>PTFA01000160.1:196781-317286 GCA_003342895.1 Casuarius casuarius | reverse complement strand
TTGTTTAGCATAGTAGTTCTGTCTGACCAGAATTCCAATAGACTTTTCTTTTTTTTTTTTTTTTTTTTTTACTTTAAATATTATTCCCTAAACGATTCACGCTGGTTCACAAGCCAAGACACCCAATCTTGAAGCTGTACTTCAAAGGTCAAGTTGCTCTCTGTGAAAGCTTCACAGAGTGGTCTGCGTTTTATCGAAAACTTGGGCCTATTTTCGGCAGTGAAAAACTAGAACATTTCTTCCTCTCGTTCCATGAACATTACAGATTCTCCCATTTCTTTAGTCATCTGAGGAAACCCGGTTCATCCTCCCCTCTCCCTGGCTGCAGAAGCCTTTCTTGGACCCGGGGAAAGGCAGAGCATCCCTCGGCAGTGGTGTTTCAGGGGGATGGAGCAGGCCCGTGCGATGCAGCCTGAAGGACTGCAAGGTGGGGAGAGATCTGGTGCGGGGCCACCAGCTGCAGATGAGATTTGCATTTGGTGACAGCAGCTTCCTGCATTTTGCACAGCCACTGCATGAGCAAAGGGGAAACTCTGTCAGCCGGGGTGGTGGAGGTCATGGAAAGGTCTGAACCCTGCCAGGAGACACCTTTGCAAAACCGCGGTGGCTCAGGGCATGCCTTGATCTCCTCCGAAGACATCCGCAAATGCTTCTGGTCTACGGCTTTGCTTCCAGCTCTGGCATCCGCACCTTGGGTGCCTGCGCGGCTGCAGTCAGCACACACGGCCTCTTTTGCCGGCTCTGGGGGTGGTGGGGGCAACGCGGTGAGGGGGCTGTAGATGCCCCGTCCTCTCGCCTGGACCAGGCAGGCAGGGGCAGCGACGCTGTTCGTGGTCACCACAGCGGGTCATTCATTGGGAGAAAGGGAAAACCAGAGGAGGAAGAGGATGGCTGGCTATCGCCCAGCCTCTGAGCGGTCCCTGGGAAACGTTACTTCTTTCCGTGGTTTCCAAGCTCCCTTTCTAAAGATCTTCCCAGCCTTGGAGAAGCTCAGAGGCACCAAGTGTTTTCACAGTCTTGCCAAGCGGCGTGTGCCCATGGGACCACGGAGAACGACGGAAAGTCCATGGCAGAGCTTCTAGAAACTATGAAACTATGAAACTATGGAGGCAGAGGAGGGACCGGGAGGAGCCGGCGCAGAAGAGCACACGCGCTGCGGGGGCTGGCGGTGCCGGGCCCCCCGCACATCTGCACTCCCCGCTGCTTGGGAGCGGGAGCCTTGGGCGAATCGCTCCAAAGCTGGAAAAAAATCATTTTCTAAAATATAAWATAAAAGCGGCGCAGGCCTCTCTCTCCGGTGGCAGCACCGCGGCAACCTCGTGCTCGCACTGTTGCTCCTCGCCCAGGCTCGGCTTTTGCAGGAGCTGTGCAGACACTTCCTTGGGACCCTGCACGGCGCTGCCGTCCCCGGGGCTCGGCTGGGGACCAGAGYGCCGGGGGACGAGGGCAGGAGAGAGCAATAGATGCTCATGGTCGCCAGCCACCGCATGGGGTGGAAATGGTCTTTGCCTAGTGATAAACAGGGCGCAAGGCTCATCTGTGTGTCTGCTCGGGGGCCGGAGAAGCCTGGGGAAAAGCCCAGRAGCTCCTGCGAGGGCCCGGCGCGGCGGTGGCACGCGGAGGCAGGGAACGAGCGTGGCAGCGGCCACCCCTCTCGCTGCCACCCGCTTGCACGGCTTGCACGCGAGCTTTGCCTCGCAAAAGCGCATCCGTCTGCATTTCGGTCCTTTCAAGCACCTTTCAGGGATGAGTCACGTCGCTGCAGTGACGCTGTGCAAGACGGGAGCAGAGAGGTGCAATAAGGCTCCTTTGGGGACGCAGGTGTTGGTGCACCAGGAGGGACCTGCCCAGGTCATCGTGGGAACGGCCAGAGCTCCGCTGTTAACGTATGCTTGGACTAAGCACGTTTTCCTCGCTTAACAGTTAAGGTGAGACCGAAACGCCTCTCATCCTCGCCTTGGCTGAGGAGCCTTTTTCAGAGAAAGCTTGATAATGATCCAGGGGCCGTTTCTGAGAAGGGACCGTCACGCAGGGAAGGATTCCTCTGCATCTAGGTCAGCTTTCACACGTCTCTCTTCTTCAGCATTAATGAGCCAAACAGCAGACTTTAATTTAGACCTCGCACCAGTCACAGTGGACAGATCTAGCTGAAAAGATGGATTTGCTCCCGTCAGTGAATTATGTTATTGAAACAGAGTGACTTCTCCTGGAAAAACGCTGCTATTTTGGCATCGATGTCTAAGAAATCCTGGGAAATGAGGAGCAATCACAGCCCTTCAGACAGATGCTGGCTCAGTTTCCTTCAGCTCGCGGAAATTCTTCAAAATTATGTTTAAAATAAACACTCGGGGTGCTTTACAAAGAAAGGGAGAGATTTCCGAAGGGGAGAGGGCTCTCCGGAGACGGCGGCGGCACTCACCAGGGCCCCCGCGCAGGAGCCGAGCACCGGGGCTGCCGGGGGCCGCACGGCACCTCGTCCCCTTCCACCGCCCCATCGCCAGGAGMGTTTCCAGCATCGCTGCTTTTCGGGGACCACCACCTTTCTCTTTGGCGTGCATTGCCCTCTGCTGGAAACGCGACGCTTAGGCCGGCCCGAAAGAGCCAGCGYGGGGTCCCGCCGCCTCCATCCTCTGCTGCGTCTGCCCGTTCGTCCAGACCTGTGCTGGGAGCTCGGCTTGGCACGGCGGGYGCCGACTATCCCCCCTTGCACCAGCGGGTGTTTGACTTTGGTCAAGGAGGTTACACTGCYGCAAAGGCAATGCAAAGGAATAGATCTGTGCCACCAGGCTTGCAATAAATAAATACTGCTCCTAATAGAAATTAATGCTTAACATGGATAGATACATCGTTTTGTCTTTCTTTTTTACTCTTGTAGCCGAAAGGCGGGTTTGCTGCTTGCTGCTTCGCTTGTGTCCCGGCTCGCGGTGCTCGTGTTTGGTGCCCAGCRCCGTGACGAGGGAAGCGGGACCGACGACGGCACTCGGGCTCGGTGCACGCGTGTCCGGCTCCRGCTGGGCCCGGGACGGGCTCGTGCTGCTTTCCAAGTTTCCAAAGCCTTTTGCTGCTCCCTTCTCGGAGAACCTGGAGCTGTGCGATTCCTCCGAGCAAGCGCACCGGGGAACCGGCCCCCAGCGACGTTTCTGCCGGTGATCCAGCTCTAGCCGACCGCTTCCCCAGCGCGGCGCAAAATAAACGCCCGAGAAACCACAATGATTCACYGTGTTTAGCTCAAACAAAACAGTTTGTTCACTAAGAGTCCAAGGGAAAAASAGGAAGGAAAGTAGCTACCGAGAGCATTTATAGAAGAAACATTTGGAGACTTTTTAAGCAAAACACCAGAAACTTTCTCTTAAAGACCTGCATTTCATACCACTCCCTTTATTTAATACTGGATTAGGGTATTATAGATGCAAAAGAAATTCAATGTGTATTGGCGCAGACCATGCTCTCTGTTTCTCTCCGGATGGTTGTGACGGGTAGACGGACGGCTACCGAGGAACCACGACATGTAGACGTGCCGAAGGGCTGGCCGCGCGGCGCGGGTGACCGAGGGTGACACAGGCCACACTGGCTGGCGGCTGCGCGAGGATGGAGCACGCCGAGCTCTGCACTGCAGCAAGGCTGCTCAGGCCTCCGCCAGCCTCCYCACGGCTTTAATGGAGCTCTTATCCCCCCCCTTCAAACGCCGGTGCATTAAAATAATGGGGAAAYTAATGTACAGAAAACTCATCCGAAAATCAGGTTATGTTAATGTGTGTGCACTGCATGCAAAAGACCCAAATAATGAAAACTTAAGYGACTGAAAAATATGCATACGCTGTTTCTTGATGCATGTATGYACATTTAGCTGTTAAGGCCTGCGCCCTGCCACGGCTGGGTGAAGCTCTGCCCTGGAGCCTGCTTTTCAGTGCAACSTTGCATCTTCAAATAGACAAAACCTCGCACAAAGAAAAGCTCCAATTTTTCATCTGGAAACTGAAAGCAAAAGTTGTCACCTAAAAGAAGGAACTTTCTGGTTGACAAATATTCTCTCTCATCTAATTTTCTTAAAATGCCTTTTTTTACAGGAAAAAGATTCCCTCTCYGTATTATGAGCATCTTCACTCTTATGCAGGTCCCCTAAAGCACCGTGATCAACCTCYTCCCTGCACACCACCTCCTGCCAAAGCCATCGGCACGGCCAAAACGACACAAAATCCCCTCGGCATGCCTGACTCCTAGGGGAAATGATCCTGTAATGGGTGTTTGCAGAAAAATAAGCACAGTTAAGGCTGCCCGGACAGTTTAACGAGCGAGRAAGCGAGAAGCACGTGCAGCCCGACCGCACGGGAGGCCCAGCCGTGCYGGAGCGGCTGCCGGGCTGCGCGTGCATTCGGGGAGAGGAGCAGCGACCGGGCGCCTGCCCCTGCCCCGGGACCGGCTCGGACCCGGACCCCGACTCGATGCTCCCGGCTGACCCGGCGGCTGGTGCCGGCGCTCCGAGATGGGCGCCGCCAGCTCCATCAGCGCTCGGGGGATAATTTACAGCAAAATGTAATTTATGGTATAAATGCCGACGTTTTCTATTCCAAACAAGTAAAAGCGATGAAGATTGTTTTTTCAAGCAGAGCGTTTCTCCGAGCAATCCTCTGCCAGATAATTACCGTGCCAGCAGCGCTACTTAACGCAGTGCTTCATCTTTTATTTTTACCTTTTATGGCCATAAAGGCAATTATCGAGCAACCGTCGCTGTCCCAGGAGCCTGGCCGGGCCGCGTGTGCCCCTCCTGCGCGCCGCGGCGGCCGAATCGCGGGTGTTTAGGGACAGCTTCGCCCGAGGCATCGGCACCCTGTGCAAGCACGCTGATTTGATTGCCCCGCCGGGCGTTTGCAGTCGGGCCCCCTCCGCCGCAGCCGCGCGCGAATGGTTTAGGGTGTTTAACTTACAGGCGCTGCCGCGGCGGGGAGCCAGCATCCCTCTGCAGGCGATGCTCCGGGGAGGAGGGCTCGCCGTGCCGCCCGGCCTCCCCTCGCGATCGCACTGCTTTCTTCCACTCTCTTTGCTTCAAAGCTCAGACCAGATGCATCGCCAGAGGAGGGAGCAAAGCACTATTCGAATCGGATTTTAGTTCTTTTTTTCCCCTGGAAATACTGCAGTAGCAGCACTCATCCCCTGCACGCTCACTGAAGAGAGCAACGCTAACTGCTCTGCCTTTTCCGAAGTGCATTTTCCAATGACACATGCCGTGGCCTCGAGAGCACACGAAACGCACGTTTTTCCCGTAAACACGGTGGCCCAGGGGTTTGCTGGAATCTGCCCCAGAAGGGAGCAAAGCCCTGGGGGGAGGAGGTCTCACCAGAAGCAGATACTTTACCAGAGTTTATATTTTCACATATATGAACATGCAAAACCAAATCGGTCCCATTTTGCTGTGGCCGCTCGAGGGAAAGGGTGGAAGAGGGCCCGGGGGAGACCGGCCTCGGCGCAGCGGCACGGCAGGAGCTTCTGATAAGTCTCCGTGTCGGAAGCGGAGCTCAGAGCCTGCCCTTACTGTTATTAACAGCAATTAACAGGCACTTTATTAAAGCAGCCGAGGAAACAGGGATTTGCCAGTTAAGCTGCTGATCCAGGACGCAAGAGAAGCTCAGCCTCGGAAATACGGACACGTGTGATGCGGAGGGATGTTGTTCGAAGGGGAAGCTTTGTCCAAGGAGATAAATAACACAGATCAATAACAGGGAAAAAAGTCAAATGGTGAGCTGTTTTCTGACAAGGAAACAGGTTTTCTTCCGAGACGGCTGCATTGAGTATCGCAGGGAGGAGGCATCAGCCTGTGCAGCCTGTGCGGCTCGGGGAGCTGCTGACCTTCAAACCAGGCAAAATCCTGCTCCTTGCTGAGGTCAAAAGTTGTATTTGCTTTTTCAGAAGTGCCTCGGAGCTGCAGCCTCCTTCATCCAAAAGCAACAACTTTGCCTTTACGTGGGGGAGGAGGCAGGGGAGAGGACTGCCCGCCAGAGTGGTATGGGGAGCTGTTTGAAAGCAGAGCCGTCCCGCAACGTGCAAACGACCTGGTCAGCGAGGCAGAGCAGGGTGCAAGGACCCTGCCGTCACGGCGCAGGACTGCTGCTCAGCAGGATCTTCGTGCCAACGGGCGATGAAAGCCATGGCTCACCTTAAGGATACCTGTTGCAGCAGCAGAAGCTGCTCACCAGGGCAGCCTGATGCTTTGGAAATGGTCCTTGGCTGAAAAGCCAAGGTATAAGGAGCAAAAATTGCTCTGTTTCATCAAAGCCTGTTGGACTGTGGATAGGAAGATTCAAGAATAACATTTGTTGGTCTGCGACCTGCTCCACCGGTGGAAACCAATCCACTGGGAAGTCAATGCTGTGGTCACCAAACTCAGCTCCATCCCCTTCTAAAATAAGCACCTTCCCCCTGCTCAGGCTGCCTGCGCATTCACGGCCAAGGTGCACAGAGAAAAATGCGTCGCCTTCTCCCACTTTGGTCAAAGCTTGGCTCTGAGGACCCAGCTGCGGGCTGGAGGCTGGGGAAGCAGCTAAAGGCTTCAGGTAGAAAGGCTGGGCTAGAGCTCAGCCTGAAAAGTACCGATTGAGCTCAGCTTTATTTTAGATTCCTGAGCGATTTCAGGCTCATTTTGTGCTCTTCCTCCACCTTCCTTTACGTGGAAGTCAGCTGAAATTACCACCTTTAATTACTTATGTACAAAGTATGTAATAGCCTATTTTAAAATGACTTTTGAATTTAACTAGTTGAACATTTCATTGACAAGACGGGAGACGCACAAAGCAGCTGAAAGAAGGAAAGAAGAAAGGCATTTTTGAATATCTACATGGATAAAGAACAGAGATGAAAAGCAGATGTTGGAGGCAGCTGTGTAAAACAAATATTGAGCAGGCCAGAAACGAGATCATAAAGCAATAACATCCCGAGCGATAGGCTTCTCTATAGAGCACCATCTCTATATTACTGTTTATAGCAGCCAGAGTTTGAGTTAGAGGTAGAACTGCAACATATAAGGGATTTATTTTCCACACTCAACAGTGTGTGAGACTTTAGTTTTAAGGGAATTTGCATGTGAAAACACAACAAGAATAAAACTTGACTGGACTAACTTGATGGAAGAGGCTTAACAAAAGAAAGTCCAAGCATATGTAATATACTTGCAGTTGAGATTCCAACGTTGTGTTGTTGAACTATGCAAGACTTATTTGAGAAAAGATTTGCACTGAATTAGCAAAATGGGAACATTCTCAGCCGACACGTGATTTATGCATTTCTTGTAAATTAAATTTCAAACCGATAAAAGCAGGAATAACAAAAAGGGGAATGACATTAATTCATCTCGCTTTGACCCCGGGTGTGCACACCATTAATTAGACTAAGAAAGCGCGGCACGGGCCAAAGCTCCCTTCCTCTCCCCGTCGGCGCGAGCGCTGGCTCCGGCACTCGCTGCGGCCGCCGTCCTGCGCGGGCCGGCGTCCAGGCAGCGCTGCGGGGACAACTGCTTGCCCCTTTCTGGGGCAATTAAAATTGAAATTAAAGGTAGAAACCACGTTATCAAGAAACTTCCGGGGACATTGTGTGAGCTCAGGAAAGTTGGGACGCGCCGGTGCCGCTGGTGGAAAGGGGCAGAAGCCGGAAAGGAGAACACTTTGGGCAGAAGCACGAGAAGAACAGGAGAGATCGAACGGTCACGTACCGCTATCCTGAACGTGGAAGAAGGAAGAGGGAGCAGCAGCAAGTTTGGTTTACCAGCTATAGCTCCCAGGCTTTGCTACAGCATCTCTTTGCTGTTGAGTGATAAATTCTCTCCTTAGAGGTTAGGGTTGAGTCTCTCCCACTTCTCCTCTTAAAGGTTATGAAGAAGTACATTTACACTAGGAAACTCCTCAACTCTGACGTTCTTCCACTGGTAAAAGCCATGGTAGCTCCGAATTTCGATGGAGGGGAGAGGTTCCTGCACACAGAAATCACCCGCACTTACATGACGGGTTTTTTTTCAGAAATGTAATGTGTTTGGTGAAAGAGAAACTATTCTTTTGAAAAGTTTACTTCATTGTAAGCAAACACAACCGGATAGAGAGCTGGGAAAAGGCAACGCATCGCTCCCCTGGCACAGAAATATCGGATGCTTCACTCAAGTCAGGAAAGTCCATTAACACCGATGGCCTGGAGTCGCTCAACCTGCACCCACCGTCTTCACCTCTCCACCAACACCGTGACAGTATGTAACCCTGCCAACACCCAAACCAACCAAATAGGTGTTGCTACAGCCTCATCTGGATCTGGACGATGGCTCCGTGAAACCATTTTATGAATCCTGTGAACCTCACCGTTCCTTCTGTGTTATTTGTTGGTTATGAAATATATGCTTAGAAATGCAGATCCTCACTGTAAAATAAAATCTAGGGAGCCAAAATACGCTGCTGCCAAAACACAGTCACATGTGAACTCATCAGATACAGGCACCTGAACCCCCTAAAGCTGCGAAGCTAAAAAGATCAGGATCGTACTATTTTCTCCCAGAATCTTCATCTCAAACCTTAAAAAGATTTGCAAGCTGCAAAACCAGCGTATGAGAAGCAGAGGGCATCATTTCGCGCTTGCCTCCAGCTCTGGAACGAGCCCATGCACAACTCATTTTGCAGCAGCTAAAGAAACTTGTTGGTGGGCTGCAGCCTTCGTGCCGGCGCGTTACAACGCTCCAGAAATGTGGCCGACCGGAGAGCAATCACGGACACACTTCTAAGCTACGCTGCGTTGCCAGAAGAGCTATTCCCCCTCATTTCGCGGGAGGTGTTTACCTGAGTTATGGTCCCCTTGAATTCTCATTAAGCGCAAGGAAGCAGCAGAAGAAATTAATCACAGCTTTTCACCCTACTCTTTCCTTCCCTTAAAAAAATCTCCTACGAAGCAACAAGGGGGAAGAAAAAAGAGATGAAGTAATTGCAAAACAAAAGTTCTTTGTTTCCCCTACAAAGCTAAATGCCTTTCATAATCTTTTTCATGCAATTTTTCAAGGTCACTGGTGTCGCTAATTAAATTATGCACTGACATCTCCATAGGGCCTTTTCACCTCGTCTGCCAGACGCCGCTTTGGCGGCTATGGGATGTGTCACGCGCCGTATCCTGCTAAAAGACGACCTGTCACACGCGCTTTCCCTCCGTGCTGCAGGACCGCGGCGACGGCGCTCGGATGCCGGCACACGGCATCGCCGCAGGAAGCGGCCACTTAGCAAAGAGCATGTTCCCTCGCTAAAGCCAGGCTTAGACGTTCATGGGTAATCCAAGGCAAATGAATACCATCCCCGGCCGGCAGATTTGTAGCAGGGATAAATGCCCAATTCTTTCCAGATACTTTTGAATATTGGTGTCAATCAAGTGCAGAAATCAAAGCTACGGTTTTGAGGGGAATAAAGATGATTGTGTTTCATTCGGTCAAGTGCAGGTTCATCGGTTGTCTCACTAATAAGGCTCATTTGTTCGAACAACAGGAAGGCAAATGCCAAATCTGCTTGTAATCCTGCTTCAGAAAATTCAGCTTGCTCTTTCCTTAGAGCAAATAAGAGCTCACAGACAGGCAAACAATATAGCATTCATTTGCACATTTTTGATCAATATTCATATACAGCGCAGATATGGTATCTACTGGACAAACCCTCTTTCAGTGCTGCAGATTTCTTAGCCTCATTTAAGCCCCCTCAACCTCTTCCGTAACGAAAGCGGTGCTGAGAAGCGAATCACGGAAAGATCTTAATTAGTTTGTTTCCAGTACAAAATTCAGAAAACATAAAACCAAACTGTCTACCAAGATCCAAACTTTTCCATTCCTTCCTCTGTTGATTAAGGCTTGATCCAAAGTGCCAAGGAGTCTTTCTAGCGCCTTGACTAGGCTTTCTTTGAAAATTGGTGCACCATATGTAGCAACTAAAAAATGAAAGCACTTGAACATCGGAAGAATGAACGTCAAGCCTAATAGCAGCATGCAATTGTGCTGTCTAGGTATTTCTACGGGCTGCCAGTGATTTCAAGTCCAATTTCTTACAAAACCGAGACGTAAGATCTTTTTTACACCCTCTCAGCCTGCCTAGAAGCAGAGCAGATTAGCTGAGCACGCTTTTGCCATCTCCAGTGTGGTCCCTTCGGAGGTCTATCCCTGCTGCCCGTGGGGTCAGCTGAAGGCCGGCCACCTCCTAAAGCCCCGGGGTCATCTCGCCCACCGGCCTGCCACGACGCGCGAGCCTTCGAAGGGCAGCGTTGGCCAGCAAGGTGCCCCACCAGCTCCGCGGCTCCCGCAGCTCATCCGCATCCCGGCGGCAGCGGCGGAGCTCCTGCCCGGGGACCGGTCGTTGCACCCACCCTCCGGGAAACGCAAACGGCAGCCGAACCTCACTCTTCTGAAAACTGCCGGTCTGGGAAACGTCGTATGTCCTAGACTGCAGGCAATAATCTCGTTTTTAAGCTGACAGAAAGATGTAGACTGCTATAAAATGAAGAAGAAAAGCACCAATAATTTCAATACAGGATGCTGCAGAGACCTAACAACTAAATACACTGTGAGACTCTTTGTCCTACTCAGCACAATGCAGAATTTAATTAAGTTCCCGAGCTACAAAAGCGATTGTCATGGTAAGTTTGTCTTTGACACAAATGTTGGAGATGTCACATTTCATTGTCTGCAACAATTCTCCAAGGAGAGAAATCCAGGCAATGAAAATAGTTTGGCATTTGACCAACTATTTAAAATATTTAACAGTGACCTTGAGAATTACAGAAGAATCCACTTGAAGCCCTAGTTTAAGAAAACAACAGACAATTTCCTTGCAGAATCTTGTATTAGCACATGTTTACTGCAAAAGGTTTATCTCATATGTGCTCTGTACACAATGAAATGAGTTCAAATATAGGAGAAAAGGAAAAAAGTTTAACTCCTTATCCTAGAATCAGGCTATAACCTGACATGTATTTGAAAATAAATTTAACTTCTAGGCTACCTGATCACTTCATTCTAAAGAGTTAAACAGCTGCTTAGGGCAAGGACTGTGACTAGACCTCGCACTGATGCTCATCTGGAAAATAACTTTCACAAGCAGGTATTTTGGGCTCATTGCATTTATTTCAGGTCCAGCCGGCCGTGTAAATGGGCCATGCATCTGCCTTCGACCAGAGCAGGAAAGGTAAAGCTGCCAGGTATCCCCAGCTGCTAACATGGCCAAAGGCACCGGCTTCTGCATCTTCTGGGCTAGGGGAGGTGACACAGGCCGGCCGGGTCGGAGGGGAGCGGAGCTCTCTGCCACCGATAACGTGCACGCGGGGACCACGGCGGTGCAGGAGCACCCACCGAGCCTCGCTTGTCCTTTCTTACTCTCCTACCATGATCTTGCTGTAGAGGAGCTACGTTTTAGATGTTCACGGTGCATCTCTTTGCCACTGTTAAACTGCATCACTTTGCACGCTGTTAAACACGAGCACAACTTCTGCACATATTGAGGCTTATTTCTACAAAGATTTTCGCTTAATAGGTGTGTAGTGACCCACATGCTATTGCGATACATCGGCTACGTGTTAAAACAGTTGTTTTCCTCTTCTGACAACCTGAAAAAACGACTCTTGGAGCACCAGGTGCTGAGCGGTGTTTCTCAAGCATGGTTTTTGTGGTCCAACAGACAGGAAGAGGAGCTTTTTGGTGGGGGGACTGTGTTTGTCCTTCGCAGAGCGGCGTAGCTGGCGACCTGACGCGCGGCCCTCCGCACGGCTGTGAAGCTGTGCAACGTCTCGCTCCCAAGTTCCCGGGCCTGGCGGCTTTCCCCCGGCTCCGTGGCAGGTGTAGCCGCAGAGATAGATAACCGGGGCGGCGACCACGGGGGAGGCAGCGCACGGATGTGCTTTGGATCAGACTGCAGAGACCTGCGGGTGACTCTCCACRTTGGGACGCTCAGGACGGGGACAGGACGCTCGGCGCTCGGAGGTCAGAGCGGGCATGGGATGCCCCGTGCGTTTAACTCTGCATCTGGACACTGCCCCGCTGTCCTCGCACGCTTTGCAGCTCCATGCACAGGAGCCCCCTGCTCCAGCAGCACCTCTGCCAGCCTTGCTGCTGCTGTCGTGCCGCACACGCCTGCGTCCGAGGCTGGTTACGTGGCCCCAGGCCCCATCCTTCCTCCCAGCTACTGCATGAATCTTGGTCAAAATAGGTCTATTTTTTTTTATCCTGTRTTTCCCAGACTCCCAAAGTTCCAGAATAGGCACATTCTTGCTGCAAAAGGAGCTGCCCAGACAGCAACACGAAAGGATCTGCCGGGCTGCCGTCTCTAGGGCGTCCGGGTGGATGTCCGCCCAGGTCTGGTGCAGCAGCCAGGCGCGTCGCCTGCGTTCACTCCGTGTCGCACCTCTTGGGAGAGCACAGAAAACCACACCGTGGATCAAGAGGCCGAAGTAGTATTCAAACAAAGATCAAAAAGAGGATGCCAGAACTAAAGGGCATGTAGAAAGTCAGGCAAACAAAGCTCAAGGGGATCAAGCAATGCTAACCGATTCCCACAGACCTTTCAGGAGGCCCTAATGCACCTTAACAGGCAGCTGCATGCTGTATAAGTTTAGTCAAAAAGACCCATCAAGGCAGAAAAGTATTCACGGGGAAGAGTTACAGAAGCAGCGAACTGCTCACCTACGACCTCTGGGGAAGGCTGTGTGGTACGGATGGGATTTGCTCCGTCCGATGCAACCTTCCTGGACAGGCTGAGTTAGGCACAGGCACGTGCTGCCTTTGCGGGCTTTGTATCAGGGCTTAGACAAGGGAAAAAGGCTCAGCCGTGGGGCAGCGTCTGCACCGAACGCAGGTCCYGCTGAGGCTCCCACCGCGGGCGCAACACGGCCCTTGTTTCTTTGGGATTTAACCTTAGGACCACGGTGGGATTTACCTGAGCAGCCGGCCACCTGTCGGCATCTCTCTCCACCATTATACTTAGACATTTTCAATCTTAACTTCCCTTTAATTTTACAATGCTATGTACGCATGCCATGCATTTATTTTCTGCAATATTTGCACTGTTTCCAGCTCCCTTGGTGTGTTAAATGCTTAGCATCCTCAGCAAGATGCTCTCCAAACAAGCTCTTTGGGCGTCTTTGCTTCCCTGGAGCTGGCTCCTCACCTCCCTTTGSTTCCCAGCTCACAGCCTGCAACCGGGGAGACGTGACCTGGCGATCGCCTGCCTGTCTGTAGATTTGTTGCCCCAGAGCTGGGCCGGGTGCAGAAAAGCTGTCCACRCTCGTCTCCTCCATCACCTCTTCTCGGTAGCGATGCCATCTGCCACCTGCCCCGGCGCGAGCCTGAGCCGGGCACGAGCAGCCGCTCTGCAAAGCCGAGCTCGGGCCTCGCTGGGGCAAAAGAGAAGCAAAGACTGTATCTTTAAACAGCGTCACTGAACGGTGTTTTGTCAGGCTGGCAAATTCCCTCGTGYAAGAAACGCCAAATGCATTTGCTCGGGACTCGGAAGATAAAGCACGTGTTGAGGATTGTGCAAACAAGAAACAGCCTCGTTGGGCTGCGCTAATCACTTCCACATGCCTGTTACTAGTTTAAAAGGCTAAAAAGAAAAGAAAAAAGAAAAATACATCACCCGCAAGGTTAAAAGGGAGCACTGAGCCTTCAGCTGCAGCCGCGTGCGTGGCTATACGGAGCATTTTCCAGGTCCACCTAAACATTTGCGTCCCTGCTGTCATGAGCATTTCTACGGGCCTGCTAGTCATTCTGCAAAAATACAAATTCCCCTTTCAAGGGGATAATTAACTACCCCAATTAATTAACTACCCCCGAGCAGCTGCGAGGACTCAGATGTGGCAAAAGACGCTGAACCCAGCGGTGCTGTAGGCAGACGCATCCCATCGCGGTTCCCTACCAGCTCCCTTCCCGGTCTGGCAGGGAAACGGGTCGGGATTTTTGCCGTAGGCGTGAGCGCAGCTCTCGCCGTGCAGCTCTCCAGCAAACGCCCCAGCCCGAGCTCGGCCCCTCGCCCGCGTTTTGCAGCCCTGCTCACTCACATATTTATTCTTCAAGGGGGAGATCAGCTTGCAGGAGCAAGCTATACTCATGCACTGAAAAAGAGGAGCCTCCAAGCTCAAATTGGAGGAATACTTAACGAGTTACACGTCAGAGCTCGCTTTCCAGCTTTGTAYGAAAAGCAGAGGGAGACACGTTTGCAGTGACCCTGAGACAGACGCTGGCGAAGCCCTAAATGCTCTCRGTGAAATAAAGCAGTGGGGGAAACACGCCCTGCAATCCCTTTGCTTACGGCATCAAGCATAACTTTCAATGGTCTTGAGAGACCGAAAGCTGCTCTGCTGGTTTTGGATTAAAATGAATTGATTCAACTGTAAATTAACAGCAGATGACTTGTGGGAATGTTTATTCCCATATTTACAATTTTGAGCCGTTTTTTCGTTCTTTGAAAGCGTGAAAAGAGAGCGCAGCCGGGAGAGGGGGCTCGGCATGCGCCAGGCGCCGGGTGTGCCGGCAGGATGCTTTTATGAGGAAAAATCCCGTAATTCTCTCGAGTTTGGACTGGGGGGGTCCAGGACGCAGGGGGAACTGCTTCTTCGTCTCAGCGCCCTGTCGGCAGCAGCAGAACAGCCCTCGCCGCGGGATGMGACGATGTCCACAGAGCCATTGCTAGACCTCTCCTCGGGGGGAATCAGCAAGTTTGGAGAAAGAACAGGAATATCTAGATCCAGCCTCGAAGGGAGACGATTTTTGTGCCTTTAGTGCCGATGAGTTAATCAGCAACGGCGACACGAGAAAGGTTGCAGGTGCTTTTTCGACAGCGGCCGGGCCCCGCGTGCGCTCGGGCTCCCGGGGTGTTTGCACAGCGCTGCCGGCGCTGCCGAGCCACGAAACACTGCCCTGAGCTTCCTCCAAGCTTACGGCTCCGGCTCTCGGGTCCCTGCTCAGGCTACGTCTCTAACGCGTGTACTAACCGTACAAACGTGTTAAATTATCTGCTCCGTCTAATGCAGACAGCCAGGAAAAACGCTCCTGGAGAYGTCTAAGTTTACCCGAAAATCAAGACCAGCAAGTTTTGCTCTTCACCCTTCTGCGCGCTCCTGTAATGAGTTTGAATCCAGAGGTATCAAATTCACGGCAGTTTAAATGTTAAAGCTAAAGGCGGACTGAAAAAGCAGCGCTTTCTAAAAGATGTCATTGAACGTTGTTTTTGCTTGTGCAGGTTGCGCGTCGGGCCGCCGACAAGCAGCCTATTCACGGGGCCACGGGCGACCAGATCTCCTTGTGCCGGCGCAGCTGGGAGCCCGGCCCCGGTGCCCCGCTGCATTAAAGGGGTTGTGTTTTGTGGACCGTCTGCGGGCTCCTTTCATGTCTCCGTCTCCGTTTGGGCTATTTTTGAGCGTTGCACTTTCTCCAAGCGGACATAGGGATTGTTGTGCCCTGCGTATTTACACAGAAACCTGCCCAGCCGGGAGCAGCGCGGCCGCAGTCAGCGCGGAGCACGCCCGGAATAGACCCAGCTCAGGAAATCCTCCCGGGTAGATTAAAAAACCCCCAAACAAACAAAAACAAACCTAGAGCCACCGCYGGCTGGAGGAAACGTGCTCAGGACACGCAGGAGAAAGCCAGATCCTGTCTGCTCCGTGACCGAGCCGGGAGCACAGGCAGGCCAGGCCCCGGCAGGACTTGGCGAGCCGAGGTTGTGCCAGCTGCCTTCTGCCTGCGGAGCTCTGCACCAAAGCGAAGAAGCCTGCGAGGTGCCGGGAGCGCAGGTGGGGCTTTTCCAGGCGGGATGATGGGGCCAACCACAGGCTGAGCCTTGGGCTGCTCCCAATTATCCCCTGGGATTAGCGATATCTTACAAGTGCTCTGCGCCTATATGCCTAGCCTGAAAGACTAAATGCAAGACTAAAAAAGAAGACTAAACAAAATGATCATCTACATGAGTAGATTATCAGGCAGCACCCATGTTTCAGACCTCTTTTCCTCTCCACTACAAGGGGAGTGACGATAGCTCCCCAAATCCATTTTAAAATTTTCTCAAAACCTGCCCCACGAGCCTGTGTGGCTTCCACTGCCTGAGGGAGCCTGTGAAATCTGGACAGGAGAGAGCCTCCGAGCCTGACAAACCCTTCTTTGTCAAGATTTAGCTGATTTTTCAGGTCCCCAAACCTACTGTTTATCATCCTGTGCACTAAATCAGTGGCAGCTTGTGGAGAAAGCAAAGCACTTGCTGCTACAGAAGCTGTGCAGGTAACTGAAACCGCGGCATTTCTTAACTTTGCAGCACTCCACGTGCAGCCTGAATCGATAACRCCCTTCTCCCTGCACTTGTCCGAGGTTACGACGCTAGGTGAGAGGCAAACGCTGGGTGACAGAGTGTGTAAAACTGCTTTTGTTTGTAAAAGCAGCATGTGCAAGCCAACAAAATGGTTTCACGCTCCTGCCGGGGCCACGCCGCGGAGGCAGTGCTGCAGAGCACCCTTTTTCACAGCAAACCCTCTGCCTTTGCTGAGGATCCACATCATAACTGAAATTCTTTCTGCACGGGCTTTAAGACTAATTTTGATATGTCATGGCTCAAAACACTTAAAATTTTTCAGTATAAGCTTTATGGAGAACTGTTGATTTGAACCATAAACAGTGCAAATAGTTTCCAGTTGTTCCCATCCCACATGTCCAAACTACAGCTGTTGATGTAAATAAGGCTATAGAGCCGGCAAGCGCGGCGCAGCTATGGGCAGCGCACAAGGACGCGCCGGAAATTTATTGCAGATTTCGTCCTCTGTGAACCCAAATGTCCRTTCGTGAACGGGTCAGAAAGTTTGGCAGCCAGTAAAAATGGCTCCATGATATGTCCTTGCTGCAAAGTTTTCCCTCGAAACATAATTATTATATAGAACAAAGCGAGCGGCAAAAGGTGCTGAGGCCCCTCACAAACAGGGCTCACAGCTCTGGATTCAGGTTTTCCCTTGTTTTGTGCAAACACGCATGGGCTGCACAGCTCGGGCGTGCTGGCATAGAGCACGCGGTCCGGGGGGTCACCAGAAACCCTAACGCCTTGGGGTCACCAGAAACGGCAGCAAGAGGCTTTGCAAGCCCAGGCACCCGCCTCCCAGGGCGTGCGCGGGCACCCGGCGCGGCCGGAGCCGGGCTGGCTCCCGGGGCGTCTGCAGCTCCGATGCATCGCGTGGCCCATGGCCTCCGCTGCGCACTGCAGACTGCCAGCTAAACGTGGCAATAACGCCTTGATTAGAGAGAAAGAAAACATCGATAGATGTTYGAGACCGGCAGCTGGTAAAGCTATACGTAGGAAAACAAATAGCCACGAGCGTTGATTGTGCAAGTTCGCAGCAGAGATTACTTACCTTGGCAGATACACGCTCAAGACATACGGCTTGTCATTCCTCAGCTAGCGCTAAGCAAAACCATGTGTTTTCCTAAAACAAGGGGAAAGTTTAAACCCGACACTGTGAAAAGGCAGAGCAGCGGTCAGGACTTGCGCTCGCAGCGAGACCGAACTGAGGGGGAACCCGAGCAGAGGGTCCCRGCGGGGAGAGGAGCCGCCGCTGAGCAGCCGCGTGGACGGGGGACAAGAGGCGGAGGGGGAAGATGTGCAGACGTGGGCACAGCCACGCTGGGGTGGGAAGAGGCCGTGTGTCCACAGCGGGGAGGAGAAATGATGCTGCCTGGGACCGCTGGCCTTCGTGGCCTGCAGTATCATCTGATGGGAAAAGGTGCCCATTTCAGCAGCTCCTTTCCCCTTTTTTGGACAGAATGAGCCCATGCATTAGTTAAGCTTTTTTCCTTCCATCCGATGGCTTTGCTAAGATTTTCCCTCCCTCCTTCCCCCAGTAAAGGACTGTTATTGAAAACAGTTGCAAAGCTGCTGCAGCCAGTGGTTACCACCCAAAAAAGTCCTTAATTCTGATTCGTTTCCCACGGATGGCATTTTCTGCTAAAAGCTTAGATTCAGCAGTCATTTGTCAACACTGTCATCATTAAAAGATASTACGGTCAAAAAAATAATTAAAAGCACATTGAAAAGAAATCTGGACATGCAGCCGCCCCACCGAACCCTGGCCCAGAGCAGCCGGACCAGCAGCCGCGGCTCTGGTCTGGTGGCAGCTCGCACAGCACCAGGGCTCGCAGCTGCCCGAGGTAGGTGCAAAGTGCTCCCACAATTAAAGCTGCATCTGTCATCATCACCAATTAGCAGAAGCCAAGTTTAAGCGAGAAGAGCCAAGAAGAAGCAGCAGAAAAAAAAAAAGCTGCAGTTTTAAATCGCTGGCATTGCAAACAGATGTCCCACCAACRCTGGAGCAGGGCACCCCAGGCAACGAGGTGAACTCGGACTTCTTAAGTGATGTTTAGAAATAAGTCGTTTACTCCAAGGTGAAATGCAGGGCCCCGCGCTTGGCGAGAGAGGGCAGTTTGTGCCAAAATGCTGTGTAGGGAAAGGGGGGCGATGGGGAATTTGGAAGCAATTCAGCAGGATTTGGAAGATGGTAGGAGAAGGGGTTTGAGAAAGCTAAWGAAAGCAAAAAGAGAGGAAGAAATATTTGCAGAAGAGGGATAACAAAGTCTTGACAGAGGAAGGAGAGTCTCTGGCAACTTTCTTGTGAGAAACATCTCMGTTAGATCAAAGCGCGGCTTAGGGAAGCTCTGCTCCTTTTCAAACTGCTCCGAAAGAGCTGCGCTCGACGAAGTGATTGCGGTAAACTCCTCAACCAGGGAGCCTGTAACGTAGCCCAAGCTATTTAAAGACGTGTCAGCATTAGGATAAATATAGCATCTGCTAGTAATGGTCCAAGAAGTTGCTTGGAAATTCGCATGAGAATATTTATCACAAGCCCCAGCGGAGTCCCGTCACGCCACTGGCACCGGCACAGCGGGAGCKCGTGAGGCAAAGCCACCCGCGACCACCCGAACCGCTGCAGGAGACAGCACGGGGGGTTGCAGCTGGAGCCTGGCTCGGATTTGGCACCGAGGAAACACTGCGCTGGTCACACCGCCAGGGATGCTGCATCTCAGAGGAGGCCCAGCGCTGAGATGCAGAGCACATGTGGTCGTTAACGTTTTGTAGGAGATGGGGTGACAACCCCAAAGACCTGGACAMATTCCAGGTTACTTAATTGCCTTCTGTCTCCCTGAATTCCCCCAGTGCTTCCCGCTGGCTGTGCTGTTCCTGCTTCCTCTCCGGAGCGTAGCATGGTGCAGCTGGAGTCATATTGCCCCAGCACGGAGTTGAGRACGTGCTAAAAGATGCTGGCTTGATTGAAAACTTACTGGTTTTCAATGCTGGGAGGAAACTGCATCTGAAGCTCCTGCAGAGGAGCTGCCTCTCTCCGCGGGGCTGCGGCTGCCTTGCAGCAGGGCTCACCACTGYGCACCAGCAGCAACCCCGCTGCAAACCAGCAACCACCACACACCAAACCTACAGAGCAGGGAGGAGGATCAGCCCCTCYATCCACAAGGACACAATCTGCAATGAAACGGGCAGGGCGACGTGCATGCMCAGGTGATCGACAAGCAAAGGCCTATCCGATGCGGAAGGACCTGTGAAGGCTGGTGGAGCTGCTCTGCTGCTCCAGGGCGACACTTCTCCTTTCACGCGCCTTCCCAGCAAGCTGCTAAAGCAGGGCCAGGGCACAGCGACTCGCTCCYGAACTCCAGCAGCTTCCCAGCCTTGCAGGGAGCCGGGCGCAGCTGCAGCTCGTGCGTCAGCAGCCCAAACCCTTCACGGCACTGAAAGGCCAGAGCTCAGAACGGGCAATTTGCACAAGCGGAGAGGTTCCTCTGCCAGGGGAACGAGGGAGGGCGGCCCGGAGCGGGGCACGGGAACCGACAACTCCGGCACTGGGCCGTTTGGAAGCTTTTGGTTGCACGAGGTTAGTAAAAGTCGTTTCCGACGCCCACAAAAKAGCTCCATCAAAGTCTCAGCGAACCCGTGGCCCTGAGCCCATCACTCTCTAGCTGAATCTGGAGAAGAGCCTTCCCAGCTTGTCTTTTGCTGAAAATCAGATCTGCAGCTCTGACAAAGGCAGCAACGGAGACTGGATTCCCCTGGTCCTGTTTAAGTTCAATCAATAACACTTAAGAGAAAGGCATCACTGCTGAACATTAAGCAAAACCTTTCCTTTAAAAAAACTCTACGGACAAGGAGTGCCCATGGCAGGTACAGCAACCAGGGGTGGTTTCAAGGGTCATCTTGGAARGCCACCACCAGTGTCAGCAAGTCAACAGACGAAAGGTTAAAGAAGTTGCTTTCCTCTGCTTGGTGTTGCTTTCCTCGGCAAAAACAATGCTTTTTTTAAAGCGTTTCTTCCCCTGCGATAACAAAGGGCAATGCCATAAAGGGTTTCCACTCTTCTCTGGGAGCTTCTAGACAGAGTGGCCTTTCCCTGGCAGGGCAGGCTGCCTCTCCAAGCTCCTCCTCCCTTCAGAAGCAAAAACACTTCAGAAAAGCAGCTTTTATTACRTCGATTTTCAGTATTTGGTTTATTGATCTCGATGCTCTTTTTTCAACCTGATGACACCAGAAAAATGCCCATCTCCTGTAAGAAGAGCCCTGGGTCTCGGCCGCCTTTCTGTGCGGTGAATGGCACCGTATGCCACCGCTCGTCTCTCTGGAGAGTTGCAGGAGCTGGAACGAGAGCTGAGCCCGTCACTCCGTAACGCTGTACCGTGGAAATTCATCCTTGCTTGAACAAACACCTSCCCTGGGCTGAGGTGCCCCACGGCAGCCGGCGCTTCCAGGAACGAGCTGTTCACCAAGACGGGCCTCCCTAGCCATTGCTCTCGTTGTACCCTTGGACCTCGGAGCGTGGCAGGGGCCCAGACGCGACCTCTGTGTTCACTGCACCACAACCTGTTGGCCGTGACTAAGTGGCGTCCAGGTGTCACGCACCGAGCCTGTCTGCAGCCCTTCAACCAGCCTTTTGGACAGTCCAAGGAAGCAAAGAGAGACCATGTGTCGTGATCTGTGAACAGCACCCGACCTGACCTTAAATCATGGCCCTGGCTATGTCGTTTCCACGTAGCTCCTGCTGAGACGCCTGCCCCAAACACCCCACGTCTGCAGGAAAGTTTGGGTTAAGATGCTGTCGTTTGGATCCATCTCTATTTCTGAACCGCACAGGCTGCACAGCTGGCCCTGTATCGATGACAGGCTGTTAAGCTAAGCCTTAACCAACATGCCACTGGGATATGTAATTAGGCATTTGCCACTGCCTCCTGACTGGGGGAAGCTATTACTGAAGCGAACGAGCGCAGTTTGGCCTATTAATAACTTCTCTCCAGGTGACCCCATGAAAAAGTGTTTGAATCCACTTTCTGGAGAACATCTGGCAACGAGCAGAGCACAGCACAGCTTCTGACAGCCAGGGCGTTTCTTCAGCGTCAGCCTGAGCATGAAGTCTGGGTTGTTAACTAGAAGCTTTGGGATTAATTTGTAACTTAAGACTGAACTTCCACTCCATGCCAAGTGTCTCTTCGGAGGCTGTTGAGGTCCTGGAGAAAGACAGAGTTCGCAGGAAGAATGTCAGGTCCTGGCAGCGCTGGGAGGGGTTACGAGAGCTCCCTGACATACGCTTTTCCCTATTTTTCTCTTTGGAGGGGTTTCAGCGCTCAGCAGAGACCGTGCTGTCCCGGACAGCCCTTCCTTGCAGGCTACCAAGGGGGTGCAGAGCTCTCAGCCGAGACCTCTCTTCTCTCGCGCTGTAGATGAGGCTTTTTGACCTGTCCTTACTCCAGGGGAACCCTCATGTTCTCAGCTGGCACTAAATGACTGCAAGTTGCCTTAACTTAAAATAGAAGCAAACTGGCCAGTGCTTAGGTTATAACACCTGACGTTTGCTGCTTTAACACAGACACAAATAGCACTTCACAGAATTAGACTTGCAGAATGAAACATGATGGTCCAGGGCAAAGCGGAGAGAAACAGTAGGTGTGAGAGAGAGTGTGGAAGAAATGCTGTGCTAGGTCAAACGTTAAAGAATTATTTTTTCCCTGCAGTTTCTGGGTTAGGTGGATTCCAAGCAAGGGAGGACTTCAGAATAGCAGAGAACAACAGAGGGAGAGTTTCCGCAATCCCTRTAAGCTGATGTAAAATAAAAGACTTGACCAGCCTAATTCCTGCACATTGAGCTCATCCGAAAAGAAAGAAAAAAGGCAAAAAAMMCCCCAAGTGCCAAAATAATGTCCTGAGGCAGAAAAGAATGCAAGGCCTGTGTCGGAGCGTGCAAGGGAAAACAGGCGCCCCGAGCTCCCGCCCGACAGAGCAGCCTCCTCCCCGCGAGGAGGAGGAGGAGGAGGAGGAGGAGGAGGGCTGCCCGAGGCACGGGCCTTCCGACACGAGACATTGATAATCCGACACGGCTGCCTTCGGGAACGAGCAGAGAGAGGCCTTCTGCTCCTCTTCAAATGACCATCACTGCAATGCAGCAAGCTGCAGCTGGAAATACAGCCTATTTCCAAAATGAATGGCAGGCTTCATTTTATTTCTACATTTATTTATTGGCAAAATAGCTAGCCCTTAACATCTGTATCAGAATCTTTCCTCTTTATAGCTGTCGTGCACGTAGCATCCTATTTTCCTTGGGAAAACACACATTTTTCTGAGTCTTTGGTAAACTTTGAGAAAGTCTTTTGCTGATAGAAAAAAAGCTTCAGAACAAATGCACTGCTTTAGGGCATTACATATAAATTTTTCTTTCCTTGGAAACCAGTAAAACAAGAAAGTACCAAAATAGCCTTCACGAGTCATAAAATATTATCAAAACTATCAGACAAGGCCATTAGCAGCRCGGCGGACAGCACATTCTCTGGCACAGCCATGGTGGGGAACCACCGAGAACACGAACAACCGCAGCCGGTGCGGCCAGCTCTGCACGGCGCTTTGCAAAAAGCCCAGTTGCAATCAGATTGACCCGACGCCAAAGTGCCGGCAACAGCGGGCTGCGAGCGCGGCAGTGAAGTGGTGGTGCGAGGCGAGTGACCTCGTTTGGGTGTGCACARGACTTTCCGACTGTAACTCCGAGCAACAGAGACGTCGACGGCCCGGCAAGCTCAGCTCTGAGCACCTTCCCATTCATTCTAGCACTTTTATCAACAAATTCCTTGATAGCAACCCTAGCCACATGTGTTGTGACACTGCAAGGGACTATCGAGACAGTGAAGCTACAGACTGAGATGGATCTTCATCTAACTCTCCTTGCACTCTCGGCTGGTGATGCACCCGGGGAAGGAGCATCTCCTCTGCCCCCCGGCCGACACAGCCCCGTGGGCGGGAGGAGGTCGCTGGGGGCTGCGAAACCCCGGYGCATCATCCCCTGCGTTCGGTGGCTGGAGCTGAAACCCTGCGAGCGCTGCTAACTCGCRGAAGGGGAACCAGAAGATGCTGGCGGGGAGGTTGCTCGGACTGGTTGGAAGGAAGCAGCTGCCCTCTAGAGGGATGCCGGACCAGGGTTGATAAAGCTTCCTAAAGAAAATGCAGACCTGCCTGCTGCGAGGGAAACGGCACACACAAATTCGCAGCCGCCTTTTTCCTAACAATTCTTTCTAAATCTGTGCATGGAAAAATACATCGGCAACGCTATTTTCACGAGATAACGCACTGTGAGYTGGGTATCTCTACGCTTCAGACTTTCTTTCCAGTACGTGTACACTGTGGCTTTGTCTCGTTCTCTATTCTTCAGCCTGTGCAGGCTTTAACCGCTTCCCCTGGGAATCTAACCCRAAGCCTAATAGTTCTCATTGTTAGAAACGTTTCCTGATATTCAGCTGCTTCTTCCTTCTATTCATGCCCAGCAGAATCGCAAGCTCCTGCCTGGTTGCGCCTGCAATTGTTTGAGGTGCTCCGGCCTCCTTTCAGGCTCTGATTTTGTGCCCTGAGAGTATATTCACTCGCTTTTCATGTCCTCTGGATTTGTTTTGTTGAAACCTAATATCCCTCCAGCGCTGCGCTCCGAGAGCCCGTCCCCGGCTACCGCGCGGGCAACGCGGGCTGCTTTGCTCCCCTAGACCATTGCTCRCTGCTAGCGTAGTTAATCGCTCCGCAGTATCCGTCCCTGGCATCGTAGCTCTTCATCCTTAGTCTTTCCCAGTTTATTTGGTGAAACTCAGTTTATTCCAGTAAAAGCCAGCCCTTAGCAATGCCACGCTACGGTAAACGATGACGGCTACCCTGTAGCCCCGGGGCAGGAAAACCCCGCTGCGCGAGTGCAGGCACGGCACCTCCTGCCACCACCGACGGCCACCCGAGGTCCGGTCGCGTGGTGGCTGCACCGGCTAAATAAAASCAGCCTCCGCCATGCCAGCAACGGGAGGTATCGGCAAAGCCTGGCTATCACTGGAATTCAGGAAAAGAGTARAACAGCTCAATCCCACCTGCTCTTTGTCAAAATCTGCTCAGCTGCCCCAGACWGGAGGACACAGGCGGCCGTCTCAGCCTCGCCTTGGACACGTTCAGACATCGCCCTCCAACACAACAAGAGTAATATTGCTTAACTCCGAAATCGGGCGGCTCATCGGCCGGTGCTGGCAGCGTCTCGCGCAGGCAGCCGAGCGGCTCTGCTGGAAAACACCTGCTCCRTTTTCCAGGGGATAAGATTTCTGCATAACTGGTGCCTCTTGTCAAAACAATGGGATACGTTACCCTGTGTTTATCAAAGCAGGAACCCTGAAGCATGCAGAATTAAAAAGCAGTCCCTTTGAACTGGATAGAAAGAGTCAAYGAGTCCAGATCCCCCACCAAAGTAGGACGCTGCAAGTTTCTGAACTCATTTTGGAGGAGGGAATAATCAGGTATTTCCTGCCTGAAGACGTTTTTCTGAGTTAAATCCAATGCTGGATGCAATTTCTGAAGCGAGCTGACATTATGAGCTAGCTTTGGTCATGCAAAATTGGAAATTGCTCCACATAATGGGGAAAATGACTAACGAGAGGGGAGTTTGCAAAATGAATCCGTTCTCAGTTGAAAGACTGAGACTGCTGAGACACACTTGGAAGAGCCCACGAAACATGGAAAGCGAAGAGACAGGCAGGCCTTGAGGCACAGAGAAGACACTGTCCAAAAGACTGACATTCGCTCAGCTTATTGATGATGCTACATAGCAAAGAAAAGCAAAGGTTTAGGAAAAAATGCAGGGTTTGGAGGAGTTTTCAGTTTCAGGCATTTGCTGAAGAGTTGCATGACAGACTTAGCAAACTACAAATCTGTATTTTACTTTTTATACAACAAAACACTCTTCAGCAGTTCGTAATCTAATGCCTTTGCTTCCACTTAATTGCACCTGGTAAAGAAAGGCCCTCAGGACTCATCGGAAAGAAAATGATTGCTCTTTGATGGCTCTAAGAGTCAGGGAAATAAATTAAAGATTAATTAGCTAATCCACTCCTTAATGAACGGATGGATTGTATTTAATGTTTTAGGAGGTTATCTTCACTAAAAAGCTGTCAGCAGCACTGGGAGCAGTGGGACGCTCTGGACGCTCAGTCGCTCGGCTGGCACAACGGCACCGTCCCCTGCCTCCCCCAAGGGTTTGATTTGAATAAACATTTGGAGAAGAAATATCCTGTTGTTTATTAGCAAAAGGTCTTGTTGGATTGAAAAGTAGTGGAACTTTCAGTGCTGGCAAATTAACAAAACATAAAATTTTCAAATGAAGCCTTCCTAAAATTGCAAGGATAGGGATTCAAATGGGCACTCACATCTTTATACCATCTATCTGCAACATTTAAAATGACTAAATAAGGCCCTTCCAAATGCATATTGAAAAAAAACCAAACAGGCTGAGGCTTTGCACTTCCATTTGATTCCAAAATGATTTTTTAATGGCCACGTTATAAAACTCTTCAAAAGGTTTTCAAATGGAAACACTGACAAACCATTAAGCATCAGCGAACACTGCGGCATTAGTGAGCTCTTGCTGCGTCCTGCTAGATCTGCTCAGGAATTTTCCTTCAGAATCTTTTCCAGCAGAGAGTGTGGTTTCTGTAAAGTGACCTTTTTTCCAGGAAAACATCAGTATTACTAACTTTTTTCCCTTAGCTTTCCTGGGGAACATCTAAAAGAAATACTCTGGGCAACCAGAACTGAACCTCCTGGTTTAAGCAGCCAAATGTTTCCTTTGRGGTCACCAAACATTAACCTTATTCCAAAGAAGCTGCTGCAGGGTGGGAGCTGGAGTCCTAAAACTGGTGTTTTAAAAGTGTGAGACCTTAAGAAGCTGCGTGCCTGATAGTGTGTGCAAATAATGCAGATATCATAAGGCTACACTGCAGAGAGCCAAAATTTTAAATACAACAGCATTTGTAAGCTCATAGGGAATTATTTTGGCTAGGTGGGCTTACCTGTTCCCGTAAGCAGGGTAACTATACCGCTGTAACAGCAGCAAGCCGTTCCTGGATGCTCCATTTTGACCATAAGGTGATTTGACTTCTGCAGCTTAGTTTTAGCTTGTTCACAGACTCTTTTCTGCAGGGCAGAGSTCCACAAAGTCTCAGAACATCGGATACGTGCCACCACACCAGGAACAAAGCCATGGGATATTTAGCTACCAAATGACAAATTAAGCCTGCTTCTGTAGAAAAGCAAAGATGGGAAATAAATCTTGCCAATAAATAGAGGAGGAAGGGAAAAAGCTAATGTCTGTATCACATATAGTCTATTRGCCTTTATATGCAATTTGGATTTAATTTGTGCTGTTGGCTCCTTTTGGAGTGCTCATAAAGGCCCTAAAGCAGGAATCTTGACACGATAAGGCATCAACTGACTGCAAATACTGAGTATGTTTGACAACATAAGAATTAAGTGTTAATCACCCGGGAACACAATAACCACTCCTGTGGGCACAGTTTTTCCTTAAATTCAGATATTCCTGCCTGGCTGAAAGCAGTGCAAATCTCACGTGCCTGTCCAAGAGCYGTGGTTTGGTTCTTTGATACGAGACCGCTGGCACCGCGGATGACACCAGCACCGCAGAAGTGACACACCAGCAGAGCTGCAAGGTGCAAGCAGAAAATCGGAGTAGCGTAAGCAGGCGGCAACATTTTTGCTTAGACATGTCATGCCTTCCCAGCAGCCATGCTTTCCCCCGAGACAACCGTCCGGTGTGCCTTGTTTTCCAAACTAACCGGAGATTACTGATGTACTGCCAATGTTTTAGCAGGAGAGCGYGCCGGATCCCACCCCGTCCCGAGCCCCGGGGGAGCGCCGCGGGATCGGGGTGGGGACGGCACACGAGCCGCTGCAGCGAGGCGAGATGAAGAGCCCCGGAGCCTCTTCRTTGTTTTTCCATTTTAAAGAAAACACTTGCCTGTAACTGTAACCAAGAGGAGAGGCAGCCACATCCTTTCTTCTTGTTTGGTAAATAAACCTATGTTAAGGGTACTTTGCTGGAAATGTTTATATTTTATTTATTTAAAAAAACATACAGAGCACAGTGATAGCACAACATTTGGCCTATTTAAACAGGCATGGAGGAGAGGGTAAAAGCACATATGTGCTGCTATGCGAAATGTCCTTGCGAGGGGAGCAGGGATACATTGCTCTGCGGGCTTTTACTTTCATGTCAATAGCAAAGACTTCTTTTGCCCCAGTGGTGAATAGTTTGGGGTTTTATGATCTCTAGAAGACAGAGAATGGCACCATGGGTCAACCTGAGGGATTCTGCTTGTCCRGCCTCTAGGTTTGGGCTAGGGCTAGCGCAAAAGGATGCTCCTTTTTAAAGAAAAGCCCATAAAYGGAGGTGAGTGAATAACCCGTTCTCTAGAGAAGTTTTTGAACTCAGCGGAGAGCAGGATCACCAGGATGGTTCAGCGGAGATGCTCCGCAGGGGCAGAGATACCACCCCAGCCTCCTGCTAGGCTGCAGGTAACGCCGTAAGGAGGAGCTCCCGAGAGCCCTTGAAACGCGCCACAGCCAAAAATACCCGTTAGGAGGGTTTAATTAAACCAATAGCTCCAGAGAGAAAGCAGAGTGCATGAGTACGTTTGGGTAAATTCCAGTAGTATCAAAGTTGGCAAAATCGCCACTTTCTGACCAACGCACAGAAGTTTTGTTCTGTTTTAGGATGCACCCTCTATTTATACATCAAGGAGTAATTTGCCACTATTCCAGCTTGAGCAGAGATACTGCCAGCCCAGTTTCTCATGGGTTTGCCGAGTGGCCGGTAGCTCTGAAGGCTCAGACACGAGAYGCTAATCCGCAAAGGGCCTCGGCGCGCTCACCCTGCCCTGTACCACCACTGCAGCACGACCAGCCGCAAACCATTTAAATGCCGCTTCTTCCCCCGAACGGCGCGATTTCAAACGCAGACGTGCTGCTCAYGCAGGCCCTGGCAGAGCGCTCGCCCGCCGCACAAGAACGGGTCCCCGGGGGGAAAAGCGGCTGCATCACACCAGAGCAACCGGCCTCTCCGTGCAGCCAGCAGGAAAATCCCCACGGGCTGATCTCCAGCCCCAAACTCGACACCCGCGTTGGTCCACAAGTGCCACGCTCAAAGTTTTTGGCTATCCCTTTGCAATGCAGCCAGATTTTCCTCTCCTCTTTCAATGAATGCTAATTGGGGGGGGGGGAAGCACCTTCACCGTTTCCAGCTCGAATCCACCCTTGCGTTTTGCAGCCTGAACCCCGGAGCCGCGGAGGACGAGGTCTCGCGGCCCGGAGCCGGGCTGTTACGTGAGATGTTCAGGAAGTTATTTGAGTCGCCTGGATAAAAGCCCGCGGCAGCTGGGCGCGAGGCAGGAGCGAGACAGAGCGGGCTGTATCACCCAGCAGCCCCAGGAATCGCATTAGCTGCAGCCGCACAATGAGTTGTTTACTGGCCTCGGCTGCCTGCGGGAGCTGCCAAAAAGAGCGGAGGAAAAGGAGCAGCGGACACAATGCGGGCGAGGCGCGCTAGCCGGGAGGCTGGGCTTTGACGGCGGCTCCGGCTTGCAACCCCATGGAGCTGGAGACGGCTGGGAAAGAAAGGAAAGGGCAGCGAGCGCTGCGCTCCGCCGGCGAGCCGAGGTGAATACACCGCTCCCCGCGTTGCCCTTCCCCGCGGCCGGCAGATCCTCTTCCCCCGCTGATGGGCCGGCATCGAAGGTAAGGGGGAAAAGCAGAGCTCGCGGCAGCTTGCGGGAAGGCGGAGGGCTGCGAGGGGGCAGGCAAAGCGGGGCTCCTTCCCGGGGCAGGCAGGGGTTGCAATTATGCCCATAAACACAAGATCCTACAGGTTTTCCAGCGGGAGCCCAGGCTTTTGCAGYGAGCGGCTGGGGGACGAGCCCCCAGCCCGCACTGGCTCACTCTGCGGAGAGCGTTTGCAAAAGAACCGCTTTAAATCTCAGTTGAGAAAGATCTTATTTTCCTGCCCTGCTTTGCTTTGCTTTGCTTTGCAGCTTCTAGGTGCTTTCAAATGCCTTCCCGTTCCCCAGATCTCCCCTCGCCTCTTTGCTCTTATTTTTTTAATTGGGAGGAAAAATAATCACAGCTGTGCAAAGGAAAATCGGGGCTTTAGAACAGCTTCCCCCCACTCGGGACGGCGGCCAGGCTGGAGCAGCGCGCCGCTGCACACACGCACGCTCGCTCACGCGGCTGCGCCTGCCTGCCGAGCGCTCCGGAAAGAGGCTTTCTCCATCGCCGGGCTGCGAGAGCCGCTCGCTGCACCGGGGGGGCCGCCCGGGCCCGGCGATGCTCTGCGAGGGGGAGGAGGCCGGCGCGGAGCCCCCCGCGAGCCCCCCTGCGCAGCGGGCCGTGCTCAACGCCCCTTCCCCGAGCYGTGATGGCTGCAGCCTTCCCCCGGCAGCTTCTCCCCCTGCAAAGGGCTGGAGATGGCCCCGGTCGCGGCGTCCTTGGGGGACGAGCGTGGCCCCCGGGTGTGGGGCGGCCCCACGGGGCTCGGGGTGCACAGAGCCCCGGCTCAGCCCCGGCCTTCCGCTCCGCTCGGCCTCGGGGAGCTGGTTTCCTCACTTCCTAACTCAGCATAAAACCGTCCACATCTAATGTCGGCACTGAGAAAAAAAAAAAAACCAAGATTTTAACGTTTTCTGAAATCCAGCTCGCACAAAGCCGTGGCACAAGTGCGGGCGCCCGGCCGGAGCCGCGCGGCAGCGGCGACCCGCAGCGCTCTTCCACCCAGGCAGGTCTCGTTCCTCCTCCCGGAGCAACGACACGACTGGGATGGCAGGGGGGGAAATTTCTGTTTAAAGCTAAAACGGTGATCTGCGAGCTCTCGGGAAGCGGTTCCCGTAGGAGCTGCTCGTCCGTGCTGGCGCGGGGAAGTCAGCCCAGCTCGCGCCGTAATGCTGCTCACGTCGCCGAGGTGACAAGCTGAAGAGTTTTCCGCCTTATTGTTTGTTTCAGCCTGGTGGAAAATATCCCTTGCCGAGGGATTTTTTGTGCTTGCAGGCAGTATCATAAAGACAATCTTTAACACAAGCTTAAGAGATGGAAGCAGATAAACGTGGCGAGAGCCGAGACTTTCAGCTCACGATAATACGAACGTTTCACGTACTCTGATCAAGAGATCTGCTTCCTACAAACTGTATTAAAAAACAGGAAAGAAGTTGTGCTTTTATACTGAAAACTTTAAAATAGCACCTTGGCTTTCATTTATAGCTAAAATAAACTCCTTTAAACTCATTTGCAAAATGCCACAGGAAAACTTGAATGCAGCTATATGCAGACAGAAAAACGGTTGCCAGGAGTAAAATACATGAGGCACAACACGCTTAGAGCCATTGAAAGATGCAGCTGTTTGAAAGAAATATGACTTAATGCAGCAGGCCCACTGCAGCACAGTGTGCAAGAAAAGCTTGTAGCTTTTAATAATGCTCCTTACTCCTTTTTGGAGAGGAGACGACCGTATCTTTGATTATTGCTCCCTGTACGAGCAGCACAGTAAACCCCGGAGGACGGGAGGAGCGGGGTCCACGGGTCAGCGGTGGGGATATCCCCCCTCGTGGCACTTTTCCATCTTCTTTCCCGTAGAAGCATTCGGAAAGCACGTGTCCAGCGCTCCGCAGGTCCCTGCGGGTCGAGCGCGTGTGCGAGGGCTCGCTCCGCTCCTCCACGTGTCGCATCTCCTCCGTAAACAAGGCGCTGGCTCAGTCCCAGGGAAGGGGAGCCCAGTGCCTTTCACAAAAGGCAAATTCTCTCCTTGGAAAGAGAAGTTATTTATTCACAGGAACAGACAGCGGCTCCACAAGGTTTGCTCAAATGCATCATCTCCTGAATTCAGTCCCAAGAAGGGGGGTAAAGAGCCATGGTTTCGGAGCCYGGTTCACCTCAGCTGACCCCGGTGGCAAGGAAAGTTTTCTGAATTATCTGCAATGGGTGGGTTTTGTTTTGCAGAAAACGCAAAGCCTCTTGATCTTGGCAAGTTTGCGCAAGTCACATTGAAGGGCATTCATCGGCCCCCGAGCCCAGGGACAAAGATGCATGCAAGCAACATAATGCACTGCTTTCTCTGTACATAATATGCTTTTATAACATTTTAAATGCCTACTGTGCCCATAGACAGCCACAACTGAAGCTCTTCTTTTCATCTAATATTTTTCCCATTTTAATTTATGAACCTGTGGATAATGCACYATCTTCCACCACAACACGCACTCGCTCTCGCATGGGAAATGGGAATCGCTGTGTTCCCCAGAAACAGCAGCACGCCTCATATCGTGCCAAAACCCGGTTCCCTTTCACTCGTGTCATTATTAGAAACGGTTTCTGTGAGACTTAGCTGCAGAAACATCCCTCGCTGTCTYTGATTTCGTAGCTTTGCATCGTGAAGTCGTGCTATGCTTAATGCATTAGTACAACTCTGCTCTCCAGTTCTTGCTGAGGAATACTGCAGCTGCGCGTCCTCTCTCCTCGCACGCGCTCTCGCTGTGCACCGCTAAATATTCCTCGAGACCTGAATGCTTGGCCCAAGAAGGGTGGCGAGGGGGGGCAYGGAAACCCGGCTCATGCCCCCAGATCAGCCAAACGCACCCTAAGAACAGGGGCTGAGCGGCTTCAYCCTGGCGGTGCCCAGCAACCCGCGAGGCCGGGCCCAACGGAGGAGCTGAGCTCAGCCTATCTGCCCCAGCCCTGCCCAAGCTCTTGGGGGAAGAGCGCCCCAACCTCGCCGTCTCCCCCCGAATGAAGCAACCGGAGCGGAAAGCCCTGCGTGACCAGCTCCCTGCGGCGAAGCGGTGCAGGGCACCGATCCTCCGAGGTCCCGAGCACCTGAGCACAGCGCTCATCGCTGCCGGCGTCCCTGCGGGGGAACGCGCCCCGCACGCGGAGGAAACCCAGCCGCGGGTCCCTGCCGCCGAGCTTTACCTGCCGAAAGCCRAAACGGGCGCTTGTGCTGCTGCAGRCCRGCGGGAAGCTTGCTGAAGCTGATGCATGCAAAGAGAAGGAGAAAAGCCTGCAATTTTTGGATAAACAGAGGTGAAAGTTCAGCTCTGCCRCTTCAGCAAAGGGCCTGGGACAAGGAGGCAGCCCGGAGGCAGGGCCCGGCGCGGGGCCGGGCGCCCGGGCAGAGCGAGGGGCAAGGGCCGCGCGGGCACCCAGCACCGCTGGACGCAGAGGGGACGCTTTGGGGGCAGAGAGCTGGCTGGAAAGGGGTTTGGAGCCCTCAGCAAATAAACTGGCTCCTGTTGTTGGATCTCTGAGTGTGTTCAGGGCAACGGGACTCTCTTCCCTTTTTTTTTTTAAATGCTCTGTCGATAAACAGGACTGCATCAAAGACAGCGCTACCTCCACCATCAGTTCCTGCTCCAGAGTGAAAACAACCTTCGAGCGTTGGGTCGAACAGCGTAACTCTGTTTTTCATCAAGTCTTCAATTTTTTTTCCTTGCAGCTAAATCTTCTCTTGCAATAGAGATCCTGGTAATACTGTCATAAAGAGATGTCCCCTTAGCAAAGGGCCTGAGGTTGCAAAAAAGCAGCGTTTGTACAATATTCCAAAATCCGATTGTGGCTCCTTTGCAAGTGAAAAAAAGTCCTTCTGGCAGAAGCGGAACGATGCAGGCGGAGCTGGGGAGCTCGGGGTGAATTCCGTCGTCCCTGCCCGTAGATTCGCCCCTCGGAGGGCCACAGCGGACGGGCTGCCGAAGCCCGGCAAGGGTTAAGCGCTGATGTAGATGGCGAGAGACATTCTTAGTGCAAACAAAAAGCGAGTCATGCCCTGAGGATCAGTGGCTGAACATGGGGTAAGGCAGTTCACTCTCCTCTTCAGAAGGAAACATTTTAATTAGCTCAACACAAAACAGATACAGCGCAGAGAAGTCACCATGAGCAGGAAATGCTTTGGAGGTCTCAGAGGACAGTTAGGAGACAACGGCAGCGCTGAGCAATTAAAGAGAAAAGGGGGGGGCGTTAGGAGTGGGTCTGATCGGCTCAGGTTTCCATCTCCAAGCCGAATTACCTTGGGGTCCTGCTTCAGTCCGGTCACCCTCTTCCCTCCAGGCAAGGGAAAATCGCTGCTGCCCTTGGCGGGCCGGGGAGGCTGGGAAGCCCCTGCGGAGCCCGGCGCTAGGGGGTTTGTTTTTCTTCTGCCTAAGAGGATTTGACAGAATTKGAAAATCAGATGGCGAAATCTGATCGACTGAGATGATCATAACCCATGATTTCACCTTCCTATCAGGGGTGGGAGATGTCACTAGACGCACTGTAAATATCGGGGAATCACGGTAGCATTGGCATTAAGGATCCTGGCACAATAAGTGTCAAAGCCATGAATAAGGGCCTTTCTGCTGTCTTTTATCGCCCGAAAACGCTGCCTCTCGCCCCTGCGTGGCTCAGCGTTCGCTCGGGTGGACCCCGGGGAAGAACGGTCCTTTGAAGCTGCAGCAACCTTTGCTGGACTTCAAAGTCACGCTCCTGTCTGCTCCTTTCCTACTGTTCTCGAATACATCACTCCGGATTAGGAAATGAAAGAGATTAAAGCGTTTGCGCTTTCCGTCACTTTTTATGGTCAATAGCGCTTTGTTTACAGGCGGCGGCTTTGTTTCCCGGTGTATAATCCCATCGGCTTCTCCCGCTCGTACCGCACTGGGAAGAAACGTAGGAAAAGCTTACTGTAAAACCGAAGGAGTAAAGTGGGGGATGTAGAGCTCAAAGCAGCTTTGCAAGGTGGCCAGCTCAAAAGCCGAAGCAAAACTTTGTGTCCATCAAAAACAAGCTGCGAGTGTTGCAAGTGCTGTTTCCCTGCAGCAGCTCGTGCTCCGCGCGGGTACAGCGGCTTGCCAGCCCTCACCGCCGCGTACCGGGAAAACGGAGTCGGCGTCTCTGTGGGACACACTCACCATCCTGCCATCCACTAGTCCATCCATAAGGTCGACACTTGCAGTAYAGGCTTACCTTAACACAGTACTTATCACTGCGAGAGGAACCCAAGTGCTAAAGCCTTATGCAGAATTATGATCTAAACAAAAACCTTCAGAAAAATCTTATTTGGACCTCTGACATAATTAAGGTAGAATAAAGGAGGGAAGTAAAAAAAGAAACTGAGAAAATGATAGCTGATGCGGCTGCAGAGCCACAACACGGGGCTCGCAGGTGGGTCTGGTACCCGGCAGCGTGTTCTACAGCCCCGTGCAACTGCGTGAACACCAGTAAAGTAAAAACCTCCCGATGAATGCAATTCTTGTCAAGAGAAGGCATAAAGCACATGCTGTGCCCAAGGAAAATACTTGTTTATTTGCAAGGTCAAGGTTTGAGACTGTATCAAAACACAACAAGAGTTACCATAACCTACAGACATTTCTGGACAAAACCCAGACAGAGAAAACCCCAAAAGCTAGTAAACCCCGCCTTTTGGTCTGYCAATTTTTTGGCTTCTGTACAGCTACCGTCACCTATAAAGCCTGTCTGTCACCTGATTTAGAGATAATGCGGGTACAGATAGCAATAACCCAGAAAAAAGTCTTTCAGATTTGAAAGGTTTTCATTTGGTCGGTCACAAACGTCCCGTGAAACGGCTCTGCAGCTTTGGTTATTTCAGTAAACACACGCACAGGATGCCCTGCGCGGTCACGCTAATAAGGATACATTCATCTCACGTCTCCTCTTAAAAACAAGCAGGAGAAAAAGTAAACATTAAGATGCAGTATCAGCCCCAAAATTCACACTGTAATCTTTTTGACCTCAGTTTAATGGACTTGTGGAGAATAAGATAAACCTACGGAAACAGAAAGAGTGCCACGTAGCAGAGTTGCAGCAGCTGAACTTAAAACCTGCTTTGTACCTGCAGCAATTATTTTTGATGCAAACGAATGGTTGGCCTGAATTAAGCTACAGCCGTGAGSGGCTCTGCCGAAGCCCGCGGAGGCTCGGGGGCCACGCGAGCGAGTCCCAGCCGCTGCCGGGCTGCTTGCAGCACCCCAGTACAAGGCAGAGCATCTCCTCCGTGTCACCACCCAAAGCCGGGTTCGCGTTCTGCCACGGTGCCACTTCTGGCAGCTGGGCAGGGTCCTTCCCTCTTCTCCCCCCCCGTTTTAGATGCAGGACTTAAAGTTTTGGTCTGCCTGAAAAAGCATGATGTAAAGTGATTTTGTTTATGTACGCTTAGCCCCGCATTTTAAAACGCGCTGCTAGAGGTTTTTCTGCCAGCGAAGCACAAGCGGTGGTGAACGTGAAAGACGTGGAGATCATCCTGCTGCTCCAACTCTCCCTGCAAGGGAAGGGAAGGGAAGGGAAACGAGTCTCACGCTCGGAGAACTGAACCCGTAGACTCGTGCTTCAGAGTGTGAAGCGTGTGGCTCGGTTTCAAAGCAACTCGTCAGCTTGTTTAAACCCCTCGGCGTTAGATAGGTAAACAACGCAGGCCTGTGTTTTGCAGACCATAACTTAGCTGGACAGTTGCTGGCAGGCGATTCCCACGGACCTTTACACTAGAAAAACTCGCGGCTGCGCGATGCAGAGCAGGAGGGACGGAACGAAAGGGTGAAGCACCGCGTCTCCCGCGTAGGGCAGCGGGTGAAAACGGGCTGCGCCGGGCTGGGCTTTGTGGGGCAGCCCGAATCCTGCACCGCGTGCACAGGTTGGAAAGGGGGGTGTCCGCACCCCTCCCGGCACATGGCCGGGCAAGCTCCGGAGGGACACCCAAGCCTCTCGGATCTCCCCAGCGCGACACGGGGCCAGGCCGGCCCACGTGGCTTCACGCGGAGGAAGAAATCTACTTATTAAGTTCAGTACAAATGCAAAAACAGCTCCTGATGGAGACGGCGTGCAGCCTCTCTGCCTGCTGCAAGAGGGTGACAAGCCACGAACTTGACCTGTCCGGCTGAGCGTTAAGCCGAGAGGCAACGCTATTCCCGTTGGAGCCAACGTGCGCCTTGGCGCCCGACGGCACTTCAGTTTGTAGGGGAGACTCCAGCCATTTCGATTGCTTCATACGCAAGGAAAATGCACCTTTGAGCTTTTACTACTAGAAAGTTTAAATGTTCAATGTTGTCTTTAAGCTACTTTCTACCATTTCACAACCAAGTTCATTCTGCCATGAATTCAGTAGGAAAACCACTGAGATGATGTGCACAGGAGCCCGAAGGGGACTAAGGAGCAGTTTACTCCCTGCCCGGCGAGGGCCCTCGTGGTCGGCTCCCCTCCCGCCCGCTTCGCTTAACGAAGCGGCTGTTTGCAGGTGCTCTAGAAAAAACCCGAACATGTTTGGGTTTCATCTCGGCTGTCCCTGCCCACAACCAACAGCCATCAGGTAAGAGCCCGGCTGCCTCCGATCTGGACATTTGCTAACGCAGGAGCTCATCGCAAGCGTGTAACTGGAAACACAATTAAAACAGAGAAAGAATTTGCTAAATTGGTTGAAGGGCACGCAGCAAAGCCTTCTGAGGAAATTACAGTGAATCCTGCTAGCTCGAGGCGTGCACGGCCGACGGCAGCCAGAACAAGGGACCGGCGCAAGGCAACGCCGCCCTGCCCCGGTCCTGCTGCCGCCAGGGCCTGCAGAGAGGCTGGGGCACGAGTCCCCCCGGCAGGACGCACACAAACGCAGTTCCAAGTCATCCTTTTGGACGCCAAAAGATCCAAGTCATCCGAAAGTCATCTTCCTGCAAACGAGATCTGGGGATCCTCCCTTCCTGCTGTTTTGCTCTGCACCCAGCGCGTCTAGAGGGGCGAAAGGCGGCCGCTGCCGTCGGCCTCGGCCCCGGTTGCACCAGCCCCGGTGCAGCAGGTCCGCGTTGTCCCCGCGCTGCCAGGCGAGGGCAGGACTCGCCTTTCCTTGGGCAAAGCCGCCACCACGACGCCTCTCAGCACTTGACATTTCACCAGCTGACTCACCGGCGGCACGCAAGAACAACCGTCAGCGTAAGCGTTTCCAGTAGGAAAACATATGGAAAACATTTAAATTTCATCAGAGATTTTGCATCCCAGATTGTCTCGATTCCATGCTTTCTTCCCCCATTTGTTTGTTTATATGTTGCCATTTCAACCTTTAACACAAACTTTTTCAGTTACGCGTTGGCTGTTGAAACCCCGTTGTCAGAGGACGCCTCTCTGGAAGAGATCCAGGTCTTYGCAATGGCCTCATCTCTCCAAATTGCTCCATCGTTTTAGTTACTAAGACATTTGTATTACAAATTACAAGAGGACACAAACTTTGTTTCCTATTCAGTTTGCTATGTTTTATGGTGCAAAGGTCCCTCCGTTAGTTATCCAGCTTTGCTCCACATTTCCAAGACATTACCAGCTGCCATGCCCATGTCCCACATCGCAAAYTATTCTCTCTCCCATTAATGAGACTTTCTGACCACTTTTTTACAGGCCTTAAAAATACATACTTAGAATAGCAATACGAGAACATCAAGAGAGTACTAAAAGCACTTATTTCTGGTAAGCAGCACGCTTACTTCAACTATACACCTCTCTAAAGCTTGCTGAACTGGGACAAAGTCTTACGAGTGCGCGATTTATGAGATTCCTCAAACTTCTGTTTCTGAACCTGGACAAAGAGAAGGGAAAGTAAAGCTGTCAAATACTTACAGGAGTCCACTTTAGAAAATTCTTTTTGGAGGGGAAATGTAAAATGCTTTGTAAAATATTACCATTTTTGCAGAAATTTAGAAGAAACCCCTCCCCCAACTTTTCCAAAAGTGTCAAGCATTTAGTTTTTGGAAAGCGTTTACCGTAAACATTTCTGAAATACAACATTTCAGTTTTTCACTCTGAAAAACTTGTTTAGAATGTTCTTATTTCCAAACAGAAAAAAGGCAAAGCAGCACTTTGCCAAAATAAAGGGTTTTTCTTAATGTTTTTTAATTAAAAAAGGGTTGTAAAATCATAGAAGTTTTATTTTTGCACAGATAAAGGCAAACACTAAAAATTTCAACTCCTTTCTGCTCTCAGTACACGTTTAGGTGAACACTTCAGATTGCCCAGGTATGGAAGCAAATGACAACATCATGGGTTCATGGTCTAATTTCTTTCCAAATGCACTGGGCCACCTCCATCTAAAAATTTTTAAGACAAACCTTTCCAATGTGGAAAGCTGGAGTTAGCTATCGCTCTCCCTTCCAACAGGAGGACTAGAGGGCAAAGCGGGAGGGGAAAGGAAAGGCTGAGTTCAGTAACTGCTGTGGTCAACTTTGAAAAATGCCAATAAGAGCAGAATTTAAAAAGACTACATTGTAAACTAATTACTGGTCTTGTCTTTGTGTCCATTCCTTTGGAAAGGAAAGAAAACCTGCTCTCTTTCTTGCACAGACACTTTAAATGATAGTAGGTTGCAGGACTGATTGCTTCTGTTTGTCTCTCCTTTAGGATGAAAGGACTCGCGACAAACTCATGGTAGCAAGGCGTCAGGCAACCTTCCTGGGATGTGTTTCTTCAGGAGGAAGAGAGATTACTACCTTATTTTATGGATGTCACTGAAATAGACTTTGAGGCTCTTCAGAAGCCCATCACAAACCTGGCATGGGAAACCACAGCAACAATCATACCTGCGTGACAGATGATTCCTTTAAGTACAACTTGTACGGAGCTGTGTACAGCGTGGTCTTCATCCTCGGTTTGATTACTAACTGTGCCTCCCTCTTCGTTTTCTGCTGCCGGATGAAAATGCGAAGCGAAACAGCCATTTTCATGACAAACTTGGCTGTTTCAGACTTGCTGTTTGTGTTCACCTTGCCTTTTAAAATTTTTTATAATTTCAACAGGCATTGGCCTTTTGGAGACAGCCTCTGCAAGATTTCGGGTACAGCATTTCTCACTAACATCTACGGCAGCATGCTGTTCCTCACCTGCATCAGCGTTGACCGTTTCCTTGCTATCGTCTATCCATTCCGATCTCGTACCATCAGGACGAGGAGAAATTCAGCCATAGTGTGTGCTGGTGTTTGGATACTGGTCCTCAGTGGTGGGATTTCAGCTTCATTGTTCTCTACAACCAACGTCTCTAACACCAGCACAACCTGCTTTGAAGGTTTTTCCAAACGTATCTGGAAAACCTACTTGTCTAAGATCACTATATTTATTGAAGTGGTAGGATTCATAATTCCTTTGCTACTCAACCTTACGTGCTCCTCTTTAGTACTCAGGACTCTTCGGAAACCTGCCACCTTGTCTCAGATTGGGACAAACAAAGAGAAAGTACTGAAAATGATCATTGTGCACGTGGCCATTTTTGTTGTGTGCTTTGTGCCTTACAATTCCATACTCTTCTTGTACGCTCTCGTGCGGTCCCAAGCAATAGCAAACTGCTCCTTGGAGCGATTTGCCAGGACAATGTACCCAATCACCTTGTGCATTGCTACAATGAACTGCTGCTTTGACCCGTTCATCTATTACTTCACATCAGAATCCTTCCAGAAGTCTTTCAACATAAAAACCCAGATAAAAATGGATTCTCTTTTCAAGACTGAAACACCTCTAACAAAGACTGCACTACCAGCACCACAGGACGAAATAAGTGACCAGGCTATTACGAATGGGGGAGATCCAACATCTGAATCCCATTTCTAGTGACATGTTTACACATGGAGTTATCCCCCATCCATTTCTTCATTAACACCATGTGCAAAATAGTTGTTTCAGAACATAAGTTCACACCTGGTGCTACTGAAGAAAAGTTAATGGGGGATAACTACACAGGTGGGCAAACGCTCACACCGGGATTGCTCCATCAGATGCAACAGGCATCTCCATTTGAGAACATGAGATATAATGATCCAGATGGATCTCTTTGGAGATTACGGATGGGTGACAACATACACACCAACTAAGGAGGGAATGGAACAGATTCTTTAGTCACAAGGTGCCAACATTTGGCATTTTTTTCCCCCAGCATTTGACATGGGACCAGCTGGGAAATATAAAATTTAATTTTCTTAGAGATATCTGCCAATATTTCATGTCTTCTGGAGATGAATCTTCATATGTTAACTCAATAACTTCACACAATATGTATGTTTGCTTAAAAAAAGGTGTAATAAAAGCCTTGGCTTTTTCTTATTTCACTGCAAGAGTATACATCCTGGTTTTACTAGATACAGGCATTTTAAATTTATTTTTTGGAGAGGTTTGGAGTGTAAATAATTCTGTTTTGAAAAGGCAGCAAAGCAGTTGCTTGCTGATATAAAAGCAAATTAATAAGAAGGAATAATTAATGAAGCAATTTAGAAATAAGTTTCATTCTTGTACGATTAAGCTGCTTTTTGTTTTAAATGCCATCTCCAGGGAGAAGTAAAGAGTGCATTAGGGCTGTGTTGCACCTGGGTTTTTATATCCCAGGAGATTATGCGTGACTATTTCTGGTAAGGGCTGGACTATAAAGTCAGCTGAAAGAAAGGGTCTGAAACTCCAGAGTTCTTTCTAGGCCAAGTCTCTTATATGGAAATTGTACACAACGGAAGGACTGAAGAACCACAGAGTGCTGATCTTGCTAAAGAACTTGTTTGGATATAGACAACTGGTGTCCTATTAGCAGAATTAGTCTTCTGCCAATTAGCAGAAGATCTTGTAAGTGATTGTTTGCTATTTTTTTGCTACACAGTCAACTAATTAAGCTGGAGGTCACAAAATAATTCCAAAAGAGGAATAAGTAGAACAAGCTAGCTGCACTGTTTTCCTAGGTAGTGATAGCAATGTGTTTTCTTGTTTTGCAATTAATTTATTACATCCTGCACTTCCTTTTATAGATATAGATTATATAAATATATATGTAAAGTTAACGATATGTATGCTGTTGCATTTTACTGAATGGTTCATTCCTGCAGCCTTCGTAGGGACAGAAGCTATGCTGACCTTAACTGGCTGATTCATTCTTCAGTGTAAGACATGTAAATGAGATAACCAAGTTAACATGGAAAAGAATGAAGTTACTACTTGTTAGATGAATGGTGTACATTTTCTGCTGGACAGCATAAAGCTGCTTCTAGGGCTATATTGCCAATAAAACATAAAGCTGCTTCTAGGGCTATATTGCCAATAAAAGACAGAAAAAATTAATGGAACAGATGCCTTCTACTGAACCACTTATCTTAATTCTCTCAGATCAAATCTCATGAAATACTGAGAGCTACACATCAAATACAATTACTTCTCAACACAATCAGAGTTTTTAAAAGTGTGAAAAGAACTCAGTCGCAAAAAATGTTATGCTTTAAAGGGAATATTTATGTAGCACTACTTTCACTTTGAATGAAAAAGTAATTTGCTTAACAAGCCTAAGACAAGCCCTCGAGGTCATTCCATTTTAGTTCTAAAATGACTGTTGGTTATATAGTGCCCCTGGCTTTTAGCATGTATTGCAGAGAACAAGTATATAATAAATTCATTATAAGCAGGGAGTGTTAGAGCAGCCAAACCGTTATATCTCAGCTTTGAGTTACGCCTGGATTCACTAGGAGCTTGCATGCGAGACTGGCCTGGGAGATTTTTGCTGCATGTTAAACCCTCAGACAACAACTGATCCACCTTTGGGCAGAAAAGAAATGGGAAAGCAGGCATAGATCATTCAAGCTAACTGGCAGAATAAGAGAGACGTGGCAGGACTGGAACACCGTGATTTTGTCAGTGGCCAGAAAAAATTTACCTTGAGTAGGAACAGCAAGCCGTGTTTCAAGAAGTATCGGTATTTGCTGAACGTGTTTCCCTGTCTGCTTATGCCGAAATCCCAACAAGCGTACAGCCCCCACAGCTGATCTCAGCTAGCTTGGTTCTCATCTACCTCCTCCACGAGATGAAGGTTCCCGTGCAGCTCCGCGCGCGTCCCTGCAACTCAGCACAGCCATTCAGCCCCAGGCAAAGTGCCGTGCCCCTTCTGCCTTTCCAGTCCAGGCCCAAACTGAACCGCTTAGGAGGCTTTTTAAAATCCCCATTTCCTTTGGCTGATGGGCCCGTTTCAACACTTGCCATAAAACGTATATTTTTTCAAAGAAGCTGTTTCCATAATTTCAGATCAAGATCCAGAGTGAGGCAAGTGGGATTTTACAAGCTCTGATACAAGCAGGGTTTCCATGTGCAGCAGCTGTCCTTCACACCGCAGCACTGTCGAGCGAAGGAGGGGTCCGTGCAGCCATCAACAACTCCGACACATCCCGCGTCGCGGGGGAGAAGGGGCCACCCCGGCTCCACTGCCCTACCACTATCTGCTGGTTCACAGCTGTATCTAATGAGGCATGAGAGCTCTATTTTTAGGGATGGCAGAGAGAACAGCAGTGGAAAGGATACTTTAAAGAGCTGAGATTATGGTGTTGAAGATGCATTTCAAGCCCTCTTCTTATGGGCAAGAAAAATATATGGTACATGAGTAAATGCAGCTCTCTAAGGCAAAAATCCTTCTTATTTCACTTTTATAATGAGAGAATAGAAACTTGTTTACATGCCAGCTGGTTCTCAACGGGCGACTTTTTACCTGCCAGCTTGTGAACCTCCTGGTTAAAGCTGCTGCTTTCCACTTGCAAGCAAGAAGCAGAAAGATGAGATTTGCAAGTTAGACGCAGGGCCTGGGAGTTTCTTGGGACAAGGCTGTTCTCGTTAACGGCGGCAGCTTAGCTGCTCTGGTGCGAGCGAGAGCAGACCTGGCAACAAAGCAACATCTCGTTTGCAAGAATCCTGGAAGACCTTCTGCTCCATGCTCCGCAGACCTTCCTCTAGTTAAATTTGAAGAAAGAAAAAAAAAAATCTAACCTAGAAACCACTGTCTAGCCTCCTTAAGGAAATGTTAAAAGAGGGGGGGGAAAGAACTGTGTGCGACTGGACAACGTCCAGGCTGCGCATACATAGCTCAACTGTAACACGAGCATAATGGTTGTCTTTTTCTGAGTGAAACCAGTGCCAATGCTTACAAATTTCTGTTTGCAGTTTTATGGGGCAAGAGCTGTGGTTGATATTCTCACATAAAATGTAATACTATCATCATGTGCCAAAATGCTAACTGAAAAGATTCATTATTTTGTAATTTAATACCTTATAAATTATATGGAGATCATATGTTGACTGACACTCACATCTGGTAGGATAGTTCTTGACTAATCTTTTTTCTAGGTCAGGTACACCAAGTAAATGCTGTATGGTTTGTATATAAATAACCAATTATGCATTCAGAGAGAGGAAAAGTAATTTTTCAGATGTTGGTCAAGACGAGCTGGAAGGAACGATGGTGCTAAATGAAAAGTGGATTCACAGTTTTTCTGGCTAACGTGCAGCCGAGTTTTTCTTCTCCCCTGTCTAACAAAGGGCTATTGTCAGCAAACAGTACAAACCAGATTAAATGCAAAAAATCAAATTAAGAAGTCATCAATGCTTTTATCTAGCTGAAGCTGAGACGCAGGATGCAGCAGTCCTCTCGGACGCTGAACATACAACAACATTAATCAAAGACTTCATCTGCTCCCAGCCAGCTCCCTTCTCCCATTCCCCGCTGCTCCTTGAGTGACTCTCTCAGCTGTAAGCTCACCACCTCACTTCGCAAAGCTTTGCCATTCTGGAAAGCCCAAGCTCTGAGAAACAACACGCAAACCTCTCTGCTCAAGCTCACCTTTACACATGCCCATCCCCACAAAACGCCAATGCCAGTCTGCAAGTTTTCACGGTAGCTGTCGTTACCCGAGGAAGCAGAGCCTTGTGTTACGGTCACCGTGAAAGCCCTCCTCTTATAGCAGGTTTTTGTTAGTTAAAGAACAGGATCCACACCAGAAGAAAGGTGCCAAGTGCTCAGGTGACAGCATAGGTCTTCCCTGTCTTTGCAGAATTAGCGGGAACTACCCAGGCTCAAATCTGAAGTGGCCTGCGAGGGCGAGGAGGCAGCAGAAAGTCTTGCGTACAAAGCTGCGCGCTGGCTCCTTGCATAAGGAGGAAGAGCTCCTGGTCAGGACGGCACACTCTGCTCCTGCCAGCCTGGCCCATCTCAGAGATCTGCTGGGTGCATTCAACCTCTAGGTCCCTCTAAAAACAGCCCCATGATGTTTTTTGAGAGTCCTCCCTGTGGTTTTGCAGGCAAGACCTTTCCCTCTCCTCTCTTTATCCAGACAAAATCTGCTATATAATTCAGACAAGTCTCCCCTCTAGCAAACAGTTGTAGAGAAAAATGGGACCTATCATATTTATACGATAAGATTATATAGCACCTCTAACGATCTTCCTGAAGGCCCGTGTCCCTAAGGGACTCCCCAGTAACACCTCCACTTATCTTTGCCCCAGGCCGATAAGCCCAAATAAAACACGCAAAGCTGCGTGGGCCGGGAGCAGGACAGCTGCACTTCTGCACTCCCGCAGCTCCTCTCCGAAACGTGTAGGTTTGTGCGAGCTTCGGAAGCTGGTGTCGGCACACCAAAAGCCAGGCTGGGTATCACCGCGCCTGCAAACGTAACCCTGAGCACAGGAAAACCCCAAAGCTTCGCTGCATCCCAAAGGATGGGCTGCAAGCGGTTCTCAGGGCATCGTTTGCTCCAAGAACATATGACCAAATGGTCCCCATTTCAGTAGATAGATGACATTTGTCAGCATTAATTTATTAAAGAGGCACAATTATTCTTCCTAAGATTAGAAGTCCAAGCCCTGCTTTTCCTCCCCGAATACAAGAAGCTGGAATTTTAACTTCTGAACGCTGACCTTGGGCTTACGCTTGAGTCTCCTTTCTGGGTGCAAGCTGGGGGCCGCGTCTCTGATACACTCCCAGGGACCACAACTCTGAACACCCACGAGGTGGTGTGCTGTGGAGGCGCTTTATTTTGAAAATTAACTTAATGAGAGACTTAAAATGCAGCACTCAACCAGAGCCTAGGAAGTGAGAAAAAACTATTCAAAAGCCCTTCTTTACTTCCCAAAACAGCAATCAAAGACATACAGGGACTGTTGCTACTAGCTGAAAATCTAACAGCCTTCACTGGCAAGGCCTCCTTTTCTCTAGATGCTGATTCCAGCTTCTGAAATCTTTTCCCTTTCATGTTTGTTCTGTCCATATGCGTATTAGCAAAGGTTTGCCTCGTTCGTTACCGTGCTTTTTGCCGTGGATGTAAATGCCAATGATTTGCCCCAGCATGGAGGATGCCAGGCATGGAGGATGCCAAGCTGACTTGGGTCTGCGCAGAGCTTTTCGCCTGCCAGCGGTCTCCCTGCAGGAAAAAAGGCTGCTGGATTTTCAGAACCTGCCAGGGTAGGGGAAAGGGAGGACAGAAAACAGACAAATGGACTTTCAAGCTTGTCATTTAATGCAGTGATTTTAGCCTCTGTAAAACGGGCGTATTTCGTGGTGAAGAAAAAGGAAAGCACAGCACTATTTCCGTTTTTCTCTGGAAAGTGTCACTTCACTTAAAAATAATATTTAACTGCACTGGCAGTTCTCTCTAAATTCTTAAATTTCACCTCTTCCATGTAAAAGCAACAGGACCCACAAACACACCTAAAACACTGGGACAAAAAAGGAGAGTCAGGTGGTTTCTCGTTAGGGTCAGGTAGTTACACAGTGCGTTTGTTTTCCCAAAATACTTGTCTGTCAAGTACCTAAGAAAATCCTGTGCTAGCTTTTCTCTGCCTGTGGGATTTTGACCAATGTAAACATTGCATAGAAGTTAACAACACGCATGTTTTGCACTGTTTGCTTTTTTATATGTGTGTGCATGTGTGTGTGYGTGCGTGCGCATAATGAAAAAGGAAAGTTTTTTCTGGAAAAGCAGTATGTGTGAGCGTGCTCATTTATTCTGACTTCTATAAATAGACATATTAACTGGAATAATATTTAAATTGAAGGTTTTCTGTAGACCTCTTGAGAAACTCTGGCTACATCCATCACACACAGAGAATTTCCTGGAAACCATAAGTATGGGAAACCTGTCATTCCCTTTTTGTTGTTTTATATAAATCCCCCCCAGCTTCTTCTGTGGCAACACATCGTTAGCCTCAAGCGTCTCTGGAATCACGCAATGCTCCCTTTGAAGTCAGTCACTCCATCACTTCTGAAAATCAGCATCCAAAGACCACAGCAGACAGATGAGGAGGCCAGAGCAGTTGCCAGAGAACTTACTTTAATGAATTTACTTCCCTGAAGACATCATCTGTCTCTCTGACACAGGATAACACAGTTGGAGGCTGGGCTGCCAAAGCACCCTCCTGGCACCGCTCGCGCCTCCCCAGCTGCTTTCCATCCTGCGCCCCGACTGCTTCCCACTCCTGCTGCCTCGCTGGAGGAGCTTGCCAGGGAGCAGGCTGGTGTCACAGTGCACTCAACCCAGAAAGAAAGTGGGGACAGATATCCTCTAAGGGAAAAGGAGAGTGTTTCTCTAGATTTGGCAGTTTGGCTGTTACGTTTGAATTTCAAGCCCAACAGTGGCACAAAGTTTGTGTTCTCATACTAATGAGAAAAAATTAATCTCAGTCTCTCCTGCCCACTGGAAGGGCTGTGCTGTTTCCAAAACTGGCATCAGGCTCTCTTATCTCTATAAACGAGCTGGCAGCAAAAGGAACTCTGCAAAAGTCGGCGTTGAGACCTCCAACAATCTTGCACAAGGAGCCCGAGAACCGCACGTCACACTTGACCGACACCGATTTAGGAGCTGACAGACAGGGGAGCTATGATTGCACTTGCTAAATTAAATCAGCTGCAATAGGGCAACCGGGGAAAGTGCTTCCAACACCGGTGTCCCGCGACTCAGCAACAGATCAGCACAGTGAGACACCACGGAGGCCGCTTGCTACTGCACCGCTGCCGGATCTCGGGTTGGAAGATACTTCTACAAAGATCACTCGTACAAAAAGGGAAAAGACTTGTTATCCTGTCATAATAGTGGCATGCGTCATTATGACATTACAAATTATAGTCTGCCCTGTCACTGTACATTACTGCCTTGAAAAGAACATGCGCAGTAAAAAACTTATATCCAGGAATAAAGGAAAAAGTGATAATAAAAAACAGAATAAAATCTTGCGCAAGTGTAGGGCAAGGTTTAGCAAGGTCAGGGGCTCACCATGCTGCTCCACGTAATGGGGTAAAGGCATTTTAGCATGAGAATACTTTTTGGCATAAGTGTCATCATCACTGCCCCAATATAAGGCTTAAAATTGCAACAGAACTGAGATCCACTCACGCAGCTGTAGAGCCATAGCAAACCAGGCAACGCATGAGTTAAACCAGGCTCTCCCCTTTCAAAGAGATGCACATTTTCACCTGCTTGAAAAAAAACTTCACAAGAAAGCACCTGAAGTGCAATTTTGAACAAAACCACCTTTCTCCTCCTCAACAAAGCATGGTAATCACCAGCATCAGCACACATCCTCGCCCTTCACAGGCTCAGTGGGGGCAGCACCTTTCACAAGGGCCATCCTGGCCTTTCCATACCACTCACCTTCCTTATCTTCAGGTTGGTCAATTGGCAGAATCTCATTTGCCAAACAACTTCTTAACCCTTTCCTGATCCTGAACGTATCATAGAGATAGGAACTGAGGTTTCCATGGGGTTAGTTTATTGTGGCTTTCTGTACCTTGGAAGAGCTCAGTATCTACCACGTATCACAGAACTTCCTCACAAAATTCAGCTGGAAATCAGAGTTTTTGCACTCAAGCAAGCCCACAGTTTTTCCTTCCAGGATATTGTTTCATGTTGCTGTTGCTCTCCTCTGCCCATGCGATAACAAAAGCAGCATTTGGCATTCACTAATCTGCCACCCTGCAGCTACGAGCATGTAAATCTACCACAAGAGAGGTTTTGCTTTCTGCGTCTGCAGCTCACCTTGACATTTGCAGTTTGACACACGCGCATCCATGGGATTTCAAATCCTGCGCAGTGGCTGTTCAGCAATCCCTTTACCAGCTCAACAAGAAAGTGGGAAACAATAGACTGTCCGAAGGAAAAGCGGCTTTTCTGCACATGAGCAGCATCAAATATGCAAAACAACTTCTTAAAACCAGTACGAAGCCATATACATAACTACCTGACTTTGCAACCCACCGAGAAAATAAAATAAGCGAACGAGTGTGGATGGCTGACAGATTTGAGTAGACTTAGATTCATTTTCAGATTTGTGCAGAAATAAGATGTTCAGATTTATCAAAAGGATGAATTTTAGTCTCAAGTCCCACAATCACATCCTGCTAAATGTTCTCCTTGTAGTAATCGCTGGAGATGTTTTCTATTTTTGGTCCTTGGTTGTGCAGTGTAACTGCACTTGCACTGTGTACAGCTAGGAAGCCAGAGTAAGGGGGCAGGGGGTTCCATTAAAGTTTCTGCACTAACCTAAAGGTTTTTTGCTGCAAATTTGAATTGCATTTTTTCTCAACACTGCTTATGAGCATAATTTTTCATTTAAATGGAGAGAAAACAAAGAGACTCTGCAACCTCACTCCCACTTGTGTGTGTGAAGGCAAGGACATACCTGAGCAATAGAACCCATCCCAACCCAAAAGAAGGACAAATATTTGTAAAATCCTTTTTGCATTAAGCCATAAACATGTTGTATCCACAGCACAGCAATAAATACGTTACCCTTCAGCATTTCAGATACCTGTGCTTGTTCCCAGATATTCTCTCTTCACCAAAAACTAGCTTTGCAGCTAGGGGCCACAGATGGAAGTGAGGATGAGGAGGAGGTACACGTGGGACACTTCACACAGGCAGTCGTCACTCGAGCTCCCAGGCAGGTATTCTGGAGTAACTCCCCCCCTAAACACACCCTGTGTTGGTTAACTGATACCCCCTGATAGCTGGATGCGCAAGTGGTGGGTTTTTGTGTGTGGGGGGTGGGTTATTTAATCCAATTCCTGTTAAAAGCTCTGTTCCATCGGCAGTTGTGCTGGCACAGCTGAGGGGAGGGTGTCTGTGCAGGTAGGACAGCAGCAACTTTTCAAGCCAACTTTGCATCTCAGGTCAGTGCATCACAGAACGGCATTCCCCCGTTAAAGGACAGGCCATGTAACGGAGGTGGGTTTTAAATTGCACGTGAGGCCTTAAAAAAAACAGCTGAACATTTGAACTCCCGAGCTGATAAGACCAGCGCCTCACTGGATCTGGCCCYGTCCTTAGAGGTCAGCACACACATTTGGAATTCAGGTCATAACCATCAAGTGTGGTTCAAACACTGTTTCACAGTTCAAAACAGAAGTGAACCCGTAGCATGCATCGTTTGCACTGCATAACGTAGGAGACAGACATCCCCCAGCAAACAGCCACCTTCCTTAACTCAGGAGCCTGGTTCATATTATATTTTTACTTAGTTTAACCTGCGTGGGTTTGCTGTCCAACTCTCATAGCACCAAAGTACCGTCTACTGATAGAGCAACATGCCCTTGGAAAAAGAATAAGCGATGCTGTTACAAGCATCCTTCGCAGCTCTCAGTACGGTTACCGTTGAGGAGGGACAGTTACCGCTTCACCCCTGTTAGACACAGCAGGATAATTTGAGCATGTAGAACAGTTACAAGGCCAAACTGGAAAGAGAGCAAGGATAACCGCTGCCAAGCAACGAGTATGTTTGCTTGAGCTCTTGAAGAGCCCTTGCATATGACGGACAGCCACAGCCTTGAGCTAGATTTTGATTGATGCAAGAACTGCAGGATTGGATGTTTTGGCTATTTAGGGATTTTTAAGTCACATGTGGATTTGTCTGACACTAAAGCCTCAGACTTTGTGTGATCTATAGCACTTCAGTGAAGGGCCTAGTAAGAAATTTTCAATGGTAAATTCCTTTAAAAATTAAATAAACAAAACCCAAGCTCATGATTACCAAACTATGAGCTCATCACTGACAGTTCAGCACCTCGGTCACTGCAAGCTAAGCCAACACAAGCCTGTTACAAGCATAAGGGTCACACTGTAGTAGACCAAGTAAATCGGGTTTTAATTGTGTCTTTGCTAAGGCCGTCTGTCTCTTTACATTGACAAGGCCGACAGAACAACACGCTGTATTAGAGCAAGAGGCTTGTTACTCGTTTTAACAGGCATACTCAAACCTAATTCAATATTGACAACAACAATTCACGTCCTCGTCCCCTGAACAGCTGCCAGACAGTGATGCCGAACTCGTAATAACGCAGAGGAGAAAGTTCACACGTGGGGGATCAGTGCTGGGAATGACACACTCGCCCGGCAAGGTGACAAATCATTAGGTACAAACACCTCCTGGTGATGGCGATAGCAGAAAAATGCGGCAAGTCTGGTTCCTTCCAAATAACATCCAAGCGAATCGGCCAGAAGTGCCCTAAGATTCTCTCCCATCTATGAGCAATGGCCTAAAAGAATTCCCTCGCTGTATCCAAACCGGCATCCGAATGAGTACAAGGTTTTAAAAAGCTACAAAGACAGGAGGTAAGAAACAAGCACAGCAAAGAGTTCAGGATAATCCCACGTGCATATTTCCTGCGGAATCATTCAGCGATTTCTAGAATGAGTAGTTTATACTACAGCAAAGTATGAAGATTTGGGGAGGGGGAGGAACTGGGGGAGAGAGAATCAAAATTAGAGCTTGGATTTCCCCAAATAATATATGGGCTTGAATCTCGCACAGGATTTACATCCACTTGCCAGGCTGGCTGGATGCCAGCCAGCTCGCACCTGAAGTCCCCGTCACTGCCCCAGAACAGCGCTGCGCTCCAGGTTTAATAACTCGAGGCTCTCGGCAGGGGCTGCTGGCTGGGGAACAGCGCTGAGCTCACACGGCTCTGTCGTTTCCGACGCGGCGCTGACTTGCACCTGGCCCGCGCAGAGCGCGCACGGAGACAGCCCACGTCCCACTGCTGGAGGACCCAACTTACATGCATCAGGTGCTTTGGAGACAGTTTTGCAATGTGATTGTTTTTTTGATTACAAGCAGGAATTTGTAACCAGGACAAACTGGAAACCGGTTTTTCAAATAAGCTTCATCTATCATACAGCATCTCACACTAGAGCAGGGAGGAAAAGTACAGCCCCTTGCCAAAGCGATTCCTCTTTGCCTGTGAGTCAACAGCTTGACTCAGCCTGGTGGGACACGAGCCATCTGACAACAACAGAAATCTGGCAGTTCGCATCTGCAAGTTAAACAAGCTCACGCGCCCTAAAAATAAAGTCTGCTAAGCTGCTGAAGTTGTATTTCCCTACCAAATTTCCTGCTGAGCAATTCCAGCCATCATCTGACCACATGCTGCTGCAGTGATAACCTCCTTGGTTTGTTATAGGTAAGGAGATTTAATTAGTAAGCAAGGAAGCAAGGAATTCCTGTTTTTTGAGGTGGGAGTAGGAGGGAAGAACAAATGAGACAAGAAATTATGAATGATGTGCATGTTTGTTCTGGCACCGTAGTCACCTCAGAACAAACATGATGTTACGAAACGCACCTCCTTCCTCTGCATGTGCGTCTCACCTTCCTTCCCTTCACGGAGTATGGTTTGAATAAAGAAACATCTGCAGAAACTCTGCAGCAGAGGAGCCTTAATCAGGCAAAGATAAATATAAGTATCTGAGGCGTGTACAGAGGTGTGGGATAGCAAGGCTCTTTGTGAGAAATGGGTGCCAAGTCACTCGAGCTGTAGATTAGAGTTGGCGAGGATTTCAAGGGAGCCAAACGCCCGGCCTCTGGTACGGGGAAAATGCGCGGCGGTAAAGATACAGCAACGAGAGGTACTTACAGGAAAATACATGCTGAAGTATCGCGGCATGAAAAGGAATATATGTGTATATAGACATCTCAGTAAAAAGGATACGTTACAAGCAGATCTGTATAGCAGACTACAGAACAAGATGGTGATAGTGCAACAAACCCTGTGACATACAGAGGTCGTAGCTAGAGTGGAATTACCCTCTGATTCCAGAATGACTTCTCCTGTGCGTGGGAGCTCTCAGAAGCAGGCCCCATCTTTCTGCCTTTTCTTAGGGAGAATCCAGGCAGGGAAGTCCCAGTCCTGATCAGAGATTTGTAGGGAAAATGAGCTCCTCAGGGTCCCGGTCTCCAACCAAGGTGTCCTCTGGATGCTCTACACAAAGGAGGGACACGGCCTCTGCTCCTAATGGACATGCTTGGCGCTTTGCATGATTAAATAAACAATCTATATACAAATAATATAATCACCCTGATTCATGAAGCATCTCGTAAGTATAGTGTCACCGTTAAAAATGATTTTTATCTGCCAACACTGATCGTTACCACAGTCGTGTCTGTGCTTAGAACAGGAAATCCAAGAAAACACCATGCAGGGCTCTGTGAACAAGCAGCGACTCTTTAAGCAGCCGTTGCTGGTAGTATTTTCACACCTCTCTCCTGGACTGCTGTTTCTCTTCCTATTCTGCTAAAAATTTCACCTGGGGGAGATGGGTAACACAGGAGATTTAAAGCAGTCTCTCATAAAACCTGCTCAGTTTCACGGCCCTCGCTCCGGCAGTAAAATTTCATCTGGTAAAGTTAAACAGGCAGCTGCAGCTGGAGCAGGGCGAGACCAACGGCTTGCACAGGATATATTTTTACTGGCTTTGTCTCACTTGACTGCAACAGAAAGAAACCTAAGGGCTCTAGGAAAGGACTAGAGATCAAATTTACTTCCTTTTCTTGCAGAGTTTAAAGTGAAAGAGCATATTCCACAATGCTCTCACATGAGAGCATATCGAGCATATTTTTAACTTTCTTTTTTTTTGTAATAGCTTATGCATGACTGCACTGGATAAAGACCAGAGACGGGGCCTGGTATCTGTCTGCATCATTGGCATTGTACTGGCTGGGCTGAGCCCCACCACAAAGCTGCAGAGACATTAAAGGACACGTTCACAGCAAGAATTTAACCAGCCAATTTTTCATGTGCTCAGCCCCGAGCACAGAGTCAAGGACTCTGCGAGAGGCCCGTAGGCACCTTACGGAGCTGGTGAAAGGTGGGTGTCTCACAGCTCTATAACACTCTCTAAGCCAGAACTGTGAGGTGCTTATCAAATAAAGCCAAATTTTGCAGCTCAAGGTCACAACTTCTTCTGCATGGAACAGCAGAGCTGGACTGGAGCCTCCCGCTGTGGGAAAAGCCCTCCCACCTCAGCTATTTCACAGACCTAAGGAAAGTAACGCTTCCAAAACCTCCATCTCTCCAGTCAATATCGTAGTGACAAAGCTCAGCCTTTCACAACATTTCACTCAAAAATTCCAGGCCGCGAGAAGCCATAGGCTAAGACCAAGTGACCCCGGAGATTGCCAAGTTGCCACTTAGTTTCTTGGGGAAAAAGCTGTTGAGCAGTGTTTGTTTTCTGACTCACAGTGCTCTGTTCACACTGGGAACACCGAAAGCAAGTAAGGAAGGAAGCTCCATTCCCATCTGGAAAACAATGCTTTAACTGAGGAAACACAGGATAAATTGAAATAGGAAGGGATGCAGATAATACAGAGGTTGCATTACTGGGCCTTGGCTATATAAAGCTCCAGTGACACTTTGGAGACTATCCTAAGAAAAGGCTATTTACTCCTAGCAATGAAAATAGGTTTGTGTTAGCTCCTACTGTACTGCAGCAACACTGCACATCTGTAAGTGCCTTTAGCAGGAAATCAGGGTAGGAATTTTGGTCGCAGGTGATCACTACTGAAGATGTGTATTTGGATAAAAGAGACTTTTTATCCAGTTCCTTCTGTTGCTTGAATCATAGTCAAATTATAACCCTATCCACATGGCCTTACAAAGTTGAACTTCCATAACAACCCTATTTAAGCTAGCTTCAGGATAGCAGAGAAAGCAGGAAGGTCGTTATTTAAGTACTTTGTTATTATAACTGCTACAAGAAATCCAGTGACAAACACACAGACGTCTCCATTTATTTTTTAAGTTTAATTTATTTAAAAGTAAAAATTCCACTAGTGTGAAAATCCTTCATTTCAGAATCTACAAATTGTTGGTCTGCTCTTATATACCTGTACTTCACTTAAAGCGCTGTTCCCTATSGGAAGAGGCAAGCTTTAGCGAAGGTGCAGAGCAAGAGAGTGAAACCGGCTCCGTTTGCAGTGGTGCATACATTGGAGAATCACACGGAAACGTATTGTTAGTCTTTGCTGTTATAGCCCCTAAGCATTGAAGTAATTCCCTTTTATAGTCATGGTGATCTACARAGGAAGAGGCAGGGCAGATGGCTGACATGGGAACTAATCGCCCTTTGAGGAGCCTGGATTCTCTCTGTTAGCTGAAGTACTGACTTCTGYATTGTTTAGTCAGAAATACACAGAATAGAAGAAAACTTGCCCAGAGTGCTACACACCTCCATTTGTTTCCAAACGAGCACACACCCATCAGCTCCTCCGGCTCCGATATAGCTATGACGCAGGTATGGCTGAAGCCGACACCAAACACAACCCTCAGGCCCCACGTCCAGACCTCCCTGAAGCCATCCCCCAAAACCAAAGGGAAGAAGGGAGCTTCCAGAAGCTCTCTGCCAAGCTGGCCCCAAGGCGTGATGCCAGGACGGCATCATTCCCTACCTACTGCATTTCTGTATCAGAATCAGAGCTGTTTGCACAGGGTATTTTTCCCCACCCATGGAAATGAGACAACTGTTTTTTTATGGAGGGAAAAAAAAAGCATACCTTCGATTATACAGTCAAACCAACAAAACAAAGCATCCTGTCCAGAGCCTGCAGACTGCTGCAGTTTGGACACCTGAAGCAGCAAACCACTGCCGCACTAGCGCAGCGGCTTCGGGCACGAGCGCTTCCGCAGCCTCCCGCTTTGGAGCCGAGCACCRAGCACGTCTTGTCCTTCCCTCTACACGCCCACCACTTAAGTCAAATCTGGAAGAGGGAAGGATGCAGCTGGTGTTGTTTGGCTGTGAACATCCCACACATGCTGGATTTCACTTCAGATACTGCCATGATCATTAAGGCACCTGGCCCCGTGTTGCTGAAACACTGCTGATGCATTTGTTTTCACATTAGAGCTCTAAGAGAGCTGTATTTATTTCAAAATATCRAGAATTTAGTTTATAGCCAATATCAGTATTTCTCTTTGGTCTTCACAGCTCTAGTGCTCATTTCAAGTGAAAGATGAACTGAGGATACCGCGCTGGTGCAGGGCCCCTGCTACGTGCATCCCCCCGGCTGCCTTCCCCAGTTCTCTTAGCTCTCTCCGGGATGGCTCATTAGACACTGTGACAAACACAACTGCAAAGCATCWCTTCTCCAAAGCAAGCCTCTAGAACATGAGCCATCTTTTCCTTTCAGCGTTTGCGAGCAATAAAAACACAGCATTTCCGGAAGAGCGAGACACAGTCAGCAGCCGGGTGCTGCCTCCTTACCTCCGACCGATCCGAAGGCCCGATGCTCAGCAGCAAGTGGGATGACGCTGGTGGGATCTGGGGGCAGGAGCTACCCCTCGCGCAGTGGCAGGGCTGATGAGACGAGGCCAGGTACAAGGGTCATCCCACACTTTTCCACCTCTCCTCTGGAGGGGGATCCTGAAAGGAAGGTGACTGTTAGCAGCTGGCGTTCAACACCCTCGTCATGTCCCAGGCACAGACGCCAGCCGCGCTGAGGCACGTCCCACCTGCAGAACCCTCYGCCCTCTTTGAAGGCAAAACTGGTCCTGTTGCTGGCTTTGCAGCCACCTGCTTGCCCTTGGAAATCCACCTGGATACTGCCTGGCACCTGCTGCTCCCCAAATGCCTTTCCTCAACCTAAGCTGTTATCTTGATTTTTACTAAGTTGAATGTGTTACCTGCAACTCAGCAACCCAGAGTTTAGGCTGGGATCAGCTAACACAGGTTAGTCAGGTAACTCAAACACTTCCACCTAATTAAGAAGTAGAGAAGGTAGATCTGGGAGTCTTCTATTTTTTAAGTTTGTACCAAGCTGGAGAGCAGACAACACCTCCTCAAGCTCACAGCAGCCACCTTTGCCGCTTTGAGTGAATCGAGCGTCACTGCTCGGATGAGCAGATTATGGCATCTGGTGTCTGTGTTGCTTGTCAAACGCACTCCGGGGGAGGACCAATGTGCCAAGTGCCCCTCGGCCTTGGGACGTCACTGAACAGCAAGGCTCCAAGCAGTTCCCAGACACGGCCAGCCAGGCCTCCTCCTCGCTGCTACGTTCCYGGCAGGAGCAGGTAGCAGGGGAATAGGGTCAGCCCTGCCTGCCTCAGCACGACACAGTCCCTCCCCAAATCGGAGCAAGGAGAGGGAGCAGCCATCTCCCTGGTGGCCCAGGGGACCAGAGGATGCAGCAGAGGGAAGAGGGGACACGCAGACAACTGGGGGAAAGACATGAAAGGGCAAGATGGGCTTGGGCAAATGCAGAGAGGTAGAGCAGAAGAAACCCCCTAAGAAGTAGAAGGAGAGAGGAAAATAGCTGGAAAGCAAAGATAACAAGGCAGAGAGAGGTGATGTAGGACAGATAGGAAAGGGAAGCCTAGAACATAGGCTAGGAAGGAAATGGCAGAGATTCTTAGGTCCAGAGTCGCTGAAGACATCGCCTCCTACATCAAAGCCATCCAGCCCAAGAAGGATCCACGCTGCCAGCTCGTCCTCTGTTTTGTTCTACAGAAATGACTGCATGCTACTGTAAGAACTCAGGAAGAATAAACATATCGCTGCTAGTATCAAGAAAGCCAGGAAAGCCCAATTTCTCTTGCAAGACCCCACATGTAGTCATAKAGCTTGGGCTGAAAGGGCAGGCAGTTGCCTCCCCACCACTACACGCACATGCAGTCATTCCTAAGGAGTTACCAGGGACCAGAGAGTTGAGYACCCACAACAGCTTTCCTGAGCAGAATTTCACCAAGCTGTTATATCTGATACAGATCCACATTACAGCACTCCTTCCCACCAAACCGATCTCAGGCTCCCTGCGGCGGGTGCTCCGGACACACACACACACAACAGCCCCTGCTCTGCAGCACTTACCCATTGCTGGGGAAGGCAACTGTTAGTTCACTAGGCTCAGAAATCACCCAGGGCCAAGGCATCTGCTTCCCTCAGCTCCTGACTGGCATCACCTGACACCGGTTTCTGCAGAATGAGTTCCTCCAGCCCAGTCGAGCCAGTCTGCTGCTATTTTCCTTCCCCAGTCACACACTGCAATTCTCAGTATTAACTACAGGCAGCATCTTGAGTGTGTAGAAAGGAGATACTAAGGGGAGACATTCACCCCGTTCCTGCCCATGCGGCTCCTCCTGAACTGCTGCTGCGAGGAGGCAGTTCACACAGCAGCTTTGGGAAGTCATTTCTGCAGCAGCTGCTGCTTATTTGYGACCTCCTTAAGCACAGTGGTAGAGTCGGTGCCCTTTAACCTCCTTCCTCCCCCATCTAGGAAGGGCTGATTTTTCTCTACACCATATATCTGCCAGCAGTGACAGCCCAGGCTGGAATTAAGTGAGCTCTAGTTAAATATCCTAAAAAGCATATCTGTAACACCCAAATCTCTCYCAAGTACATAATTCAGCTGTAAATTATACCCAAGACTACATATCAATTTTTTATCTACAAGTGTATCAGGAGGAGAACGGCTTATGAGACCCCTTTTGGCAATGCCAATAAGTGCTTTATGGTCAGTTCCAATTAATGTTTCTTTCCCACCAAGGGGACCTGAAACCCTTCCCACTCATGGAAGCTGGCCAAAAGCACTCGGGAGCAYTGACGCTTTGCGTGCGTTAGTTCCCTAAACGCACAAGCTACTTGCCTCCTCTCCTGATCATCCTGCTGCAAGAGGACTGTGTCAATACRCTCCACAGGAAACGTCTGGGCACAACTTGTAGATTTGCACTTGCTGTCATTAGGACTGGGACCTCTTTAGTTAACCTCTCCAGGGCTGGAAGCACTTTGCTAAGACTTGCTACCAGCATCCTCAGGATTTCAGGACTTGGACTGGGGAGTACAGAGCATGCACAAATTCCGCTTTTTTCGCCCCTAATGAAACCTGTCAGAACCATGCTGACCTGACATTTTTATTTTATTCTTTTTAAAGATAGTCTTTATAAAAGTCTGACCCCTGAAGGTGGTAAGGGTGCATTTGAATTTTACACACCTAATTATTGGGGTTCTGTGTGTAAGGAGAGTGTCCCCCAATGACAAGCGATTGTATTCACATGGTCAGTTTTTCTCTGGTGCTTAGAGCAGTAAGAGCCTCCTCTTCCCTTTTATCCTTTGCCTTCACACACGAGAACCTGCCCAAGGCACAGGAGCCCTATGGAATAGATGAGCTCTGCCATTGCTCTGGGCTTCCCTAACCCACAGAAGGCATCCGCCACCTTCCCCTTCCCGGATGGGCTCTCCTAATTCGACCAGGGGCTTGACTAACAGCTTATTTTCCACACTTCTGCTAAAAAGCATTATTGATTCATATACTTAGGTACACATATGTCTTTGGTGAGAAGATGGCCACACTTTGGGCCTTGAATTTCATTTGTTTGCTGCCTTCTACCTCTTATTTTCAGAGAAGCATCTTCCTTTCTAGCTCCACATCTGCTTAGGTGTTCGTACCTTATTTAAAGTGCTCTTTTTGTTTTCCTGAGGGTAGTGCAGCCAGTCATTCCGAGCTGAGTGCAGCAGCACTGTTTCATGGCTTGCTCAAGTTAACTAAGAGACTAATGAAGCAGTTAGAGGCAGCAAGGGCCTAAAGAAATGGCAAGTTTCTCAAAATTGCTTTCTGCTTTTTCTTTTATATGCTCCCCCTTGGTTAGACACTATCATCACACCCTCAAATACAAATAATACTAAAAATGAGCAACATGAAGCAAAAAGTACAGCAACTCAAGGCTACAAAGTCTGTATGGAAAACTGCTTAATGACAACCAGAAAACTCATACTGTGACAGAGAGCAGGGCCAGCCACGCAGAGCCAGAGCAACACCAGAGGGCAGGCGTGGGACACGAAAGCAAGCAGTAATCAGAGCTGAGAGAAATCAATAAAATACATCACAACGAGAACTGTTTTCTGTAAATTCATCTCGTGACAGAGGAAATTGAGAGTATTTTGAAGGCTGGAGGAAAAAACGTTGCAAAGTGGGAATATGCACAGGACCCCATAAGTAAACAACAACAACAACAAATCATAAATGTCCTTCAAAAACCTCAGATCATCTGGAGGCTTCTTTTCCAAGCAAGTCCGACACTTCAGATCCTCATGCCATATGTTCATATCCAGAATTTCTCCCTCCTATAACTACTTCTGAAGGTCCTCTTCTTCTAAGCTCACTACCTTCTTTAATACACCACTGACAAATTCCTTCAATGAAAGGTTTGTTGCCACAATGTCAAATACTGCTTTTCCCATTACACCACCTCAAGCTACAGACTGATCCATCAGCAGAGTTCCCAAACCTGTTATCGACACGAGAAGCAGCACCTTGCAGAGGAAGCACTGTGACTCAAAGCAATAGGACACAGTACCAGGGAGGAATTCAGATGCATTAGGAATAAGGAGAGAACTGACCTAAAGGGGAAGAATTTGGAAAGGACAGCACTTTTATAAAGGAAAGGTATTTTAGGCATGGGGACATAAATACTTCTTTCACTTCTTAGAAGTTACTGTAAAGAAAAGGATTACAAGTTTACAGTCAGTTACTTTTAAATACTAAAAATCAGAGCTGGTACCTAAGGTCTGTACTGCCCTCATGTGTTCAGAAAGAAAAACAAAGGACAAGAGAAAGCACTAACCTAGAAAGTTCAGCCAGTAAATGAAAACACCACTGTTTTGCAAGATCTACAAGCATTGCATAGCATCAGCTACTCCTGGGCATTAAGATGAGATTCCTGCTTACCGCTCCAAAGAGCTCAGCCTCTTTTCCCAAATAAAACTGATGGTACAAGCAGCAGGAGAGCCAGAGCCATTCTAAACCAAGCAGTTCAGTCTGCTCCTCCCAGGGTCTGCCCTCTCCTGGCTTTCCCTTCCTGCTTTAGAAATGAGAATGAGGCTCAGGTGGGGAACAAGCTCCAGGTGCACCTGTTTTCTAGACCTCCTTCCATCTTTGCCTTGAGAAATGAGCCATGGATTATCAAAATGCTCTTGAAATTGCACCCGGAGTCATCCCTTGGCAAGTATTATGATGGCAGAGCCACAATTCTGCAAGTAGGTAAAAGAAAACAGCAGTATATAAATGCTGGAAATTAGCAATACAAGACTCTTGAAGAACTGAGGTACCGAGTATGCTTGGTGGTGATTTTGCTTATAAATTCCCTGATCCAAAGTGTCCTTGCCCTCAAAGGGAATATGGTCATTATAGGAGATTTTTAAAAGCTATTTTTAGACTCACCAGTCATTTGCTCATAAAGTTATGAGCACATTAAAAAGTGCAAACCATATGTGATTACTGTTCAGAAAAAAACCAAAATCTAGTAATTTTAAAAGGCATATTGCAACAAGACAGGCTAAAGAGTGATTGTTAGCCAAGAAGGCTGAACTGCTGATGCCTTCATTATTGAGCATAGTTGGTTGGGAATATTAATACAAAAGGCAATCTGAAAGACCCTCAAATTCCTCAAAAAACTGAGGTGAAACTGTCTGAGCTTCAAAGAAGACACAGTCAAAGGAGTTAAAACCAAAAAAAAACCACCTGTCAAAATGCAAACCTAAGCCAAATTATTTCTCCTTTGAGGTTTACAAGAGCATAGCTCTTCTTGCCCCCACTTTCACACCTCTTAGAAAGCTATTAATGAATCCCAGATTGAAAGCACTAGTGCTTTGCTTGGACCCACTATAACATCACTCTGCCGGATGCCAGGTTTTCTTTTCCCTCTTCTAATGGAGCACAGGCACAGTCCTGAACAGCTCTGAGCAGTGACCCAGCCAATTCAGGAACACATCCAAGTGCTTTTGCAGTTCACCCTCAATTTCAGGACAGCTGGCATGGCTCTTTTCAGGGGAGCAGGAGCTAAATGCTAGAAGCTAAAAGTCTTTTATGATAACACAGCTGGGTGTTCTAGAAGGGACCATCTAAAGGAGAGCCTGGAACATTACTTGTGTTGATGATGTTTGGGGAACAGATCATTTTTGATTAACAGCAACCAATTGTTCTTGATTCTTTTAAGAAGTAAAGTCTCCATTCCTTAAGGCAAGCAAACAACCCAACAGAAAAAGCTGTGCTTTTTACTCTAGCATGTCACAATATTAATGAAAACATGGCAGCTCTTTGCTGCATATTAGGATATTGAGTTATCACGACTTGCCAAAAACTTTTCTAGCTGATATGATAGCTATAGCCATACCAGATGACAGAAAACTTGTGCTATCTCCTGTGGTCAAAAAAGAAGTGGTGAGAGTCTGGAACAGAAGAACCACTGTGCTGAACTTGAGTTCATGTCCAGTCATCCTGAGATTCTGGCTTGGACAAGAGGAGGTGGACCAGAAACAGCCAGTTAATTCTGTAGATTATTTGGCATAGACAAATATTTTATATTTGTATTTGAGGGTGAGATTTTCCAGAAATTAAGTGTAGAGGGAGAATTGAATGAAGGATGAAGCCCTCTAGGAACCCTACAAAATTCAGGGAGAAAGACGTACCAAAAGATGGACTAGTGAGACAGGAGGAAAACCAGAATACTACAGCATTTTGGTTACCAAGGGAAGACAAATACTTCAGGAAGAGCACTGTTGGATCAGTACTGGCTGAGGGGACAAGGAGATTGAAAATAGAGTACTGCCTTTAAGAACTGGCTCCTCAAAACATGATTTGACACTTTGACAAGAGCAGTTTGAACAGACTGTCAAGGGCAAAGGAGGGTTAGAGAAAGAGAGTAATAAGGAAGGACAGGATGGACAAGGTGATCTCAGGTGAGGGTTGTATATTTTTTAATTTCTATCTGTGGAAAAATTTGAGCTATTCTGTGTGAAGGGAGATTCAGAAGCAGGAAGAAGTTAGGTCTTGTGCGGTGAATCAAGGTGACAAGAAACAGTTAGAATTATGGGCTGGGATGTGATTAACCCAGAAAAGGAGAACTGTTAAGTACAACAGCACGGCATTAGCAAGAAAGAAGAAATCACATGTGTTGTGGAGAAAAGTGATGGGATTCTTGCCAGATATATATGGAACTAGAAAAAGGGTGTGGGATAAAAGGCCAAGTCTGGAGTTGTCAGGCTGGACCATGCCACATGAGGAAGGAGCAAAAACACAAGATGAATCATTGAGGTTGTGGAGGGTGAGAGGAGGAGCCCGCAAGGAGAAGAGGAAGAAACAAGAGCTGACGTTGGAGAAGGTGGCTGATGAGGAAGAGCTGAGTGAAGATAGATGTCAACAACCAGGACATGGGGAAGAAGTGGAGAAAGGGGTATGGGATGCCAGGTGGTGCATGAAGGTGGGATGGGAAGCACCAGAAACAAAGGAGGTAAAACCAGACCTGATCAGAGGCAGAAGGAGTGCCTGGAGGACAGAGACCTGAAGAGGCTGAGAGTGATGAAGGCTTTTCTAGAGATGCAGTAAGGATTTCCGAAACAGCACAGGGTAGGGGATAGGCCAAGAAAGCTGATGAAGCAGGAAATAAACATGAAATGAGTGCCAGGCTGGCAGAAACGGTAGTGAAAACAAAGATAGGAGATGTAAAGATAAAGGTGGTCTGCCTGCATAATAAGAGTCCCCAGAGCTGAGGAGGACAAGGAGACAGAAAAGCACTGGTGAGAAAGACACACCAAAACAGAGAGCTGCAGAGGGCATATAAAAAGGGTTGAGGTAGCAAGGACAGGGGGGAAAAGCTAGTGGAAAATGAAGAGGAAAGCAGAAAAAAAGCATGTCTTTATTATAAGGAGAGGTGCATAGGGGAAAGCGGAAGACATGAGTGATGCAAAGAGTTCAGTCAAGCTTGTGCAGAGAGATGAAGATCAGAAGTGTTGGCGGTCGTGTTGCTGGATGTAGTTAACAGGAACAGGGCACCTTCCGAGACACTCGGAAACCAGGGCCGAAACACGGCACTGGGCGCCACGGCGAGAGGGACGGCAACCTCCACAGCCCTCACTGCAGAGGCAGCAGCCATGCCGCGCGGGGAGCCGGGGGCCTGACCTCCCGCCCCGAGGTGGCCGCCATCGCCTCAGCCCAGGCGGCGCAGCCAAGATGGCTGCCGCGGCCCTTCCGGCACGTTCTGCCGCCCCAGCTCCCTTGGCAGCTCGTGGCAGCGTAAAGCACATCACCCCTGCGGCAACACCTGCAGGGGAAGCGAGACGGCCGCGGCATGCTGTGCCTCGGGAAGCGGCGGCCATGGCGTGCGCGTCCCGCAGGGCCCCGCCAGCCGGCAGCTGACTCACTGCCGTCGCCGCCGTGGCTGTCGCAATGTGTTTATGCTTCGGGTACCTGCTTTCAATATCACTTGTTTTGGCCCATCTAACACACAAAAAAACCCCACACAGCTAAAAAAAGAAAAACAGTGACAGTGAAGAAAAAAGGAGGAGGACAGCTGAAGTCCTTGCAGCAGCGCCCGCGGCCTGCGTGCTCCCTYATCCCCGCGCGGCTCCGGCCCAGCGAGGCCAGCGAGGGCAAACCTGCCCAGGCAACGGCTCCTGCCCCCGGGCGCACAGATATAGCAAGCGATGACTCATTTATGGCTGCTAGCGATAGCCCGCGGCTCGGCAGACGCCGGCTTCCTCCGCTCCTGCGGCTAGCGGTGCTGTCGGTTGGCTCCGGCCGCCGCCTCGCTTCCTGCCGGAGGGCATCCTCCAGGGAGGAGGAGGAAGGGCGGGAAGGCGGGGAGGGAGCAGGCCTTGGTATTGTTGCCTGTCCAATTATATTTTTAATTAAAGGAAAAAAAAAACAGCAGCTACCAAGAGAGAAAAATAAGGGAGGAATGGAGAAAACGGGGAGATGCAGCGCTGGACTGGCAGCGTTGCTCAAGTGCTTGGGGCACCCATGCACTGACGAAAGGAAGTGCACTTTGATGAAAACGATTCCCTAATGTCTGCCAGGCTAAAAGATAAGAGTCAAGTGATTACAAATCTTTTTTTTAAAAAAAAAAATTTCAAGATTTTGTCAAAGTTAAGTTTCTTGTTTCAAAGCAAAACCTTTTCCTAATTTCACGTAGTCTTAATAACAGTGAAATAACCCTCTGCTCTCCCTGCATCTACAGACACAGGGATTCTTTTCCACTCTTGTTTTTATTTCAGCAAGACAACTTTTAAAACTAGTTATTACTTTAAAAAAATCACTTTAGGGGGTTTAGCACTTTTGTACAGCTTCATATACAACGCATTTCTTGCTCCACATAGACTTTTTCACAAAGACTTCAGGACAGGACCCAGACTTTAACACTTTAACACATTTTCTTTTCTTTTCTTTTTTTTTTTTTTTAATATCTGTAAATTTGTTTCATCGAGTTTCAGAAGCAGATACCTCATAGCCCGAGGCAAATAACTGCTTACAGAAGAAATTTTACTATCTGAAGTGGAACTGAAGCTTATTGTTACAAATAGTCACATAATTAGGTTAAAAGGGACATAAATCTTTACAAAGTCAAATTCCTTCCTGTTCTGAAGGCAAATTTTCAGCAGGGGAAAGTCCATTTAGCCAGAGTTTGAAGCTAAAGAAACAAAAAACCCACCTTAAAATAGCAAGTAAACCCAAGAAGGTAATAAGTCATAGTTATAAAATAATTTGCTCTGTGACTGCAACTGTGTGAAATTAGAACAAACTCCACAGCCATGTCTGCCAGAGAGCAAGAAACAGGTCATATGGGTAGGAAGGACTAGGTGGTCCCTTACTTAGGATTTCATATTTGAAAGGACAAAATATAGTTCAGTAGCTGGAAAGCCACCGGCTTGAGAGAGACCAGGGCTCAGTTCCTAGTTCTGACATTTATATCAGGCTATAGCAAAACTGGATTTGAGGAGCTAACAGAGGACTTCAGTGAAATTTAGGAGCTTAAATCCAGAACTGAGATCTCACAGTTTCTCCTACCGCTGCTGTCTAAACTCTATAGGCACTTCTCACCTCAGCCTTATAGCGACTCCAGACACAGGGCATAGCATACAACTTGCAAACTTCAGATGCCAACTAGTCATCTAGACTTCCTTTTCGTCACTGGTGGAAAACACTTACAATGGCTACATTTATCTTCCAAAATAGACATCTAAAAGCCTCACACCCTAAACATACCCATTTCTTTTTGGCAACCAAAAGAGGAGTCCAGCACAAATAGCCCAGAGCCCCACTGTGGGCCTGAAGTCAGAGGAGGTGACTGACTCGGCACTTGCCCAAAGCATGCCGGGCTTGACCAAGCGATGGAGCACTCACTGTATCCCTCACAGGAGCTTTACAAACTGCCCTCCAGAGAGGATAAGCCCCATAGACATCCACAGCTTGATGGCAAGAGCCATCAGATCTCCACATAGCAACACAGGCAGTATTTTCTTTAAAAATAAAGAAAACAAAAAAGGGGTCCCTCTCCTAAGTGTTTCTTATCATCTCACCTCAGGCTCCTACCTGCACATGATACTGGCTACTCCAGGTCCCAATTTAAGAGAGCTGCCCAGGGGATACATGGGAAGCACAGACATCTCAGTTCTGCATCCATTCCAAAATCCTAGAATTAGCCACTCTAGTACCTAACTTTGAAGCCCACAAGTTTTTTATTTGCTCTAACCTCTTTATTTGAGAGGAAGCAGCTATTCAGGCAATCTCAGGAAGTTACATAAAATCTCAAGCAACACAGAAGTTTGTCAGGGAGTACAAGGGCTGGCTGCTCCCTAAGGGAAGGCGAGCCAGGAGCCAAAGTGACCCCGGTGCAGGCAGTGCCCTCACCAGTGGATGCAATCCCACCAGCACTGATCACAGCAGCAGAACCAGGTGCTCACAACAGGCTCCATCAACAGCCCCAGACACAGCACCCCAAGAGCCAGGTCCAGGGCCCGTCCCGGGAGCCCAGGCAGGAGCAAAAGGAGACAGGGCCAGAGACAGGGCTGGAGACAAGGCTGCAACACAGGTGCAAAGTCCCTCCAGCAGCCAGGGCTCAGCCAGGCCTGGAGACAACCTCCAGCGTGTGACCAAGGGGTCCATCCAAGAGCCAAGTACTCACACTGCAGCTCTGCATCCAGGCCAGGGCCAGGGCTGGAGCCACGCACACCTGCAGCCCAGCCTGGGGAGGGAGCAAGGGCCCCCGGCTGAGCTTAGATAGAGCCCCAAAGCTATGGGCGGGGTGAGCAAAGACCCCAGGTGAGGCTGCTCAGGGCCATTTAGGCCTATTGATTTAGCATAAAGATTTAGCATCAGGTGGCAAACATCACTGCTATGAGGTGGTTGTAGAGTCTTGCAGCTTTCCAGACCTTTGTACAAGACACTGACACTGAGTCACTCTCACACCAGGCCCTAAAAAAGTCCTCTTCCCTTTCTAGGAAGACGTCTCTTGCTTCTCTTCCCCTGCCACCTTTACTGCTGAACAAAGTGCGGGGAACTTGCTCTCATAAATGCTGCACTGATCCTTTCCTCTCAGCCGATCTCTACTGGCCTCCTCCAAGCACAGACAGCATGTTCCTGGTGATGGTCTTCACCTCCCACTCCTGCTCTGCATGCTGCCTGCGTGATCTCGTGGGGCCCTACCTTCCACGTGGCTCCACTGAGCAACGGGGGCCCTCTGAAAGCAGAGAGAGGCAGAAGGGTGCATGCATTTCCACTGCAGGAGCCATCATCTGTGGCTTTGGCAGAGGCAAGAGCCAAGGCCCAAACAGCTTCCAAAAGAGCTGTGAGCTGTGTGTGAGCATTTACATGCACGGCAGCTGCCGCTGGTTCTCCTTGCTGCCAGGTTCCTCTCGGAGACCTCCCTCCGCTCCGGGGCTGGGCTCTGAGGAACTCCAGGAATTCTCCACTGGTGCTCAGTGCAAGTCTTTCATCCACCTTGCCTGTTGTCCTTGCTCACCTGGACTGCTCCAAGAGTCAGGTCTGAGGTGATGGAAGCAGCCCTGTTTTTTGCAATAATAGAAAACCAACAAAGCTGTCAGTCCTAGGCCCTGGGCGCATGCAGTGCGATGAACACCAAACGGGCCTACCTTCCTGCAATACTGCACCCCAAATGCTTGCTGCAATTCTGCATCTATCTGCCTTTACTGGCCTCATGCCTTGCAGTCTTTTTTCAAGGGCTGCTTAGAAAAAAACTCTAGCCAGAGTTGCACACGAGCAAGTAAATAGAAAAGACGGCACAATCTGGGAACCAGCCCTTGTGACCATGGAGTTTAGGTTAGCAAATGCAGGCAATGAGGAGAGCTGATCTGTCCTGCAATACAGGACACACGTTAATGGCACATCTGCTGAATCTCTTTCTAGATGGTACAGTGAATGGATCGAGAACCAGCTGCTGTTTGGGAAGGGAGTGATCTGAGAGCTGCCATGGTATGCTGGACACATTCTGAGTCTTCAGGAAGGCTAAAGGGCCCTAAACTCTGTGAGGGTCTTTCGGGAGGACTGTGGGCTGGCCAGCTGATTTGGCATGGTYGCATCCATCAGCAGAACCCGAGTGTGAATCAGCCTCTGCACATTGTTTTCTCTCACTAGGGGAGCCAGCAGCAACAGCAGAGCTGAGTAAACACTGACGTGAAAGGTTGCGTGGGTGAAGGGACCAAGACCAACRTGAGAAGTCAGAAGCGTTAGTCTTTGTAGTTCCTTGGTCCCCACCTGTGAAACAGGGCTAATATCACTGCCTTGGCTAATGAGTTAACATTAAAACATTAAAAACTGTAAGATGCTCAACTGCTACATCGGGGGAGTTATATAAATGCACAGACATGTGTCTATGCTTCATCTCATACCTCAGGAGCCTTCAGACCTGCTGCCTGGGGAACTAATAGCAGACTAGCCACAGCTGATGAAACAGTGTGGGCTGTGAAACCTGCCCACAAAGCTGCATAAATATCCAGACAGCTCATGCTAGGAACTGTACTGTTACAGCCGCACTGCGCTTGGCTGATGGTTTGAAGGTAATGCCTGCTGCAGCGAGTGCAGGGCAGGGAGGCATTGGGATTTGTGCACCGCGGGATTATCCAGCAGGGCAGAGCTGGTTTGGATCCTGGCCAGGGTGCTTACACTTCAGTCAAATTAATCCGGACGTGCAGTGGGCAGTAAGCGACAAGTCTGCGCAGGAGGACGGGCAGTTCCCAGGCATGCCACTGCAAAGCAAAACTCTGTGAACAAATGTGAAACCTCAGCGACTTCACAGCAGGCCAGTGCTGCATGTCATGCAGCTGTACAGTCCGTGCGCTAGCATTAGCAGTGCTTTACCCAAGTTTACTGTCTTGCCAAGAAATGGGCTGAGAAGAAAGCGTTTTTTTCTCAGAGCTTTCTTTGGTGACCTACTTGGGGAAATCTCTTGGTTGTCTTCCCTGAGTGATCAGTTTTTCGTCAGCAGTCACACTCCCGAGCACCCAAAGCTGAGCTTGAACAAAGGACTTGGCCTTCTTAAACGAGGCTTTGGTACAGCAGAGGTACCAAAATCACAGTCACGTGCAGCAGCCGCTGGCCTGGATGTGCCCAGGTGCTGCAGACACCGGGCATTTTTACTTTCCCCACATCAGATCCCGAGAATTGTGCCACGTGCCCGGAACTGCCCGTCCAGAGCCGTTGAACACCGAACTCATGCCTAAATCCCAGTGGAATCCAGGAGAGAGCTACTCCTTCAAACCATGTGGCTGGCAGCGGTGGTGGCAGTACTGTCACCCCCTGTTTGTACTTTCCACGTGGCTGGAGCACCCGCTCGGGCTCGGGGCTGGCATCCATGCTGGGTTCACACCCTGGTCACATCCCTCGCGGGAGACTGCACTAACGACCGCACTAGTAAATTATTCCTTTTCAAGAGGAAGGTGCCTTCTCCACCCTTCCTTCTCATCTCTTCCAGATGTGCAGCCAAGAATTCAGGATTCACCGAGCCGAAAGGGAGAGGGAAAGACCACGTACCCACAGGCTCAGCTTGTGCTCTGAGCTCGCTGCTCGCAGGGCCGGCTCTCCTCCGGCGCCTACCTCCCCTGGGGCTGGAGGGGAAACTTCAGAGGCCAAACATCAGCCACAGCAATGCCAATTTTTCAAGGATACATAGAAACACTGGGTGTAGCCCCAACGTATGTGAGCAGAAAGCAGCCATGCACTGTTCTCAGCCAGTTTCAGAGGAAAATTACATACAGCCTTCTCTGAAAAAATAGCTGTGAGAAGAAGGGTGGCTTAGTTTGGGGGTTAAACATGTAGTTTGTAAAATATGGCTGTAACAGAAGAGGCTGCTCAGCTACGTGAGGAGATCAGTTCAGACCTTACTGTGAAGGAGCTCACATTTAAACAGCCTCGCAGCAAGAATTAAAAACCCTCCTTCTGTTTTTTGGCGCTCTGTTTCTGAGAGAGCTCCTCTCTCTTCTGCAATAGCTTTAATCTATGCTTTAAGCAGGCAGGAGTGCATTTTGCTGCCATGACCCATCCACTCCCCGGGAGAGTAGATTAATTACTTTTGTCGGTGTTAACGAGAACCCAAACTGCCTGCAGACAATGAACGTTTCCTGTTTGCAGCGTTGGCTTGGCCGCACGTGCAGGCAGTCCGGTCTTCCCTCCCGCCCTGCAGCGCTTGCTCTGCGGCTCGGAGGCAGACTTCACCCTCGGCGTCTGCGCCGGACACCTTCCGTCAGCCACAAGCTCTGTTTGGCCACTGTCCCTTCCTCCTCCTGCAAGCTGCTCTGCAAAATGCTCAGGACATGCTTATGCCTTTCGTCTTCCTGCACCTCTTTCATGGCATCACCTCTCAGGGCACAGTCACTCCGTGTTTGTGCGAGTTGTCTAAACACACATTCATCCTGCAGCCGCGGTGAGTAAGAGCAGCTGAACGCTGCTTGGCCCCGGCTGCTCGGCCCCGGCTGTGTCCCTCACGTGCTCTCGCTGGAGTTTCCCTCCCCGCTCTAACACACGCTGTCTCACCGCCACATACGCTGCAGAAGGCAGATCCTTCCTTCCTCTGCAGCATCTGTTGAGACCAGTGACAAAAGGCAGGATACTGCTTTGGTGAAGGCTGATGCCTTCTGCTCTGTGGCAATCTAATTAATACATGTTAATAGAACTAACTTGAAATTCTTAATAAGGTGACTGTTTCGTGCTGCTTCCAGTTATTCTCTTCCCAGTTAGAAAGAAAGAAAGAAAGGAGAATCATCGTGTCTGATCTTTACATCCTGACAACATTGTTTTATTGATTAAAGTTCTCACATTGCTGTTCGTGCCTTGACCACAAACCAGTGGTTTCTTCCTTTCTTTTTTTTTTTTAACTGTACGATAGTTCTCAGAAAAAAATGGTTGCATCATGCATTTACCAGATACGGCTATCCAAGGCGATGTGTTTTATCATCCACTGTGGCTAAGAATGTTTTTATCTAGATGCAAAGATGCTGAGAAGCCCTGGGAAAAGAAGAGGTGGGGGGGAGACGGATGTAGAAGAGGAACCCGAGAATTACTAACAGATCTGGGAAACATCTGTGTTCTTCTTATGAAAAGTAAACAGAAAAAACCAAAAACGTTTCATGAAGGTTTGCATGCCAAAAAAGAGAAAAAAACAAAACAAAGCACCCCAGAAGTCCAGCCTGAGATGAGAAAGTGTAGAGTCCAGTTCTCATTCAAAGCTAATTATCACTTCTCAGCTACAGCCCAACACAAACTGTGATTAGCTATGGCTTGATTTACGTGAGGTCATCTGACAGCCGAGCTTCTTGGAAATCTGAGGCTCAGTCCAATATCCCAAGACCATGTGGGATTCTTCCACTGACTTCCAGGAAAAGGAGAGATAAGGAACTTTGCTTTTTGTCTAAGATTAGGGTTTTTTTTAAGAAGCCAGTTCTGAACTTTTGCTCTCTTTGGCATGGAGGCCTGCAGACCCTACTCCTCAGTGTCTGAGCAGGCTTTAAATAGAGAGGCATTATCCCAATCTCAGATGCTTTCTTCCAAATCCCCCAAACAGCTTCTCAAAAAGGTTTTTATTTTAAAGCAGCAAAAATTAAAAGTTATAATCAAATTAGAACCCACCCTCTTTAAAAATTCATGAGGGTTTAGGTCTTGATTTCATGTTCAGAGTAGGTTTTCTTCAATTATATAAGAAAACTCACACCTAAGCACAAACCAGAGTGAGAAAAAGAAAACCAGTTAGCGCAGTGGCTGCTCTCACCAGCCAGAGCACGACTAGCAGCCTGGCTGGGTCTGCAGAGCAAGTGGGTCAGCACATAGCACTAGCACCCAACAACCACTTGCAGACCATGCTCTGATAGCGCTAAATTACAGAAAGGCTGGTCAGCAGAGTCCTACAGTGAAATGCAATTGTAATGTTTTGGCTTATCTCCTTCTCTTCTAAAGAGATACACTGGCTTCATGATGCTTTTCCCATTCAATATTAATATCTCTCTGGGGTTTCTCTGTGGTCAAGCTACCAGCCCTACTATTTCAAGCTTCTATTAAGGAAAGCCTCCAAGTAACGCTAACTGTAAGCTTTTGCTGAATCCCCGTAGACACGATGAATTCTCTTATGAACAGCTGGAAGTTTATGAAATACTTACTTTCTCAAGGGGGAGCAGAACTATTATGATCTGGATCCTTAATCAGCTACAATAGCTAAATGTACACTGTGTATGTGAGAAGTCATTTGCCAAGACCTATTTGTAGTAAATACCCTTAATGTTTGCTAACACAGCTCAAACACACTTTAAGTGAGCCTAATTTCTGTGCAGAAACTTCAGCAGTTTACCAGCTCTAGAAATTATGTGGAGAGTTTGCATGGGATTTGGACAGTTAAACCTCAGATTTAAACCCTAATGAACAGCTAGTACTTGTGGTACTGGTTCAGGGATAGTTCAACTGGTAGTTGCACTTTCCCTCTACAAGTGCAACTAGTATGTAGAGGGAGAAACAAATTTAGACTGACTCCAATGCAACAAACATTTCCTTTTCCTAGCTCAATAATCCTCCATCTGATGATGTATACTTAGAAGCAGCCACTTAAAGTCAAATCCCTTAGGGCAACTACCAAAACCCCAGCTTCAGAAATAGCATTTAAGGAACTAGTAGTTTCATACAATCCACCTTATGGATAGAAAAAGAAAAGTGAGAAACTAAAAAGGTGAGAAAATGGAGGGGGGGGAAGTAAGAAAAATAGCATATCGCTATTTTGTGCCATCCCAGAACTGAAGGATGCTCTCTGTTTGCTTAAAACATGTCAAGACTGCAGGAAGCTGCAGACGTAATTAAGATAGTTTTGCGTTGCATTTCCTCCCCAGGTGTCACAGAAAAATAGCTCCTGCTGAGTGAAAGACAACCTGAAAAGAGAAAATAGAAAAAAGGAGACAAGCTAAAGACAGAGGTAGTGGAGAAGTCATCAAAAGGAGAAGTAGTGACTGAAAAATCAACAGGGCCAATGAATTACTATTGCCAAGGACATCTTGACTTCTCTATCCAAATGTAACTGCTTGTAATAGTACAAACTTACTCATTCCTTCCAACATACAGCTGGAGTTACAGTCTTCATGAGATGCAAGCAAAGAAAAGCATCCTCCAAAATGGGAGGCAGGCTGCAGGTCTGACGTGCAGTCCCTTTGGCTCCTGCTCTGCTCCCTCCTACCAGGTTCAGAAGACCAAATCCACCTTCTTGTGGGAAACCACGGCTTTTTATCAAGCCTCTTCCCAGATCTGCTTTGCCTATTTGCCCAGAACTTGCTCTGTAGATCTTCAGTGATAGCGCTGTCTACATCCACAGGAAGGTGCAGTCTTGGCCTTCACAGCTGGTAGTGCTCAGCTTCACTGGCGTCCAGCACGGTCAGGCAGTTTGACAGTCTGTTGCATTCAGTGCTAATATGCTAAAAGCAAAAACAAGACTTATAAGGAACTTTTGTAAGGTAAAAAGCAACAACAAAAAGACCAGATTAAGCTAAGCTAACATCTCTCAGGAAGGCCTGAGATAAAGCTGCTCTATCTTCAGGTATGTACACATATGTGTGCCCCTGCCTTTGGGCAGGGAAACCAAACCAACTCCCAAGACCGTATCCTGCTCCTTTGGAATCATGGAAAGTAGGGATAGGAGCAAACCCTTTCCCTGTCTTTTCATTATTTCCAATGAATCAGTAAAATCCTTGTGGTAGATGCTTTGTTTTGTAGATGCTGTCAATGCTGTTTCTGATCTTAATGGGATGATTAAGTGACTGTTTCATGAGCCTGTTTTCTCCAGTGAATCATCCTCCTTGGACTCCTTTACCAGGCAGGAGCTACACAAAGTAGACCTGAAATATGATCTGTTTGGGCTAGGTGTTGATGTCATTGCACTTGTTTTTTCTCTGAACAGGTTTACCTCTTGATAGCTAGGCACACGCCTAGGCCTGTGTTAAAGCTCACAAGGCATCCCGTCTGTCCTGCGTGTCACCTGAGAGGCCTCTTCCCACATTAATTCAGCAGGACGTTGCCAGCTCAGCACAACTTGTGCGGACGTAGACACCCGCTAACCTCCCGTGGGAAACGCCCCATTTGTAGCGCAGCCCTGTCCTACGGAACATGAATACCAGATGTTTTCCATTCTGGTCCTGCTCTTCTCTGTTCCCGTATCTGCTAGCCCTTCTGCCCACCCCCATGCCCTTCACTGCCTGGACGCCGGAGAGAGCTTTCCAACTGGGATGCCTCTTAACACTGTGGCTGCCAGCGACTCACAGCTGCCCAAGCCTCAGCCCATGCGCTGGGATTTCCTAGCAGATGGCCAGTGAAGCTGCAAAGGATTTCATCTTCCTTCAGGTGCAGCTGGCTTTGGTTTAGGGCAGAAGATATGTAAGGGTCTTACAGGGGATTAACTTTAGTACCACCTGCCCCATCAGTACTTCTGAGCATTGGGTTCAGCTGACTTGCTTTGTCTTTCGCTCTTGCTTAGTTTGACTTATGCACTGGGTTTGTGTGTGTATGTTAGCAGTCTGACCTCACTCTTGTCAAGTTATTCCTAGTTTTTACATTTCACGAAGTTCACTGTTTGCCAAAACCTTTGCTGCTGTCTGCCCAGCTGAAATGAAAGGGGAAGCCCAGCCTTACGAAGTAAATGTGATGAAGTACAAGAGCAGAGGTGGCTGCTATTAGTTAGGAGGGTGTTTTCCAGCCTTGGGAATCCCCTGTGGAGTTTATTGGTTTTTGCCTTCCAGTTCACATGAAAACACTTACCCTTCACTTTGCAGCTGTCGTGTGCAAGCTGCAGCAGCCTGCAGCATCACGGGCAGTATTTGGGACACTGGCACACCAATGGCTTTTGAAGAAGCAGTGTTTTCCTTCCAGCCTCCTGGACACACGCTCCTCTGCTGCTCCATGCATGCTGAAAGCATGATGTGCAGTCACATGCTGGCGGGCAACGTCTCTTAACCGATGGGAACTGCTTTGCCCTATCTAGCTGAGAGGAAGTACTGCAAACATGCAAATACCTGAACTCAGAGCCTTGGATCTTCCCGCACCAGTTTCATGAGCTTTCCCCTGCAGACCCAGGCAGCACCATCTTGACAGTTAACACATCTGCTGGCTCGGGCAGGAGGACAAGCTGCGGGCATGGGAATGGCCCAACGGTTCCAAAACAGGTTGAAAATCTCATTTCCCGAAAGCCAGCTGTTGCATTTCAGGTACGTTCCCAATGGCAACAGCCTGAGGACGTACAACTTCACACCAGTATCACAAACTTTCATTACCACTACTCTTATAATTGGCTTGGCAAGACAAAAGTGGTTAGCCACAGGCATATAAGCATTGAGATAGCTCTAGCAGCTTGCTTCTAAGCTGATTTTGGTTCCCTTAGTCTGATGATCCGATACGAGAAAGTACAGAAATCTCCTTGCAGAAGTCCATGGAGAGCTGAATCCTGACGCAGAAGCTCTACAGCCTGTTAGCTGTGTGACATTTGCATCTGGTTGGATCTCACCAGGTTACACAAATCTTTCTCCTCCAGCAGCACTGCTGACAGGTGAGCAATGACAGCTGGTATAAAACTGGCCTCATATGTTCACACTCTGTTTTCTCTGACAGCTCGTTCCCCAGCTGCTTGCGCTGCAGGGCTGCTGTGCCATGAGACGCTGGAGGGCTTTGCAGGGCATCCCTCGGCGGCAGCAGGTCTCAGGACCGGAGCGGCTCTGAATCTTTAGGGATTTGTCCAGAACACTGTGCAGATAAGAAAAAGGGATCGTGTGTAGAGGCTTGCAAGAGCTGCTACAGAACGTAGGGTTACTTACCACTACGTAGACGCTCTTGGAAGAACTTTAACAAACCTCTTGGACAAGCTGAAGAAAAAAAATTAAAATCACCACCAACAAAAATAAGCAAGCATTCCTTCCTCCAGGCCCTTCCCCACACAAATTTTCTTTTGTCCAGTCCAAAAAAGCAGAGGTTACTTGATTTTAGGCATGGAGAGATTCAGAATTGTAGGGCAAAAACATTTTAGCAAAGGCAACCGATGAAGCTATTTTTAGCAACAGCTGCACGGAAAATACTTCTCAGAGGCTCTGGAGTGTTCGAATATAATACATATTTCCTCCTTTTTAGTTTCTGCTGAAAAAAAGAAGTTCAGAAGTAAATAGTAATAAAAAAGCAACTGCTTGGACGGGTAAGTACTTGTGGCTGGTTCTGGGGAGCCCCACATCTCCCACAAGAAAGTCTCTGAATTTCATCCAGTTCCAGCGATTCAAGGTGCTCAGCCAGCCCGAAGAAAATCTGGGGTGATTTGCCAAGGTTTTGGTGCCCCAGACTCTGAAACTTTCTGAGATTTCCTATCTCTTTCTACCATCAGGGAGGAATATTTTTGTTATTGTAGAAACACTTGGATTATGAGTCTTTTCAGTACATCATAGCATCCTATTCACAATTGCACTAGCCCACGGAGGAGGGCGAGTGTTGTGGTACACAATAAGTGATAATCTAAGGCAGAACTAACAGACTTCCCTATTAAAAAATACTGCTGTGTTTTGAATAAAAACTACGTATTTCAAATAAAATCTGCCAAAGAGCCTTTTGGACAAAAATAACATGTGCTTTTACTAAGACCAGAGAAAACCACTGACAACATGATCTAACTATGTTGCATAATTTTAGCTATGTAACAGTAAAAGATCCAGCAAAGAGCAATGTTATTCCAGTTGCCATCAAAATATAGGCAGGTAATTAGAAATCGTTTCTCAGACTACACCCAGTTTTTACCTCTCCCTTATGCTTGCTCTTGGTTTTTTTAGCATAGGAAAAAATACATTATCATCTGAGGGCCCAAATATGCAGGGGAAAGTGCAGAATTTTGAAATGCTTTCCATTACATGTTCCTCTTTTTGTTATCTGAATTAGAGCATGGATGAGTATTTCCTAATAACACATTTATGTACTTTAATCCCCATATATGTTTTTCACATCCTATTACCAGCGTTTGTACTCCTTTAAATAAGTCCTTATAATTGGCGATAAGGATAACTGGGATACAAATATTTACTTTTTGCTTGTAGTAGTACAACTTTTGACAAAATTCAAATGACTTGGTAGCAGCTTTCACTGCATATGTGCTTGTCCAAACCATGAAATGCTTGAGCTGACAACAAAATAAATTTGCTACCCTGTCGCTGAGCTAAAAGAAAGATTTTTGACATGAAATCTAACTCTGACTCTTTTTTTTCAGGTGAATGTTAATAGTTATATTGTATTATTAATGGTGACAGTATACTTTTGTCACAAATAGTGACAAAAGACATGGTGCTGTTTCTTCACTAGTTCCCACTCAAGGGCCGTAATTTTTTCATTAGGCTGATTTTTTTCCTCATGCGCCTTCTTCCCTTGTACATGTGGAAAACACACGTATCTAAGAAATGGCTTCAAATGTTCTGTGAACTAAAATGTGTTAATGCTGTTATCATCTGGTAAGACGAATAGCAGCAACTTTATTCTAGATTTCGGACAAGAACTCAGAAAGGAAGCACAAGCAGAGAAAAGGCACAGTAACATGTTTCTACATGTGGTCACTCTTGCATGTTGAAAGATGCTTGCTGACAGACAAACAGGCAAATTTGGAGCTGTTTTTTGCATTAAAGCGATGAGAACGTGCGTTGCTCAATTATTCTTAGTGGAGCATTACGTAACGGGGCACTGCGGGCACCCACGGGCTGCAGCCCGCTCGCGGCTGGTCTCTGCTCCGCGGTTAAACCCGCGTCTTCCGGCCGGGAAGGTGGGCTCCGGCGTTCGCAGTAACCTGGAGAACCTCCTACGAGCTGCCCAGGGCCAAGGGCCGCGGGTGACGAGCCACCAGTGACACGTTGGAGCTGAGGCCAAGCAGCTGCTCCGAAATCCGCAGGTCATTCTGGTATTTCTGGTAAGCCCAGCGTTCGGGTAAGCAAAAACCAAGAGCAGGAACAATTTTAGGCGTGCTATGCAAATCCAAGATTTACCTACGCAGCAAGGACAAACAGATATACGGGGAAAGTCCATCAGTAACCAGTATAACTGTCTGCAAAGTCTCGAGAGGAAATTCAGTTTTATCAGCAAAAAAGGCCACGGCCCACTGCTCACCTCCGGGATAACTTAGTGAGGAAACCGATAGGCAATGGCAGCAAGTTTCAAACCCTCCAGGCTGGCTACGAAAGAGCCCTCTCCTAGCACAAACCGTGCTTTGGAGGGACAGCACGCTGCCGGACCCTTCGCTGGGAAGTTCTTTGGATGTCTGTAATCTTTCAGTTAAGTATCACAGAAGTCCAGGCAACGTCCTTGTGTTCAGGATAGGAAAATGTTATCCCCACTCCGCAACTGGGGGAACTCGAGCACAGAGAAATTCTGCAGAATTATTCCGCAGGTGCTATGACTTTAAACCTGTCTCACACCTGTACATTTTTTATAGCAACCTGCACTGAACTAGGCAGCCGGGACAGTTTATACGGATAAGCACATAGCAGCAATGGAAGTCGCATCTCTTTCGTAGGTAGGTCTGTTCATAAGCCCCCGGTGTATTTTCACAAGCAGCCGGTTTTTGGTGTTACAGCTTATCTTGCAACTCTGCAGTGCATTTCAGGTGCCACAGCGCACAGTTGCAGCTATGGTTAATTTAATCTCTTTTCTATAAAGAATGCAGCTTTTGCTCAAATCAGTCAATTCCATTAGTGATGACCGAGTGAGGGATGAAAGAATTACAGCGAGAAGCTCGCGCAGATGAGAGCACCCGCAGAAGCAGATAGCCTCTGTTTTCCACAAACGTAACTCAGGTCAGTCAGTGAAGTATTTTGGAAAAGCTGGTCCGAAACTGGCTTCTCCTGAGCTCGCTGGGCTACAGAGTATAGTGAGGTGATTTAATTAAAAAGAGAGCTTTGCTGTTGGATAGAGTCCAGCAAATATGTTCCCGTTGCTGATGAACAACTTAAAAAAATCAGCTAAGCAGGATGTATTGATCAACACTGCAATATTGGCCAACAGCTCCCTATTGCTTTYCATGAAGCCTATATAAATAATTCTAAAATAAACAGCTGACAACATAAAATSCAGCTTTTACCAACCTCCTTTGACAAATCATGGAAACAGCTGTCTATGGACCGCAGCCTTGCATTTTAAGGAGCGTTAATTTTGGGTCATCCTTRTCTGAGTCAGAGCCATTCGTTTTAGCATACAGTAGCAATAATGAATTTGGAAAGTCATCCTGGAGAAGTTATGACCCAGCCTGGACCCCAGAGCGGAGGAGGCGGCGATCACAGCATGTTCGTGAGATACGGCCAGCAAACCACGAAGCTTCCTCTGCAGGGCTGGCCCCATCCCCTGCACGGCCGGGCCAGGGCCGCACGGCGAGGAGGAGGAGGAGGAGGAAGAGGAGGAGGCGGAGGAGGAGGAGGAGGAGGAGGAGGGAAGAGACCTGCAGCTCTGTCCTCCTCCCCTCCATGCCTGGGCAAGCTGAGGCAGTGCCCTGAACACCGGTTTCTGAGCAGTCAGGCATCAACATCTACGTTGTCCCTGGGTCGGAGAGTAGGTGCAGTGACGTTTCACTCCATCCTTTAAACCACAGCGTAGCAGAGAGTTGAGCTGCAGCGGCGGCCGTGTGCTGCAAGCCCGAGTCCGACCTGGAAAAGGCACGGCAGGTCGGATTCCCTACGGCTTCCTGCAAACCCAAACAATTCAACCTTCGAAAAGTCTTAACACAGAAACGAAAGCGGGTGAAGCCGCAGCCTCATTAAAGCACTAACCCCCCGGAATAAGGGCGAGGCTGGATTTCACCCCGCTGCTGGGGATGTCTGAGGAGCTGCCGCTGCTCGGCGTTGCTGCGGCGCGCGTAATCCGAGGTGCCTGTTTATAAAGTGCAAGCGAAATAACGAGCCAGGCTCAAACGAGCGCTATAAAAAGCCCCTGGGATGTTTGACCACCCTGGAAACGGGAGCTGGTGGGAGGTCGACGGGAGCGAGGGCTGGCCGAGGCTCGGACATGGCCACGACGGGCCTCGGCGGGGAGGCAGAGCCCGGCTCCCGCGCCGGAGCGGGAAGGAGCCCCGGGAGCGTTTCGGGGCGGCTCGGAGAGGAGCATCCCGCCGCGCCGAGCGCCGTCTCCGAAGGGACGGGAGCGCGGCCGGGGCTCGGCGCTGTGCAGGTGGGTGGCACCGGCGCGGCGGTGGCCGCGCCACCACCTTGGGCAGCGGGTGATGTCACGCAGGTTGCTCCGCACATGTAAACAAGGCTGCTGCGGTGCCGCGCGAGACGTCGCACTTCCTCCTTGCGCTGCACGCTCGCCCGGAGCTGCAGTCCTGCCCGGCAAGGTAAGGCTGCTTTTAAGCTCTTCTCTTTGCAATTTAGGACAAGCCTTGGGGAGCCCGCGCTCTTCCCCACGGCAGCGCTGCCTTCCCCGAGCTCCCCTTCGGGGTCGGCTCTCGCCGGAGGAGGTTGGCGGCACGCTGAGCCGTGCCGAGGCTCGGGAGCTCCGCGGGCGCCCCTGCTCCGTGCCAGCACGCGGAGGGGTTAAAACAGCAGCTGCACGAAATTACCGTTACCGGAGAAAGCGCCGGTTTACAGCCCAGGCGATAAACAGCTCTCTGACTCGTCTTAAATGTCTTACTAGGCGTGCTTTTCTTCTTTTACCCAATTACTCAGCAAGTATCTTCTATTTTAAAATTGCATCTGACAGTGAGGGAACTGGTGCAAATCTGCTCCTTCTGGCAGGAATTTGTACTAAAAAAAAATCTACGTGCTGTGCTGGGCGATCTGCCCTGCTCTCAGCCCGAATCGCGAGTAGCACATGGGTATTTCGAGTCGGGGGGACACAACAGGACAAAAGCAGAGGTGGTTGGATGTGTTTCATCTTCAAGAATTCGGAGGTGGTTTCAATTCACAATCCAGGCTGCAGCCTCCAACCTAGATTAAGATTTACCTTGAGTCTTTGGTTGACACTTTTAAACCCTACTTTGCAAAAATGGCTTGCTGATGGGATTGCAACCACCCCGACCTGCACCCCAGCTCCCGGGGAGTCGTAGCCGTTCGTACGGAGCGGGGTGGCGGAAACGCACGAGGTTCCAGCTGGGTGGACCCCGAATCTGGAGGGTCCCGGAGTAAATCAGAAGTGTGCTTGGGGCTCGCTTTGTGCTACCAAAATACCGCAAAGGGTGAGGCAGGATGTCCAATCTGTCTTGCTTCAGATTCGTGTAGGAGAGGACTTCAGCAGGAGGTTGGTGTGTATGAAATGAGAGCGTGATTTTGCTTAAGGGAGTATTTTCTGTTGTCGAGTTCTGCCTCAGCGAAAGTGCTCAGCCCTTGGCTCCCGTGCAGACATCACAAGCCACGGGAACCTCGTCCACGAGAATCGTGGAATCTCGTCCGGCGGAGGGAAAGCGCTTGGACACGGCGGCTGGGCTCCCTTCTGCTGCGCTTGCAGTTTCTTCAGCTGCTGGAGCTGCAGAAGTGAAAATTAGATTAGCATTGCCAAACCGAAACATGTCGTTGTTACAGATCAGGCAACCCAGATCTACTCTTTTTTCTCTGGAAGAAGAAAAAACAGAAAAAAAAAATACCCTTAACTGTAAAACTTTCCACTTCTGACTGCAGAGGTTTCACACTGAAGTGTAAGTGCAATAGCGTGACACATTCACAGCTATGCAACGAGGGCAGAGCCTGCAGAAAGGCATTTCTGCCTAATTAAACCAATTACTCCGTCTGCTGATGGATGTGACAGAAAGATATGGGACTGAGGAATGGCATTCCCGTACTTCTCAGCCCTATCGAGATGAACATCCTTTTCCTGGAAATGCCACGACATAATAGTTTCCAAACGTGCAGCTACAAGTAATAGCTTGCACACTTAATTCTTTCCTTATTTTAACAACCTCAAAAATATAAACTCTATTTAGAATGTAAAAAGCACTAGTTATATACCACCATGGGTTTTTTTATTACTTTTTTTTTTTTTTGAAGTGGCATATTCTGAAGTAATGTTTCAGTAGGAGGCTTGTTTTGAAGAGCCTTTCACTGTCTCCCTGCAACGTGTGAGTGAGTGTGGATAAATAAGATGAGGCATTTCAGCCCTTTACCTTCACTGTGCATCATGCAGCAGATGCCTTTGCTTCCCTAACAGCTTTGCAGGAGGAAAGTCTAATTTGGGGCAGACGTTCAGTGGTGCTCCCGCCTGTGCGTCTGCTTCTGCGCTCAACAAAAGCGGGATGAAGGGCAGGAATAGAGCTGTTTCATGGTCCCCTGCCCAAATCAGCCCTTGCGTGTGTGCCTGGGGCATTTTAGCTATGGGGATGGTTAAATCTCCCTATGTTTTTATGCCTTTGCAATGAAGTCATTCAGTATCAGAAAGCGCTGTGTGCTGATGAGCCCGCAGACCTTGCACACGTAGATATTAACTGCATATGCGGTTTGTTTTGAATGGCCTGACCTGGGAGTCGAAGGAGCTTCCTCGGGCTCTGCGGGGTTTGGTTTGGGCTCATATGTGTCATTAACCAGACAGGGGGTGGTGGGAGGGCAACACCTGCATCTCTGTCGCTTGGGTTTCGTGACCGTTGAGCGCCAAGGGCTTGGGCAGCCACCACGGCCACCCCCCCGCAGCGCTTCGGGACATCCCCGCCGCGAATGCCGGGTCGCAGGGCTGCCCTTGGAGCACTCTTACACATCACATATCGGTTGCATCGGCACGCAAGGACCTTTGGGTTTGGGCTCGTCTCAGAGGATGGCTCTGCACGCTGGCCCAGCCCTCACCCCGCAGCCGCCCCGTAGAGCACGGCCGAGAGAGGAGGGGGAAGAAGCGAAATCTTGATGAACTCTGACACCTTGTGGACAATTAGCGGAGGGAGACGAGCCGGGGGGGACCCGTCCCCGTGGCAGCCCGGGCACCGAGCGCGTGGGGCGGCCGCGCACAGCTTTCCGCCCCAGAAGGCGAAGGCTGAGCCGCGATACCGCGTGTGCGCGCGGTGCCGGCCTCCTGCTTCAGCAGCGATGCCCTGGCTGCGCGGGTCCCGTTCCCGTCCCCCCCTCCACGGCCCCGTTCAGGGAGGGCAGCGTGCAATCTAGCTGCAATCTCGCCCCATAGCTGTCACACAGGGTGTAAATACAGGCTAATGGTCTAGGGGCATCCATGAGCAAACCGCCTGCTATGACTCACTTGAACTCACACTCGCTTAAGAACATGGATGCACTGGCCAGTTTTTAAGTAATAATCCTTAAAATGGAATGTTTTGCAAGTGCACCCATCCCTCCATGGTTTCAACGGCCGCCTTCACCCGTGTGTTTAGGTCAGTCAGCCCGACCTTGACATCCGAGGAAACGCAAGCAGCTGCTGACTTCGAAAGTGGCTGCTCAATGGCTTCTTGCCAAACGGGGAGGTCACGTGCAGAGACAGCAACTGGGTGCACCGAGCGGAGCTGTCACTGCGAGCAGGGGCATCAGGCACACGTCAGAGCTGCGGGTGACACAGGCGGAAAGGGAGCACAAACCTCCCGGGCTCCAGAAATTCAAAGCAGTCTCAAGAGATGGCGTGCAACGCAGAAGATGACATTTCAGATAGGCAAAGGAGAAGTATTCCTCCCGAAAAGGAGGAATGCCTGCATGCAAAATCGAGGCTTAGCGGCCAGCTCCCGGACAGCCCAGACCCTGCTGCCACCACCGCCAAACAGAACATCTCACCTGAGCTTGCTCCAGAGCTGTGTCAGGGACGAGGCTTTACGGGAGTGACCTGCAGCCTGGAGCAATTGCCCTAGAGGGATGGAAAGAGCCTGCAAGGGTCCCGTTGAGATGCCTGGCCTCAGTGTATACTGAGGTCCTGCTGCCTCGTAAAGGAGGTGGACTGGGTAGACTTTCTTGATTATCCCGTTTTGTTGATGCTTTGGTGCAACTAAAGGATGCAGCCCATTTGCTGAAGCTGATGGTGCTGCAGGAGATAAATCAGCAGGCCTTGCTTTTTGAAGACTAGGAGAAAACAAAACTTAAGTAAATGGACGTTTAAAGAGAAAAACAAGCAAGCTGGCAGTAGGGTCTGTTGGGAGTCCCCGCAGGCACGGTATTTGGTGGTCCTCCTCACCGTCTGGGTACGCGAGCCAGCCGTTACGGCAGCGTTGAGCCTGGACTATGTCCTGTGCTAGGACTTTGCCACATCCAGACATTTCTGGGGCCTGAATTACAACCCTCCCATAACAGCCCTGAGTACAGTCTGTACTAGCTGCCAACTTCAAGTACCACAATGATTAACAAACTGAAAAAACAGCTATTTATGTTCTCTGTTACTTGAGAACTATGAATTCTTTACTTTTTTAATAACATTAAGAAAAGCCTTAGTAACAGGATACGAATTACTAATATCTACCTACAGACACTTTTTCTGGCAAATGCCCCTTGTAAGTGATGCTTGCAGAAAATGAGTCACAAGCAATGAATCAGTGTCTGCAGAGCCACATGAAATAGGAAGATGATATTCAGTTTTTTTTAACCATTAAATTAGACAAAGGAGGGAATCACTCTAGCAAGAATTACAACCATATGGGGAAATACCCAGTGAAACCAAAGTCTTCCTGCCTGTGTTACCCTCCTGAAAAATGTCCCGGTTAATAAAGCTAATGAAAGAAAGAAGGCACAACAGTCCAGTCTGTGACATTTGGCCATCTCTAGTCATCTGAATCAAAGGAGAACCAGAAGTTGGAAATATCTCAAAATAAAATTATCCAGTGAAGAAAACTAGGTGGGCTACGGCACACCTGCCTTCAGCTTATTCCTGAAGCACCATCTGGCTTATGCCGGCCGCTGTTACCCAGGGACCCAACCGTAGGCGGTCCTGAGCTGCCAGAGGATGGGCCGCTTCTCCTACCCTTGGCGTAGCCCTTTGGCACAGCTTCACCCACGCTCATGTCTTTGAGGCAGCCCCTATTTCAGCTCCCGAAACTGGATCGCTTGCTTAAATATATTTAAGGTAGCCTGAAAATTCCCGCGTTCAGCGTGCTGTGCTGCCACGGACTCGCTGCATGCCCTTAAGGGTCGGTCTCTCAGCGCGTGAGCTCTCTGCTTGACGAATGGTGACAGGAGCAAAGCCCTCGGTGGGGCATGCGGAGCACAGCGAGGGGACTGACAGCGGCAGCTCCGGCAACCCAGCAGCGGTGGGAGACCTCTGAGGTGGTAGCCTTGAATAATAAAGTGATATGCTTTATACAGAAGACATTTCCAAACCTCTACTTTCTACTGAATAGTCAAAAAAGAGATGCAAATGTAAATATAACTATTGCAGTGCCTTTGCCTTTAYGACCTTTGTTTTTATTCCCTGCAGAAATGACCCACGCGCTCTATCCCGCGCCGAACGTCTCCAGCAGCCCCGTCATGACACAGAGCAACCGAACTTGTCCTGATCCTGTGATAACGTTTAAGTACAGCCTGTATGCAAGCACCTACACCATCATATTCGTACCCGGGCTTCTGGCGAACAGCACTGCCCTGTGGGTTTTGTGTCGCTTCATCAGCAAGAAGAACAAAGCTGTGATTTTCATGATCAATCTGGCCGTGGCCGACCTGGCTCACGTCCTCTCCCTGCCGCTGCGAATATACTATTACATTAACCACACGTGGCCTTTYGGGAGGTTCCTCTGCTTACTGTGTTTCTACCTGAAGTACCTCAACATGTACGCGAGCATCTGCTTCCTCACCTGCATCAGCATCCAGCGGTACCTCTTCCTGTACCAGCCCTTCAAGGCCAAGGAGTGGAAGCGGCGGTACGACGCGGCCATCAGCGCCGCGGTGTGGCTGCTCGTCGGGGCGGCTTGCTCCCCGTTTCCCATCATGCGAAGCTACGGCCTCGCCAACAGCACCAACACCTGCTTCGCAGACCTGGAGGTCCGGCAGATCGACAGCAARGTGGCCACGGTGCTGATGACGGCGACGGCGGAGGTCTTCGGGTTCGTGGGCCCTCTCATTATCATCTTGTTCTGCACCTGGAAAACAAAGGTTTCCCTTCGGGGATTTCAGATACCGCCGCAAAACAGTGGCGAGAGGCAGAAAGCTTTACGGATGGTTTCCATGTGCGCCATCGTGTTCTTCGTGTGCTTTGCACCGTACCACATCAACTTCTTTTTCTACATGATGGTGAAAGAAAACGTTATTACAGACTGTTTCTTACGTAGCATCACTCTTTACACCCAACCCTTTTGCTTAAGTCTTGCAAGTCTGGACTGCTGTTTGGATCCAATCCTGTATTTCTTTATGAATTCAGAGTTTCAGGATCAGATATCGAGACACAGCAGCATGGTCATCAGGAGCCGGCTCATGAGCAAAGAAAGCGCCTCATCGATTAAGGAGTGAAAAGACGGCTTAAAAGAGTAACAAGATATTTCATATGCAATCCGAGACTGTTCCGTGACGTTCGTTTACCACCTTTGTGGAAGATCCTGCAAGACTGCTTTTTCAGGGGAGATATGTGGCGGTGGAAATCTTTTGATTTACACACGATAAAAACTTGTTTAAGACCAGCATGTTAGTAGCCGAGGAGCGACCCAGCCGGCGTGACTGCGCCCGCTGACGCGATGCCCACGCCCGACCCGGCCAGACCGTGGAGGTGCAGAAGGGAGCAATGAGGCTTTCGCTGGGATTTCCTATTTTCCCAGTTTTAGTGGTTCGATGACCAAGCTGGAGACAGTCGCACACTGACATCCGCTGAAGCGTCTTCCCAGCTGAAAATGTGCAGTGCACGTAAGAACCCCAAAATGGCCAACAACCATCAGCGACTGTTTCAGGTCTCTGCACTCAGGGATGCGGCACGTGGAAGGTTCACGGCTTGCTCCGATGCGGCAGCCTCCGTTTGCCGACTTCAAGCCCACGCCACGAGTCGCAGCGCTTGCATTCGTCTTCCCCCCTTCCTGCCTCCATCCTTCGCCTCCCCTCGCCCTGCTCCGAGCTTGTTCTCCGCCGCTGCCGCAGCCCGTGACCTGCAGCCCCGGGCGAGCTCTCCCCGCGCCGCCGCAGCCGCTCCGGGGCGCCGGACCAGCCCCCGCTCCCACCGCCTTGCTGCCTGCTCCGCAGCGGGACGCGGGGCTCCGGACCGCCCGGGAGCCCCTCTGCTCCGGGCTGAGCACCGCCGCGGCTGCATTTAACCCCCCGGGGCACCGTGCGAGTCCTCGCGCTGTTCTGCCTACGGCTGTCTCGGGCCAAGGGGATCTGTGATGGTTTTACGGTGAAATCCATCCCCAGCAAAATCAGCTGGAAAATCTTTGAAAAAAGTAAGGTGCCCTTGCCGAGATGATTTTACCAATCGAGCAATGGCTAATTTCCTTGAGTAAATTATTCACAGATATTTTTCCCATCAGCCACTGTCACATTCTTAATGTTCACATTTTTATGCCTTCATTAACGATGAATATATTAAAAGCAGTCGCAAGGCTGGAGTCCATTTACGCCCAAAGTGCTTTAAATAAGCCACAGGTTTTAAGCCGCATTCACCCAGTTTGTGTAACTTCCAGGGTTTCGGCGTGCTGATGGCTGGGCGGAGTTTTGGCACCGATTTATTCCCTTTGGAAAACCTGCGGCTTTTCAAAAGCTTTCTGAGCAATTCTCAGCAAGCATCAGCGGCAGCACTTCATGTATTGCTATAAAATACAAGAAATTTCAGAAACACTTGCTAAGTATAACTGAAATCTAACTACTTAATTCCACTTTGTCACGTTTTGACTCAAGCAAAGATTTTCTGCGTATTAGTTTTACACACAGCGGAGTGGGGAAAGGCAAACGACAGCCAGGTTTCGATAACCGTGACACCAGAGTTCCTCGAAAAGGCGCTGAAGACATATTGTTTCTATAGAATAAGCTACTGTAGTTCTCCCATTTGTAAAAAGATGATTCGGGTCTATAGTTTGATGAATTTAATCCTGCATGTACGTAAGTGAGAGGACTGAAATGTGCTTATCTGAAGGAAATAGCTTTTAAGAACAGTGTATTCTTGCAAGTTTCAAGTTTTCTAGCGAGAAAACTGCCGAGTAAGTGAACAGTCCATCTCCCATTGAAATCAATGGAAATATTTCCACTGGTTTAACTGGGTGGTTTATTACGCCAGTGAAATACATACACGTTTACACACTGCAGGTAATCCCTTCAAAATGTGAGCACAGGGTGATGCTCAGGTATAGTCAAGCATGTATAACGCAATTCTTGCCAGCTTAGCAGCTTTCTCATGAGCTAGGTGCTGTACGATATCGTCTGTGAATGAGACTGTAGTTTCGATGGCTGTTTTGAGGGTTTTATAGACCTTGATCACCTAGCACGTGGCTGGGAGCTGCTTACTGCAATTTCCTTCTCAAACAATTCTGCATTTATGGAGTGAAAACAAGTTGAAGACACTGCTGTGGTAACTGTGTAGCTTGTTCTACATTTTTCCTTCCAAAGATTGATGCTTAAAAAATAAACGCATTTTGGCAAATGTAAGCTGAGTTTTATAGTTATCACTTACGCCTGCAGAGCCAAACGAGACCAGTTTCTCCATCACATAAATCACAGACTTGCTTTCACATGACGAAGTGCATCGACCTCTACCAACTTTTGCTATCCTTAAGCAGATTGCTTACCTGCCTACAGAAAGGTTTTCACCCCAGTCGAGTAAGATTTTTTTTTTTTTCCTATTTTTAAACTATAACACTTAAGCTGGCTTTAGCCATGTTTTGGGGACAGAGGGGTGCTGCAGAGCAGGACAGCTTTTCACCCTTTCCCTGCTGGAATAGGTGCGGTGCTGGGAGAGCTGCCTGTCACAACCCTGGGGCTGTCCGTGTCCCAGCACGGGGCACGACTGGTTGAAGACAACTGACCAGTGTCATTTTTATGTTGCAGGGATGATTGTGGAAGTGAAGACTACGTCTCATCCAACAATCATTTTGTAGATCCAAACCTATGTGGCTTGAGAAAGCACTAGCACCATTTAAGGGAGGGCTGGAATGGGTAAGGACAGTCCTCCGCATGCTCAAGGCTGAGATGTGGAAGTGGCAGGGGAACGTGGCCTCGCAATTTTGGGAAGTGACAGCTGCTCCCCCACCCTGAACGCTGCATTCTGCAAGGAAAGGCTTTTTGGGGGAATGCCCTGGGGAGTACAGATAACTTTTTGTGAGACTTGAGGTCCCCAGGCTCATGAGAGCAGTCACGGGGAGCAACATGTTCTCTTTTCTCTTACTTCCTCCGAGGCTGCTTTGTGCTTATCTACCCCGATTCCTGGGAAGAATGAGTCAACGTCAATATAAACACAGTTAGTGGCTCTATAAGGGTGACATCCCTGTCACCACGACAGCATCCCCGAGTACCCTCAGCCTCAACCACTCACGCTTGCTCTCTGAGCTCCCTCAGACCCACACAAAACCAGTCCCTTTTACAGATGACAGCAGAAAGCGGGGGCAAAACCAGTGCCTGATGTGTTCCCCTTCCCTGGCACTCGCACGGGGCAGAAGACAGTTTATGTTGCATCCAGGAGCATCGCATCTGCTAGCAAAAGAAAACTCCTCCCTCTGCAGGGTCAGCAAGTTGTCCTCCTATCTTAACTGATATTAGAGTGCCAATAATTCCTCTCCCAGCCCCAGCCCGTAGGTCTGTCTATGAGAACGGGGCCCCCGCGCACGACACCAAACGCACTTGGAAAGAAACAGAACCATGGGCAAAACTCACGGTACGTAATGCCTCTCTTCCAGCCTCAGTTCGAGCGGCAGGATTTTGTGAGCACCTCAGCTTTATTGCCTTTCCCTAAAGGAAATTACCAGTTCTCTGTGCAGAGAAAAATCAAGAGATGCTGTAAATACAGGATAGCAGCTCAAAAATGAGGAGGCAATTCAAAAAGCATGAAAATTCTCTGTTCTATTTCATAGGTTTTGGAGACACATCCAGAAATCCCTGGTCTACAGTTTACACGAGGGCTTAATCTGGAAAAGTCGAGAGTAACTGACACTTATTTGCTCTAAAATAAATCAAAGCCTCCTAAAAACGCTACCTCTGTGCAAGCCACTTGGGTGCAACGGTGAAACTCAGCCGTACGCAGCGGGCCACCAGCACCCGACTTGCACGGTGCCAAGAGCCAAGCGGTACCTCACCTCCGAGCCCCCTGCTCTCTGCACAAGGCTGAGCTGCTCTTTGTGTGGATAAGAGCTCTTCCTCCCGAAAAGCCCAGGCCTGTTTTTCCATACATCCTTCAGGTGCATCCTGTCAGATAGGACCAGATGCAGCACGGCTAAAGAGATGCCCATTATATGCACTTGGCCTTCTGCCCACAGGATACCAGCCTGAAGGCAGAGAATCAAAGGCCTTAAATAAAGTTTCACAGATATTTAAAAATTCCTTTTATCTTCTGCCTTTAAAAATGCAAAATTGCATACCATAAAATACACATTTGGCATTAGTAACGAGCCAGAAGAGCTGAGTAAAGATATATACACAGCTGAAAGAAGAACAAAGAGGTTTTTTTAGTATATGTTGAAGGGACAGGCGTAATGCTCATCAACCCACTGACCTTCCATGGCCAAGGATGCCACCATCTTCTGCACAGCACGGCGGTGAGCTGACAAGCAGAGAAGGAACCCAGCACGGCTGCGAACCCAAGGCACGAGTCCAGCCCTCGCTGCAGGCTGACGGCCAGCAACCCTCCAGCCCCACCACCCCTCTGAGTAGGTGCCTATAAATAGGGCGCAGCGCTGCTGGAGAGGATGCTGGACGTGTGCCTCGGTCGCAGAAGCAGGAAGGCCAGCCCAGATATCCTGATAAGATAGCTGCTCCATCTGGGAGAAACCTCCAAGCCCTGGAGAGAGCTGCCCTGGAAGGGCACCCAGCTCCTGTTACGAATTTATGGATGCTGCAGCAAACACCTGAGCATCGTTCCTGCTGCCAGGGATCTGCAACAGCTGCTGAAAACGATGCACAGGGAGAAAACCTTGAATGTCAAGCAATGCTCACCCTGCCAGGTCGGGGCTTCGCTGTCGGCTGAGATGGGACGCGGGGGCTCTGCAGGCTCCTTTTTGTAAGCAGGCTCCGTTTGAACGGTGGCTTCACACGCAGTAATGCAGAAGCCATAGATATGTCTATAAGTGTTGGTGTAACACCTGTTTGGACCTCCTCCAAAATACGTTTTCCTCGGAAACCAGCAGAATACCCCCGCAGCTACCCCGGGCTGACGGCGAGGAGCTGCCGTCCCCGTGCTCTTTGCGAGGACGCTGAGCCACGGAGCGAAGCTTCACGGCGCGGGGCACGCGCTGTGCCGCCGCCGTCGCATCCCGGGAAGGTGGCTTCCTTCCTCCGTTTCTCTTCCTCAGTCATGTTTCTGCTCCCTTGGTGGGGTCAAACAACCAATGAAAAAAAAAAACTAGAAAAAGTAATTTTATGTATATTTTAGAAAAAGTAATTTTATGTATATTTTATATACAATAAGAAAGGGAAGCGTGCCAGCAGCCGTGCCATCTTTGCAAACAGTGGGCCATAAGATGTGACACTACATATTATGTAACGCTGTCCAACTGCAAATGAGTCATAAGTCACACTACAACGTATGCACATATCGTATAGGCAACGTATGAATATACTGATCGCAATAGTCCGGAAGGGAGGGTTTCATTTCCAGGTCTTCTGCGGGCAGTGGAAGAATTAAGAATCACTCACTCTCACTCACACACGCACATATATTTATACAAAAAAATCTCACACACACACACACACACATATATATACCCCACATATATAGGTGTGATTTTTAATTTTATGTATATATTTATATATATCTCCAAAGGAAAGGAGTTGAAGGAGGTAGAAAGAAGAAAGGCACCACTGAATTTGGGGGTGATGCACACTTTTTTAGAAAGTAAGTGTTTTGGGAAACTCCCAACCCTAAACCATCATATTATTTCAGGAATAAAGCCTAAACCCTCAAAAGCTTTAGCCTATACCCTTTATCGCCTCAAGGCTAACAAAACTCCCGAGGAAAGGAAGGAAAGGGAGGAAAATTACTACCTTGCAGTGAATTTCTCCTGATACGCTTTTCAGTTTTACTTTAGTGAGTGCTTCCTGCAAGATTTTTGTTTCTGTGGTTCATCGTTTTTAGCAAGCAAGTGGCAAGTGATTGCAGATAAAAGCAAAACCAGCTTGGCTGAAGGCACGAATGCACAAATCATTACAACACACATGTTCTGTGCAAACAGAAGAAAAGAAATCTGTGCCCGAGTCCTAAATCACGCTGCAGTTGGATCAAATGATGTCATCGTCTTTCCAGTTGTTTTAACGTCATTAACTGTACACGTTTTGTGTGGCGAAGAGAAACAAAATACAGGATTTCCTGTTCTACAGACACTGTATCGGTCTGCAGATGCCGGCAGGATTTCAGCGCTCTGAAATTTCCCTCGACATGCTGAAGTTGAGAGAAGGATCTTTGGGGCTGGGATTTCGGAGAAAAGTTGTAGCAAATAAAAGCAGAAAGCTCGCTCCTCCCGCTCGCTAGTATGGATGTCACCCCCCTGAAGGATGGGACTTGCGGGAAGGTAAGCCTGATTTCTCTAACGTTTTCTCCATAAGCTATCACGATTTTGAGCAATATTTTCATCTGCGTTTTTCCAAGAGGTCTTACCCGACAAACGCTGGGGCAATGTCCCCAGCAGCTTTGGACAGTGGCAATTTATTCCTATTTCTTGTAATTCCGGAGGGCTGGGAGCGGAGAACAGCGCATTAGAGCACAAGCCTGCTGTGCGCAGCGGTGAACAGGGAAAGCCTGTTTCACAGAAAATACTTCAAGACCGTTTTGACTGACAGAAGCTACTACAGCCGATCCGTTCTGTTTACATGTTTTCTATTTGTGCCTGGACTGAAAAAGCAAATGAAATTACTGCCTAAAACAAAAGGTCCAGAAAGCCTCCGCTGCTTAAAATGAGAAGCTTTAGAAAAACTTATTTCAAGCCAAAAGCAGATTTATTTTTTTTTTACTAGACTGCTTTTCCTTCCAACATCCAAGGATCTGAGCCGATCCGAGGGAGGACGCTGTGCCGTAGCGAGCGGGCTCTGCTTCGGCCGAGGGCTCCCCAGCGCTGGGGCTCCTCGGCGGTGCAGCTTGGAGGGCGGCATCGTCATTCTTTGAAGAACAAGTACATGGAAAAGATGAGGGCAAGCGTGCCCGTAAATCTGGGAGCAGTAACTGCAATACCGCAGAAATGCAGGGCTGGGTGGGGCACGCAGTGATTCAGAATAACCATTTCAATTTTCAATCACGACAGCCGCATTCGGATCTAGAAAAAGAAACTGCTAACACACTCAGAAAAAGAAACAGGGGTATTACCATCGCGGTCTTAAGCTGCTAACGAGTTGCAAAAATCAGCTGTTGATTAAAAAATTGCAGGGCTACATCCACCTCTGCTTCTCCCGGTGGCAAAACCTTCCTGCCCTCCCTCTCTGCAGCGGGACTGTAAAGATCCCAGCCCAGGAATTAATTTCAGCGTGCAGCTGGATGAAACTCAGCAATAAAAAAAAAAAATAGGAGGAAAAGAAAGCAATGGCACAGTGATTAAGGAGTTGCCAGGAGTATTTTCTGCAATTTCCAGAGTCACTGAACCGAAAGCTGGTGCAGGCGGTGGGACGGGGGCCCTGGGAGGACTCTGCCCCGGCCCAGCGTCACCGGTGGCAAACCGTGGCAGGACGTGGAGGGACTCGGGGCGAGAGAAAGTTCCCCGCCGAGTCCAAACCGAGCAACAAGAATAACAAATAAAACGCTCGCTGCTTTGGGAAGCGCTGCCCGGAGTGAGACGGGCGGGAGCCCAGGCCGCACCTCTCGCCAGGTGCCCCGGGAAGCGTTGGCCAACCCAACCGAAAGCGGCGGCTCCGAGAGCAGCGCGCCGGCACTGCCGCGTGATGCAGGCGCTTGGGTTCGGCACAAAGACCAAAAACTGAAAAAAAGCAGCACAGCGATTGCCCAGAGCAGCGTCAGGATTTGGGCTGGGACGCAGGGAGGGATGGAGGGAGAAGGATGCAGGAGCCGTGCAGAGAAGAGCTCCCCAAGACATTGTCTCCGGATTTTCTGCGGAAAAATCAAGGCGAAGCCTCACAATTTCTTGCCAGGCTTGAAAAACCTCAGTGCCACGAACATGGACCGCTCGTGGTCACCCGCCCGTCCTCGAGGCGCCGGCTCCTTCCTTTCGGGGTTTCGGGCAGGCAGCGAGAGCGCGGGAACCTCGCGGGATGCCGGGAAACGAGGTTTTGCTTCTCGCCGCCACCTCGAGCCGGGCGTCCCCGTCCCCGCCTGCCCCCGCGGCTCCGGTTTGGCAGGGAAAGGAGAAACCCTCCGACCGGAGGTCACCGGGCCGGGCGCCCGCGCTGGCCAGAGGGCACGTTCATGCAGCGGGCGGTTTCACTTCAGTGTTTCATTTTTACATCCCAAAAGAGAAGAAATAAGTAAGTAAGAGGACCCAGTTTCGCAAGGACTTGGTTCAAAAATCGGGACGTAAGTACCCCGAGAAAGGTTGTCGGCACCGGCTGCGGGGGCTCCTGTCCCCAACTGCGAGATGAGGAGGACGCCCATGGCCACGGGCCATCTGTGACACCTTGCAGTCAAGACCACGCGTCCAACACCCCGTCCCCAAGAGCAGAACTGCACCGCTTTGCCCCAGTGCCACTGCAGACCCTGCCGGGTTTTGTAGCCCGCTGCCCGCGTTACCATTGCTGCCTAAAAAGCAGAGCTGCCCTACGGGCTTTGCTCAGGAATAGCGAGATTCATCAAATTCATTGCGTCTTGGAGACCTGAGCGAGCACCTGTGACCCACAGATGATCCACAGATACCCTCCGCATTGACGATAGGAGGAGAAACGGTAAATAGATGAAATGAATTTCTGGTCTAACTAACAGACAAATGTATTTATCTTCCCCCGTGTCCTCAGTTGTTGCTGGAAGATAATTCCCGTTGCTACAACATGATGCCTGCGTAATGTGCCATGAGAACCGAAATTGAGTTAGCAGCACTGACAGATAGGCTGTGTGCGTTCGGTCAGCTATTAGTTTTTAAATCCACTCTTGAACCTGGAGCCAGAGCGCTGATAGATCTGTCTGCGCCTCTCCATCGCCGGCCCCCGCCGCAGCCCGCCGCCCGCCAGCACCGTCATCACTCGCGGCCATCGCTGCCCTTGCTGCCGGTTCGCGTCGAGCCTCCGCTCAGCTCCAAACGGCAGCGGCTCGGTCCGCTCCACGTCTGCGTTCGCTTATGGTCCCTCCCGAACTACCTGGAGACCTGCCAGAGAGCACCAGTCGCACAGGAGTTTGCAGAAAATTGCATGCGATAAAATCCAAATGCTCCTGAGAGAAACCCCCGGGGCGCTGAAGAAGTGGCCCAGCGTTAGCAGAAGAGGGAGGGAGCACCTGGAGCATGTGGCAACGCGAGGATGGCGGAGGGCAGGATCTCCAGCCGCCCTCGCACAGAGCAAGCCTGCTCTGAGCCGCGCGGGAGACGCCAGGAGAGGTCGGGCTCTGCACCTTCCCCACGCACACGTGCTCTCCAGCCACATACACATGCACCCCTATATAAAATAAATAAACATATATAACGTTTTTGTAAGTCAGCTCCAGCTCAGACCCTTCCAGGGCTGAGGCTCTACCTAGCTGGTCCCTCGGTGCTTCTGAGCTCAGGAGGAGGGACAGGGAAGACAGTGCAGACTTTTCAGACGTGGCTGTGGTGGCTGGGGTGTGCGCCGGCTCACGGCGCCCCAAACCCGGCTACCAGTCCAAGTGGGGAGAGTTTTCAGTCCTCTTTGACCATAAGTGTGATCTGTTTCTCAGGCAAGTAAATCACCTACCTGTTCCCTGTTCTCTCTCTTCTGAGGCATATATATATGTATACACATATATATACTGTATATATACTCTCTCTCTMTATATATATAGTATATAGGACCATAGCTGCACAGAAATACCCCCCAGGGCAGGTGGACCCTTCCATGAGAACATTATCATCTAAATGCATTGACAGTATGAGCCGTCTCACTTAAAACTTATGTTTCTGTACTGAAGTGCATTTATTCAACGTGGGACAATACTGAGAAGTTTTTGGCTTTACAGCATCTGTTTTTTCTCCCTACAGAAACCCTCCGTTCACCTTAGTTATCTCTTGAGCCAGGAGATTCAGCCGAGATGGAGAGCAACATGTCCTCCGGGAACTGTACCAATCCCCAGATGTCCTTTCAGTCCACCCTGTACGCGATCACCTACACCATCATATTCGTACCGGGGCTTCTGGCAAACAGCGCTGCTTTGTGGGTTTTGTGTCGCTTCATCAGCAAGAAGAGCAAAGCTGTGATTTTCATGATCAACTTGGCCGTGGCCGACCTGGCTCACGTCCTCTCCCTGCCGCTGCGGATGTATTACTATATAAACCACACGTGGCCCTTTGGGAGCTTCCTTTGCTCGCTGTGTTTCTACCTGAAGTACCTCAACATGTACGCGAGCATCTGCTTCCTCACCTGCATCAGCATCCAGCGGTACCTCTTCCTCCTCCACCCGTTCAAGGCCAAGGAGTGGAAGCGGCGGTACGACGCGGCCATCAGCGCCGCGGTGTGGCTCTTCGTCGGGGCGGCTTGCTTACCGCTGCCCATCGTGAGGAGCCCGGCCTTGTCCGGCAGCACCAACACCTGCTTTTCAGACCTGGGTGTGAAGCAGATGACGCCGGGAGCCTCCATCGCTTTGGTGACGGTCGCGGAGCTCTTTGGGTTTGTGATCCCCTTGGGCATCATCGCCTGCTGCACGTGGAAGATGAGGCAGTCCCTGCAGGACCGCCAGACGCAGCTGCAGAACAGCAGCGAGAAGCAGAAAGCGTGGCGAATGGTCTTGATGTGCGCCGCGGTGTTCTTCATCTGCTTCACCCCGTACCACCTCAACTTCCCGCTGTTCATGATGGTGATAGAGAACATCATCGAAGACTGCGCCATCCAAGGGAGCACGCTCCGCTTCCACCCCGTCTCCCTCTGCCTGGCCAGCCTGAACTGCTGCCTGGATCCCGTCCTCTACTACTTCATGACGTCCGAGTTTCAGGACCAGTTGCTGCGACACAGCTGCGCTGCCCTGAGGCTGCGGCTCGCACGCAGAGGCAGCAGCCTCTCCCCCGGGGAGACCAGCGACGACATTCGCATGAAAAAGCGAAGTTTTCCGCGTTTCAAATTTTGGTCCCTTCCAAAGTTCTTTGGCCGAATAAACAGCATGGAAATTCCTCCGATGCCACCAGATGAGCTTTTGTTAGAGTCCATCTCTTGAAACGCAAGACGTTTCCCTCTGCGTAGGTGCTTCTCAGAGCTTGAACGACGGTTGCATTAGGTCTCCAAATAGGTGTTGAATTACCCTCGTGTGAAACAGGTGCAAGAGTCTGACCCAGACTCGATGAAAATACATTTCACAGTTGTGTTGTGGCTATTAGTGACTGTTTGACCTACAGTGGTCTCCGTCCTGTTATTGTTAAAATACTCGAAACAGCCATCACTAAAATCAGTATTTTTCCCATGCTGAACTGCAGCCAGGTTTGATTCCCTACAATTCCTATCACTTCTGTGGAGTCCCGCGGGAAAGGGGAATATTTCTGACCCAGAAAGAAGTGTTTCTATCTGTTCGTCATTCTTGAAAGCCCTTTTGAACCCTGGCTTTCAGCCAGGCCGCTCGGCCCTCAGCGGAGGTGCYGCCAGGCAGAATTGCGGCGCTGCCTGCAGCTGCCGGCGTCCGATTAAAGCCGCCCGTGCTGCGCTCTCGTTAGGCTCTCGATCCGGACAGTTAACTATCTCCACGTGAAACGAACCTCCTTCCACCGAGGGCTCGACCTAGGCTGCACTGCAGGACTGTCAGGTCACCAGCAAACTCCAAGCTGGCAGCGCTAACCCGTATCCACGCCGGCATTAAAGGGAGGTTTCGGACAAGCTGAGTTGACTCTATTGGAGAAAAACCACCCGAATCCAAGCACGGGAGCCCCTGAGGCTGCCGGCGCTACGAGATGCCGGAGCGAGGGATGAGCGCTCGGAGGAGGCCTGCAAGGGGACACGCCGGGGCGAGCGGGAGAGGGAACGGGGAGTCCTTCCCGCGGCACGTCCGCGCGGGAGCTCCCGTCCCGTGTCGTTATTGCGAGTCTTGTGTTACCTGGCATTTTGCTAAAGCCTCTGCTCATAGATTAAGATGTTACATGAGCCTCTCGGTTTTCCCTTAAGGAGCAAAAACGTTTCCAGCCCTCGCTGGTTACCAGAAGTTTACGGAGCCGATCCAAGCGCGTCCTTAAGGCTTCAGGCTCGGGAGGAAATAAAATTATCCCAACACGTATTTCGGCATTGCGGGGATTATTTTAAGCGYTGTGACTTATAAATAACCTCATCGCCTCGGGGCGCTCCCGCAGACGCCGCGGAGGCGGAAATCGTCCGCCGGGGACCKGCCCTCGTGCCGTGAGCCCGGCCCGGGGCGTGGAGCAGGCTGAAAGCCGAGCTCGGTCCTCCAGACGCGGCCGCRGGAGGTGCACGGCGCTCCCGGGAGCCAGGCGCCGGCTGGGCGGGAATTGCGAGCACGGGAAAGCACGAGTAAAGATTTGCACCGAATMCGCTCTTTTCCGCAGTGCGTTTTTTGCTCTGTTTAGCCTTTCTGCTAGTGAGGCACTCAAAGAATCACGTGAGCAAACGCAGGCAGAGGATTTTTGGAAATTAGCCTCCCATACGATGGAAAACAGCTTTGCTGGTAATTGGATGCACATTTCCAGCCCTGCTGCGTTTCTGGTAACAGGCATTAGCCAAAGCTGCTCCTGGAGAGCCGGAGGAGGTCCAGGCCGCCGGGCAGCCGGCGTTGGCACTTGCGGTACGGGGAGACTGGCACAAAACCCGCTGCCGTCCCCATCGGTCTGTCCCTGGCTAGAGAAAYCTCCTCCAAAAAGGAAAGAAAAAAACCCAGAATGACATGTTTTCCTTGCTTGCTTGGGGGGAAAAAAAGTTTTCAGGGCTAAAAAAAGACCTATTCCAGCCGAGCCGACCCRGSGAGGCAGATGCAGCGCCGCTCGCGYGCCCGCCYGGGAGCGGGGTTTAGCCCCGGAGCATCGCTCAGGACGGCGATGGGTTGCGCGTCAACCAACCCCCAAGGGGTTTAGGCAACAAGCTGCCGCTGYCGGGATTTATTTTGCATTTATTTTGTATATATACAYACACACATGCACTCACGTATTATTTATATATATGTGTATGTGTGAAAAAATGAGATGATGCAGGACTGAGGAGCACAGGTAAGGCATGATCAGCGATGTCTAGCACGCGCGATGCTTTCTAGGGCACTGCAAGAAGGGAAGGAAAGCTGCGTTTTTCCTTTGCTAAAAATATCGCTCTGCATTTCTTTCCCCCCGTGACCGCACGCTTCCAGCCCAAAGGCAGCGCAGCTACTTTGCCCCTGCAAAAACACTTAGTTCTCAACGAAACGTGCGCCATGGACCCACCAGCGAGATGCGGAGTCTCGTGATTTTTGGCACGCTCTGAAGAGCCACCGCTCCTGGAAACAAGTTTTTCGATCCTCCCCTCCTCGCTCCGGGAGCCGCGGGGCCCCGAGCGCGGGCTGCRCCCGGCGGCAGCCCCGGCAAAACAGGATATGGTGACGTCCCCGGTGCTTCGGCAGCCCGGGGCCGTGCGGGAAACGCGCTGCCGCGCCGAGCGCCGGCTCCTCTTTCCTATAAACGGGCCGGCTTCTGGGGAAGCGAAAGTGCAAAATYGAGCATCCATTGCACATTTCAGGAAAAATATATCAGATAAAGAGCTTGCACCGCAAAAGACACATCCCGGCCCCGTCCGAGGGCAGCAAACCCTGCAAGCAGGGCCGGCACGCAGCCGCGGCGCCGCGTTTAGCGCGACTTTGCCTCATGCAGCGGTTTGYGGGTTTTCTGGCCGGCCCCAGGATGCGAGGCTTCGAGCCGGGGGATTGCCAGGTTTTGCAGCACGTGATTTCGGGGTGGGGGGAGGAAAAAGGCCGTGTTTAGGGYGCTCTGCAGGGCAGGAGGCAGTGGCTGCCCGGATGCACTGGCTGCCGCGGGAAAGCTCCCTGCCGAGCCGGCCGCAAGCACGGCCGTGCCGCTAAAGCAGCCACCTTCTGCTGCCGAGGCCTCGGGATGCTTCACGAAACAGCCCCCGGGGGGGATGAGCTCCATCTAAGCAATAAAGCCAAAACCTCCGACGCTTTTATTCCAAAAGTAGCAAGATTAATCCATCCCCAGAGCAATGGAGCCGGGCGTGAGGATACCGCGGTGCTGAAAGCTCTGGCTCCCGCAGTCCCAAGACTAATTAAGGCACATTAAGCAATCAGGAGACTTAAAAACAAAACAAAAAAAGGCCATAAACCTTAAAGAGCAGGAGCATGGGCTAATAAAAGTGACCGCAGCAGCGTGGAGACAGGGCCGAGCCCCCGCCGCGGGCTGCCGCCTCCAGCTGCACCTCCCGGAGCCCCAAACTTGTTCTTGGGACCAAAACCCGCCGTCGTTGGGTGATGAAGCCTCAGGGCATGCTCAAGGGGTCCGTTCCCTATAAATGCAATGAGAAGAGTATATGCAAAACCCTGCTATAGCCAGAACTGTTATACCAGTAAACCAATACTCCTAAGGTGCAGGTGCTTCTGAGCGCCTCTGCGTCTTGGCTATGGGACATGTGGCCACATACAGCTTCCCTGATCGGACATGCAAGAAAAGGAATAAATGCGGGTAATGATGCTATAATTTAAGTAGATTGCTACATAAATTTAAAAAAAAAAGGAAAAAAAACTCTTTCAAAATAACCTTTACGAATTGAATCAAGAATCCTTGCGTTTTCTTGATTTTGAGTTTACCGAGTTGAGTGTTTTTTTTTTTTTTTAAATAGTTCTTGAGCTAGAGTCACCAGGCTGATCGTTACAGAATTACTTATATATATATATATATATATATATATATATATATACACACACACACACACACACACACACACACACACACACACACACACACACACACACACATCACAAGATCTTCCAATATTGGGTAGAAAAGCGACAAGTTTGTGCTCCGGCAGACAGTTAATTGGTGTCCTACACTGCCCTCTGCTGATCGAGATTAACCAAAATCCTGGCTTTTCCTTGCACAAATACTCTGCTTCTCACCCACCCGAGGGAAGCGGCTGCTCGTCTCCCCGCGAGGCGTCGGGTGAGAGACGGGATAACGCAACGGGCAGGATTTGGTGCCGTGGGTGTTCGTTCAGAAGGGAGAAATCGTTGGCTCTGGCCCTCATTTGCTTCAYGCCAGCTAAGGAAATTTGGGGAAGAACGACGTAATGCCCCCAAGATCCTCGCTCCTGGGGGCAGCCGGAGCGGGACCACATTTTGGYGTGACTCTGCAAGAGGAGACCAGAGCCCACGGACATCCCTGCGTGCGGAGACCGGGCACCACCTCAGCCCCGCGCACGGCCCGGGGCATCGCAGAGGCAGCAGCGGTCTCACTGCTAACCCAGCGATGACCATGGTCAGACCTGCACTCTACACCTGCAGACTCCGGGGAAAAACAGGCAGGAAGGGGCTGAGACCCATCCCGGTGTGACAGATCCTTGCAAAACCAGAAATTCGGATTCCCAGTGCTCCCCCGCACACTCCGGTTTCACCCTGGAGGACAGGTCTTGGCCAGACAGAGCTTCTCCAGCCTCTGTTGCCCCACAAGAAGTTTGCATTTCATACGCTCTTAGCTTAGGACTTGAGCTGTTTGGGCCTGCACTTACCCAACTTTGACCTCGAAAAGGCTCATTTTGTCCCAGGCAAACTTCATTTATTAGCAGGGAGCTTTCGGTCCTGGAACAGCTGCCCCATCTCCCCCCCRGCACCGCTTACCCCAGGTAGGGGCTGGCGCTTGCTGCYTCTCCRTAACGAAGATGCAAGAGCCAAGGARATGCGTGTGCACAGCGKGCTGCTGGTCAAGCCTCCTCATTAGCTAYTTTAAAACCTTACAAAAATACATCCACATGAACTCAAATTGGAATTTCTGTATTGTCCTAAATATTTTCAGATCTTCTCCAGGATTAAAACAAAAACCAAATAAAAAAAACAACAAAAACCACTTCTCCATTGCCCAGTTAGTAGAAGAAGTGAAAGGACTATTGATTATGTTGCGCCAGAAGCAGACACAGCCCAAAAGGTACAGGTGACAACTAGATGTTATCACCTAACGTACCTGTGTATCACCTGGTGGTTTCCCAACAAGATCTGGCACCAGCGGGACTTGACCCGACACGTGGGTTCCTGGCAAATCCAGGCTTGGCAGAAATAGATACTATTTCCATTCCAGCCTCTAGGCCACGTTTCGCCTGGACATCAGAGATGCTATTTTAACATCACATTGCAAAGAAATCCTCCTTGCAGCTGGCTGGCCGGCAGCTGCTCCCTGGACAAGCTGCAGCTCCAGGTCAAACGGGGCGCRAGAAGAGGCCAGCAGCGAAGCTGGACTAACGGTGAGGGAGGTGCAACCCTGGATGGGTGTAATGGAGCCTTTCCTCTCAGCTTTACCCATCGACCCTAAAATAGATCCACCCAGRGCCAAGCACACAAGACTTCAGCTGCAATTAGTGCACACTCTTATTTTGCTCGTGTCATTTCAGATCTTCACTTTCTATATTTGTCACAAACAGGAAAAAAAAAAAATCACTCAAGTACAGACCGGGTGGGCAAACGTGGCTGCGTTTCCCCGTTAGCGACGTGTGAAAGTTCCACATCGAGTCATCGGCAAGGCGAGTTTCCTCCGGCCGCCGGAAAGCCAGACGCGGCAGCGGGCTGCCCAGGGAGGCCCGAAGAGGAAAACCGCTCCAAAACATGGGCTGGGGTTGCCTCTCGACGGCCTCACAGCCTTCGCTTGCGGACGCTGGGGAACGAACCGCCGACCTCAGGGATGTGTTGGTGATGGTCAAGGTGTCCTGGCCGCTGCCGACCTGTCCTGCTTGCAGGGGCTGATTTTGGGGGGGGGAGATTTGAAGGGGGGTCTACAACGGTGCTGCCTCCCCATCGGATCAGGGCTTTCCCGCACGACGAGGGGCGATCCCGGCGGAGCAGGAGCCGCGCGGGCACCACGACCAGGTCCGGCGTGGGGCAGAGCAGCGCTCACGGGCCAAAACACGCGTTTCCCATCGCTAAGGGACAACGTTGGGTGGAGGGAAACCCCCGTCCAGCCCAAAGGGCAAAGGGGAGCAGGATCCCGAGGAGCCGTCGGGAAGCCGGTGTCACGCGGTCCCTCGCTGCCCAGCGGGAAGAGCCTGGGCAAAAGACACGGAAAGGTCCCCCGCGACCACCAAGAGAGGGGAAGGAAATGAGGACGCAGGGACGGGCGAGCTCGGGAAGGGACGGGCAAACCAGTGGAGAGGGGAAGAATGGGAGAATTACACTGGGAAGGGAAGAGGAAAGAAAGGGAGAAACCAGGGAAAGGAGGCAGGGTGACAGAAAGTCAATGCTGAGCTGAAAAAGAGAGTGAAACAATCTCAGGGAGGGAATGAAGCAGATGAGAAACCTGCAGAATGGAGGGAGGAACAACGTCTAACAAAACAGCTCTCGGTTTTGAGTCTCTCCAGCAGAAAGGGGTCTTTGGAAGAAGGTATTTGCCCAGAAGCATCCTTTCTCCCGTGAGATCTGGCCCTGATTTTGGCCAGCGTTGTCCAGGTGCTGCTGGGCACCTGCAGCCCCGGAGAGGACATGGTGGTGGTGGCCACCGGAGCAGGCAGGAACCTGCGCATCTCTGCACGGCGGCAGGATTTAGCAAACCACGCTGCAACCGAGTGCTTCAACACACCTCTGCCCCAACGCCCAGGCCCGGCTCGTCCCCGCCGACACGACGAGCAGAAAATAAAGCCGCCCGCCGAGAGCCGTGGCCCCACTTCCCCCGCGGCGCACGGGACCGGCGCCTCGTCACCGGCCGCGGCGGAGGGAAGTGCGCGGGCTGCCAGCGCCGCGCAGACGTCCGCCCCTCCGCCCCRGCGCCCGGCGGTTGCGCTTTTGCTTTGCGCGTTGAGAGGGCAGCGGGAAGCGGCCGCGGCGGAGCAGCGTCTTCCAGGGCGGCCCCGGAGCGGGAGCCGGCAGAGCTGCAGCCGGGAGACGAGACCGCACAGGTAGGACCACGCGGGCTTTCTCGCCGCGGTCATCCCTGCTTTAGCTTTTAAGAGGTTCAAGTTGTGCTCTTCCGAGTATTGCACCATGGCTTTCCCTGCCTCTTCCGACTCATATTGGAAATAAGAGGAGACGAGGGAGCTGTTTGCAGAGCAGCAGGGAAAACTAACCACCGACTTCCAGGATGCTCCAAGGGGAGAAGCCACCGAGGTCCCGGCCAAGCAGGGCGCTTCCGGCGCGGGCCGTGTCGGCCGGGAGCCGGCACGGTCCCTGTCCGCAGAGGTGTGGGGTCACCTGGGCACCGCGGCAAGGCAAATTGTGGGAGTTTGGAGTTAAAATCCAGCTATGAAGCTTCATTTTCTGCTGCTGTCATGTGACTATCAAGAAAGAAGCTATATTTAAGCAGAATAACAACTCAGGCTATTCTTAACCTTTGCAAAGCCCACAGCTGCCGTGAAGAAGAGCAGTCGCTTGCTAACAGGTCCCTCATAAAAGGGACTTGTTAATATATGGACTTTTCTAAAAAAATGCAGCACATCTTAGCGGGGGGGGGAGATATCTGAGTTACTCATCGCTTCAACATGCCTCGTTACAGCTGCGTCAGGAGCTTTGCTAAACGGTCTGTTCCTTGCAGAAGTCGATACCCTGCCAAACATGCTGCCTTTTCACCGGCTATTTTCCACTCAATTGCCAAAGCCAGGAAAAGAAAGGTCCCTTCTCCTTCCCGGTTTTCCAGGGATTGCCGCAGCGCGGGCTCGGGGCCGCCAAGCACGTGGCCCCGCGCAGCCACAAGCAGAGCGAGCGCAAACCCGGCTGCTGCTGCTCCGGCACTTCATTTTTCCTCCCTTGCCGGGGGAGGACCGAGGCTCCGGCAAATAATTAAGGAGCAGAAGCAGCATGTTTCAAAYGGCATTAATCGGCAGCGCTTGTTTTCTCTCTTGCATATTCTTGGGATTTACTCAGCCGAAATGCCCCTTGTTGCCCCTGCTTCCCCCTTGCTGCCTCGCGCGCTGCAGGCGCCGCCGGGCTCCCGGGAAGCCGYAGCCCGGAGGGGCCGCGCGGAGCCGGGCTGCCACGGAGCGGGTGCTCGGCTCTGCGCCCCGGCAGCCGCGCTCGCACCGCTCGTTTTGACGTGGCCGCTGCCACTGCTGACACAGCAGCTCGCAGGGCTGGTGCCGGGCACGGCCCCTTCCCGGCAGCGCCGCAGCCCGGTTTGGCCCTCTGAAGGGTTTGCTCTGCACGCGCTGCATGGTGAAGAAACGCAGGGAAAGCTTTTCGACCACCCAAGGCGGTTACGCAGGACCCAAGCCCTGCTTGGCCTTGCAGGGCGTGAGAATCGCTGCTGCAGGAGCCACAGCTCAGCCCGAGGAGCAGCGATGCCCCGTAAGCACGAGCCTCCTCAGCAGCGCTGGATCCGTGCGAGGCAGGAGCACCAGGCACTGCCGGGAGACTGGACGTCGTTGGACCTTTAGATCCTTGGGCAATGCGTATTTCTCTCCCAGGCCTTCAGTGATGCTCACACACCAGCTTGTTTCACCTGGTAGCCAGGACGCGTGAGCCAGCCACATCTTGCAGGAGAAAAGCACGCAAAACCCACCGGAGAGGTGGTGAGAACATGCTTCGGCACCTTGCTAGATTGACGTGATGCCAAAACTCATTTCTTCCTCCCACCCATCGCACCAGCGTGGACATGGGCTGGAAGCTCAGGGAGCAGGAGCCGGGCAACGGGCAGGCGTAACGCGGGGAAACACCCAGGCGCCGAAACAACCAGCACTGCCAAAGTGACGAGGGCAGGAGCAGAAAGAAACCTCTGCACACAGCTGCGCCGGGGCCCCACGGCACCGCCGCGTCAGACCGTGGCCGTTTCGCTGCTCTTCCTGGGAAGGAGCATTGATCACTTCAGTATTTCAGGTAACCACAGAAAGTACGTGGGACCCTGCAACCGAATCCGAGCGGAATGGCTCCTCCGATGCCCRCTGCTTGGCGAAGGCTCCCAAGGGCTCGCGCTTCCGTGAAGCCCACCGCGCTGCTTCAGGCCAAGCAGAGCGAGGTCTTAAACACCGCGAAACGCGTAAGGCGCTGAGGATACCTGCCRAAACCCCACGTGGCTTCGGCGGGCAGGTGCTGCCGAAGGAGTAGTGAAGAGAGAGTTCCCTACGGCCAGCGTGGCGAGAGATAAAATTGCCTCRGTGGAACAAGGCACAAAATCACCATCTACCAGAAAACAGCTTAAAAAGAGAATTAATCTTTCACTGACATTTTTTAAAAAACTAATAGTCCTATGTAATTATYAGTTTCTATTTCTAACTATCATTTCTATTAGATACCTGTTAATTATTATTATTACTACTACTAGTAGCTATCTCTGTTACAATAGGGCTGCAACACTTCAAGCAATGCAGAAAGCAGGAAATCCACAAAAATGGAGCATTGCTGCCCTCCTCTGACGTCAGGCCAGCGCCCATCTCGGCAGAGCCCTAGGTGCCCRGCTGGGAGAGGAGCCCGGACGCAGGACAACCGCAACGTGGCGATGCCTTTGCACGGCTTTGGCAGGAGATGATTATTTTTTGAAATTACTGCCTATTCTTCTTTTTTTTTTAGGCTCTAGAAGAGGAGCAGGAAAAAGAGACGGGAGGTTTTCCAGCCAGCAGGACCCCACGCCTCCCACCGAAACGTAAGTCCACAGCGAGCGTCGGCGCTGGCTGCAACACGCAGTCCGGGCTCTGTCCACCTTTGCCGGTTTTGCAGCACGGAGAGCAGCCTCCTTGCTGCCCCAGGGCCAGACCTTCACCCACTCCAACCTGGGCATGAAGGGCCGATGCCGCGCTGGGGAGAGCACTTGTCCTGTAAATGGCAGAGTTAAAAAGCTCACAGATGCTGCTTTTATACATAAACTGCTCCCGTACCCCCAAATCCTGCATTTGTCCGTCCGGGAAGCAGAGGCTGCCCGTGAGCTGCGGGAGRTACCTGCCATGGGATGCGCCCAGCTCTAAACCAATGCTGGCGAGAAACGGGGCTAGAAACCTTATCTAGGGCTCCCATTTATTAGGTACAGAAGAGAAGTCGTCATAAAGTGCCTGGCTAGGTAGCGGGTGTCCTTGGCAAAATAAAGAGGGGGGAAAGGGGCACAGCAAGGAGAGGAAGCTTGATACAAGCAGAGGCTCATGCTTAGCACAGCCAGCAACAAAAAAAAAGTGCCTGTAACACATCAGCTGAAGAGAAGCAAGAGCGCACAGCATGTGAAACAAAATTTCCTCTTTCTGAGTCTTTTTTTAGCAACCTGCTGTTTTTTACATAGCATGTTTGGCTGAACTACCGCACTTTGAAGTGCAGCTATTCGGGATTTCCAGAGGGCCGTTTCTCATGCCGCCGCGCGTCTGCTCGAGCGCGGGCTGCCTCGCCGAAGCGTCTCCGAGCGGGGTGGGCTCCCCGCGGTCCTCGCCCGCTTTCGGGGGCTTTCGGGAGGATGGTGCTGCGAGGGGGAAAGGGGCGAGAGCTGTGCAAGACACGGGGCGAGGAGGAGGGTATTGCAGAAAAACCAGGACCCGGTGGGGCTGGGGAGCGAGGCGTCGGGTTGCAGGGGGAGATGCTGAGGTTCTCGGGACGCGCGTGCACCAGGCTGCCAGCAGCATCCCTGGGCTGGGGCTGCCCCAGGCCGTCCTGCCCTTGGGTGTCCAGGGTGGCAATAAGGGCAAACCTGCCCGCCCCGCTGGTCCAGATAATGTGGAGGAGGAGGAGGAGGAGCAAGGGTTAGCCTTCCTGACCAGGGGAGAGGAGCTGCCAGGCGAGAAACCAGAAGACAGACAGCCCTGTTAAAAACTGCCCTTGGAAGGAAGAGATGGGTGATGCTGTCTCAGGCCTCGCTCTTGCAGGCACTCACGTACCTGCCCGTCAGCCACGCGTAGCCCAGCCCGAGCACTACTTACAAAACTAGCTCCAGTTAAGCACCTGTGTATTTGCAGGATCACCTGCAGCGAGGGTGAGGCAGGGTGCTGCACTGCGCAGTCATCTGAGCTCCTTGTTGCTCAGGGCACACTCAGGCCGTTGAGACATCCCGGGTGGGAAGGCGACGATTGCCCCAAGGCAAAGCATCAGATCTTCACCAGCCATCGTCGCCCTGCCAGCCAGCATGCCCGCGTCCCGGGGGACAGTGGCAATGTTATATCGAGGCAGCAGGGAAATTAAGATGAAGCCAAGAGTGAATTCCTAATTCTGTGTGTGTTTTACTACCTGCTAGCGCTGGCGCAGCTGAGTAACGCGCCCGAGCGGTTGCTTCGCCCGGGTTCAGAGGCTCCTCACCTCCGCGGCTGGCGTGGCGGCAGGTAGACGAGCCCCGGCACCCCAGCTGGGTGCTTGCCTTCGCAGCGGGGGGGATGCTTCTCTGGGGCGCCCCAGCTCCACCACGGAAAATCGTAGTGAAAGACAGCGTCTCTGCACCAGCTGCAAATGCCAAACCTCACTAGGCAGATGTACATGCTTCCCCAGCTAAATCTAGTCTCCGCCAGCTCTCAGGTAGATCTAACCATAACCTCCTCTACCCGTGCATACCCGCTCCTAGCCCGCGTGTTCCTACACGCAGCATCCTCCTAAGACCAACGAGGCTATTTCAGCCCACTTGGGAGGAGGAGAAGGGAGGGACTTGCTTTGACCAGCCAGTCTGCAGGAGATACCTCATGGGTTAACAAGTGGCCTCTTGAGACCGCGTGCTGGTATTGAATGTCTCCTCTGAGCATAACGGTGACAGCGAGACCCTCGCAAGCGGCGAAGGAGTCACAGACCTCACCAAACACTCATCACCTCCACAAACCCCTCTCAGTTATTTGTGCCCATAAACTTCCACCAAACCAGAGACCGAAGCACTCAGTCAGCATCACCCACCGGTGGCTGATAAAAGCTAACGCCCAGGTAATCAGCAATCCGTTTTCCTGCATGACTAACCGATTACTCACATTTCTAGAATTAATCGTACAGCTTTTTATATCTGAAGTTGGTCTCAGAATTAATAAAAGAATTGGAAACTTTTTGGATGGAAGGCTGATTGACTATGTCTTATTAACCATCACTTCTGAAGTTTAATGGGATGATTTTATGAGCCCTTTTCTTCTRCTGGTTATGTTAGATATCGGCTCATACAACGCCAACACAAAAAACACCTCAGTCTTACTGGACTGGTTACTCAGTGCTATGACATGAGACACTATAGGAGTAAATACATAAAAGCTGCCCTTCAGAATGGTTTCCTTTTGGAGATTTTATATTTTCACAGAAAGCTACTTCGAAGTTTTGGTGGAATGGCACTGAGAAGTAGATCAAGCATCTTTGTTAATAAACATTCATAATACAAGGAAGCATAGGAAAAAATRTCACAGATAATAGCAGGATATAAGCCTTTAATTTTTCCTTTATAAATGTGCCTTCTGTGCTTTGGTTGGTAGCTACAACTTAGAATTGTAGCGTAATACTTAATGTCAAAGCAAAAGATGAACAGAAAGTTTGGGTAGAGATCTGAATTTCATCTGCACTTATCTGATCGGGTTTTTTTGTTTGTTTGTTTCCAGCAACTTTATTTCAGATTCAGATAATATCAGCTGCTTCTTAGGCAAGCGATTTTTAAACAAAGTCCACCTGCAGTGAACTGAGTTTGCAGGGAAGCAATATCTGGTAGTTCCAACAACCACAGCTCACATCAACAAAATGGCTAAAGAAAAAGCAGTTGTGAGAAACTCATATTCAATATAATGCATATTGTTTTGTGCTGAAAAGCGTTGAATAAATGGGCCTTTTGTCTCTATTTTCATGTATGTTTTATACTCTATTTCTAAAAGTTAGATGAAAAATTTGGCCACCCTGAAAAAGCATGCTACTTTGCTCTCAGTAGCTGTAAGCGTTGAGATATTTTAGAAGCGATGGACACTGAGACACCACTTGTGCCTACATTCAAATGAGACGTTGTTAAGCAACCATTAAAACCACTGCCAGGATTTCAAACATGCTCAACTTCCACAGAACCAAAACAGCACTTTTTCTCCAGATGACCAAATTTGGTGAAAGGCCACCATTTTGTGGCTTGCCATTCAGAACTGTAGTAATAATTGATGGAAAATGTTAATTTGTCAGATTAGTATTACTCATTTACCAAACAGCAGATTTTTTGCTGTAACGCAGTCGTAGCCCCAGACCTCAGTGATCTGTTGTAACTGTGTATTCCTCTTAAGTCATCTGGTTGAAAAGCAGCACCCGCTCTTTTCGGCAAGATACGCTAAAGCTAATSACCAGCTCCTTAAGTGGGAGCTTTGCAATGACAAGTGTCTTCAGATCTCGCAGTTCTTGGTTGTTTATAGCTGCAGCGATTGTGGGCAGTTTCTGAACGACTTTTCTGGAAAGAACATGCATAATTTGATTTTCTGGCTCACTTCTTTTGTGACAGACCGGCAGAAACCACACTGATTTCTTCTTTAAGTTAAGGGGAATAAGAGAAAAGTGGTAATATAGCAAGTCTGAGTCAGTGTGAACTAACTGCTGAGGGCAGTTGAATGTGATCAGGACTGGGAAAGCAACAGCCCGAGGCAAAACACGAAGCTAAAAGCAAGAAGCCGAGGCGGCCGAGTGCGGCCCAGAGCTGGTCCAGGGCGCGGGGCAGGCGGACTCCTGGATGCACAGGGCGGCAGGGGAGCTGGTGCTGCCATCGTGAAGGTGACAGTAGGCCTTGCTTTGCCATTTGAAGCAGGGTTGAGCTAATATACGGTGTTTTGGCTAATGATTAGCAAGGCTGTTGTGCATTGAAAGGCAGCAAATCTTTGCCTATCTCTCAGGACAGGAAGACTCGCAGACGGGCTGATGTTCTTTCAGGCCACATTGGTGGGACCACAATTTTCCCACCCACGGGGACAGTGTCCAGCGGCGCTGCAAGGGCGATGTTTGCAAGCGCAGCGCTCACAGCAGCGTGTCTCTAGGACCAGCTGCACAGCTCAGGAAGGGGAGCGACCAAAACAGAAAGTGGAAGCGAAAGGGACCTCCAGATGGAAAAGCCAGAGCTGGGCATCCACAGCTTGAAGGAACTGCTGCAGAAAACCGATAGAAAGTAAATACGAGCGGGGATGAGTTCTGCCTGAGGGCGCAGCATGAAAAGCTGGTTTGTAACAGCAAATAAACATTTTCTCTTTCTCTTTATTCCTCTGCGGCTTTGCACCCACCCTCAGCAGGCAAGGCACCGGGCTTCCTTCAGACAGGTGAAGAGCTGACCACCACAAAAGGCACTAATAAAAGGTTTCCGCTAAAGAAACARTCCTTCCTTTCCTGCAAGTTTTCATGTATGTTTTGCTTTTTAAGACCCATTTCTCCACGCAGCRTTATAATTACAACTTTCTGTCTTTCAGCTGCAGGGTTGCATCTGTTGTCAAACTCACGCGTTGAGAAAAGTGGCTGAAATGCCTCCCGAAAGGTGACAGAGGGTGCAGCGCCAGCGGCAAACTGTCAGGTGCTTCAGCACACAACGATGTATTTCTGTGTGGACCGTCACGCTGTCAGTGCTGTGCGGGACTGTATCAGGGTCTGGTAACTTCTGAGGAAGACTATGAGTGAAGTGCATGAGCAAGACTTTAAGTCATTCACCACAGRACCAAGCTCCTCCCAAAACTGGACCAGATGATCCTGCAACTGAAGCCCTGTCCACAGACACTAGGGTGGAAAGAGATATAAACTTTTTTACTTAAAACACAGACGACCTCAGGACAACAGACAACAGTGTTATCATGCGGTACCACCAACTTTGCACACCTAGATCATCACAGCAGAAGACTTCATGAAGAACAAAATAAACCCATCCCAGASGGCCAGGGAAGCAAAGGAACAGGGCAAACGCAATGCTGAGTGTGCAGCTCTTCTGCTGTTCTTAAATGTTCAGCCCTGCAGGGAACTGGAAGGCAGCTGGGAACTCTGCAGGTCGCCCCACCTGAGCTCAGCTCTGAAAACCAAACATGACGAACAATTCGACCTGCTCCAATGATACAGACCTCAAGTCCTATTACGCGATTACATACACTTTCATCCTGATCCCTGGACTAATAGGAAATATATTAGCTCTGTGGGTCTTCTATGGCTACATGAAAGAGACTAAAAGGGCTGTAATATTTATGATCAATTTAGCCATTGCTGATTTATCCCAAGTTTTATCCTTGCCTCTCAGGATTTTCTACTACCTGACTGGAACGTGGGAGTTTGGAGGCGGTCTCTGCATGCTTTGTTTCTACCTGAAGTACGTCAATATGTATGCAAGCATCTACTTCTTGGTTTGCATCAGCGTAAGACGATTTTTGTTTCTCATGTACCCATTCAAATTCAGCGACTGCAAACGCATCTGTGATGTGTACATCAGCATTGTCGGGTGGATCGTAGTCTGCATCGGCTGTTTGCCTTTCCTTCTTCTCAGACTTCACCAGAATGCTAAAAACACGTGTTTTGTGGACCTCCCAGTAAAGGAWGTTGACCTTCCCATCTCCATTGCCATGATGACAATAGGTGAATTGGTGGGGTTCATAACGCCCCTGCTAATAATTCTATATTGCTCATGGAAGACTATCTTATCGTTAAAAGAAAAAAATTCTGCTTCACGTGACCTTGGAGAGAAAAAAAAGGCTTTAAAGATGATTCTCACCTGTGCTCTAGTATTTCTGATTTGCTTCGCACCTTACCATATCAGCTTTCCGTTAGATTTCTTTGTTAAAACCAAAAAGATTAAAAACACATGCGTCCAGAAAGTGATATCAGTGTTCCATGCTGTAGCTTTGTGTCTTGCCAGCTTAAATTCCTGYGTAGACCCAATCATCTACTACTTTACTACAAATGAGTTCAGAAGACGACTTTCAAGACAGGATTTGCAAGACAGCATTCAGCTACACAACCTAAGTTATGTGAAGAAGCATCTCAGAACTGAACCCAAGGAGCAAGTTGTAGACTCTTAATGCTGGACTTCCTGAAAGGTTTTCAGGGACTTCAAATGTTCTCTGTCATTTGGGGGTTTGGTCCCATTTTTTTCCCCCAGGACAGAGTGACTACTCAGACAAACTTCTGCTGATTTCAGTGAGTGTTTGAGTTTAAAAAAAAAAAAAAAGACCAAAACCATGATGATTTAATACTCTGGTTGCAAATTTCCTATGAACACTGAATATAAATTATACTGTAAGTCACACAGGCCACAATTCTGGGCTGGCCAACCAAGAGTTTAGTAGCTTTGCCGGTACAAATTAGCAGAGTACAAGGATGAGGTGTAACCAGGACATAGACCAAAGCTGGTTTAGCCCCACTGCTGGGATTAGGAAAGCACCCTGAGGTCACGCGTTGGAGGCATCAAGCCCAAGCCCGAGGCTGTGCACAAACTTTCCRTGATGGGAGGTGCTGCCCGTGCCCAGTTGTCACCCGAGTGGCTGCTGCCCTGCCATCTCCTGGTCACACGAGCTGACTTCAGCGAGAGGCAGCAAAGATTTGGGGGTTTTGCTATGCAGAAAGAATTTGGCCCCCAAAAAACAGTACTTGACACAGTATTATATTTTTCTTAAATAATTGTTACCGTGAGAAGCGTGATCACTGGGTTCAGACGAATTAGCAGGACTGTGAAATGCACAAAGCCGTTTTCATTTGCAATTAATTCCTTTAAGTTTTCTTCATTCTCACACAACTGGCAAAAATCACAATAATGCAAAGGAAGGTGTTGACTAAGGGAGGACTTCAAGAAATGTTCCCCTGGATAATATAGCACTTACTATTTAATTTATATACAAAGCGCCAAGAGCCTGCCTAGTGCAATACTGACTATATGGCAAGGAACTTAAGGTTCTTGCCCCAAAGGACTTACAATTTAAATAATTAGCAAGGCCTTGATTTTGGGGGTGTAGCAAATGGCATGTTGCCATCTGGACTCAGACTGAGGGTCAAGCTCATTTCTAAGGAAAACCATAAGGAACCAGCAGACCAATATTGGCCCTTCCCAGGAAGATGCARAGTCACTGAAGTGTTCAGACACTCTTCTTCTGCCATCAGTTCCCATTTCTGGATCACAATAAGAAATGCCAAAATACCATGAGTAAGTTCAAGGCCATTTTTGCTGACTTTGATAAGCTTTAAACATGAGTCTGTGCTTTAAGGATATTTATTCAGACTAAATGTCCATCAAGCCTTTCAGGTCCTCTTTTGTCCAGAGCCGAGATTAATGAATTCAATTATTTCATGATTTGAATAATTCTTTTTATAATTTTCAAAATGGCAACTCTTGGTTAAGTCATTAACATCAGTATGATTAAGATGTAGTCAGAGGAACCTAAGCTTTTTGAATGTTGCTGTAATGGGAACAGTTCAGATACTTAATACATGCACAGTCAAAGGTGTCACCTAGCAGGCTATGAGAGCTTTTTTTAAGGAAAGGCTCAAATATGGACCTATTTTTAAAAAAATTCTTTAATGTCAAACAACAAAAGCTTTATGCTTAACTGGTATTTTTTTTTTGCACCTTCTTGTGAAATTCATTTTTGTGTGAACATTTTAAATGTTAAATTTTTAAATGTGAAAATACTGTGATGATATTACATTTTATTTAATGCAAATGCTGTTTTATAGATTTAATTTATAAAAACATTTATATTTTGTAAAAAAATGTAGATCCCAGAGAGTGCTGGAAAACAAAGAATTCCATATTATTTTTCTTTTTAAGAAAACCCTCCACATAATAAAACAAAAACCCACTTCATATATACAGAAGCTTGTTCCCGTGTGTCTGTACCTACATTTGGCTGAGTGTGCACTGCTAATTCATTGAAATTGAGTAGCACAGTGTAATTTGCTCACAGCAGTGGAAAAAAACTATTTATTTTCAACTTTCTACCTGCATTCCCAGTTGTATATAATAAAAATAATCTTTTTTTTAAATTTTAAATGTAATTCTTGCCCCATTCTCACCTCTAGCTGCCTGCATCACCAATTCGTGGCTATGCTACGTCCCTTCTTCCAAATACAGCTCCTACTGTAGTCACAAATGTCTAAAATAAAGCAGAATTTGCTCTTATACCTAGGCCTCAGCAATAGCCATACTATGCCTTGAAATTAATGCTAGCGCACATAAATTGAGTAAATTATGCCATATCTAATCACCCATTGCAGCACAGCAGCAGCAGAGCAAGGGAACCGCATTCAGGTTGCTCAAGGCTGTACTCAGAGCATGCCAAAGACTACAAAAATAATGTTCAAGTGGTCCTTGTCACCAGGCTTAAAGAGCACCCTGACCCATGGGCACATCGGTGCATCTTGGCACATCCTCCGGCCACGCCGAGGATCGGTCCAGAACAGACTAGGGAAACCCGGCAGGTTTGTTTCACAAATGAGAACTGTGTACAGCGAGTTCCACTGTGAATTTTTGGAGTTTGGCCAGAAGTAAAGTAAGACTACGGGATGCAAGTCCACAACAACTAAAATGAAAAGACAGAATTCTATGTTAACCAAAGAGTAAGGAATTTCATGCAGCTCTAGTAAGGGCCATCAGCAAGGGCTTACAAGAGTTGGATGTTTCCAAGGAACTTCAGGTTCCCCCTATTTTTAATGAGGGATTTTTCTCCCAGCTCTGTGAAATTCACACATTGGCAGACACATTAAAAGCAGATCTCAACAAAATTTCCCATCCGCTCAGAAAAATAAAGGAATTAGGGATGGACCTAAATACATTTTAGGGGTCACTGAAAATCTCCACATTCGCTCTGTCCCAGCAGTACTCATCTCCTGGGCACCGTATTTTGTACATCCAGTCTCTGGTGTAACAGAAAGGTGGGGATGTGCTCTGTGACCCTTTGTGGGGAAAATCAAAATGCTCTTTTTCAAAGGGATAAAAAACATTGCTGTAAAACTCACTGGCGAGCTTCTCATCTAACTTCTATGCACCAGATGTTTATGAAAAACATGTGAATTGCTAGATACATACATAACTAGCTCATGATCAGTGCTTGTGGATGGCCTTTACATAGCTTCAAGTCACCTCTATAATAGGTTATAGTCACACATGAACATACACCCCTTTATCATTTCAGCATTCATACTTTAAGAGCATGCAGAATTTAAAGCTTTTTCTCCATTTGATGAACACACACAACTTTTCAAACCAGCCCAGACAGAGTGCTTTGCTTTAGGCACATCAGATTGCGATTCTGCTGGTTTAACTCACTGTCACCCAACCTGCTGCAAAACCAAACGCAGCAGTTAAAGCTCAGTTCCTCCAGCAGAAGCTGTGCACAACTGTGTATAAAGGAGGTTTGCCAGTGCTGAGATAACACCAGAATCAGCACAGCCACACAAAGCATCTGTAACACGGGCACGACCTATGTGTTGAGATAGCGTTTGCTGAGATAGCGGCAGATGTGCCTGTAGAGATACAGAGCGAGCAGCCTACTTAGCACTGACACGGAGGCTGGGTGTCCTGGCTGGGCTCTCGCTAAGCGAAAACAAGATTTGGCCAGACCGGTAGAGTTTGTCGAATTGGGATCTGCGCAAAATAATGATAGTAAGTTAGAAAAGCAAGACAACTGTCAATAGATATGTCCTAATTGTATTAAAAAAAAAAAAGAAAAGAAAAGAAAAGAAAAGGAGGAAAGAAATCTTAAAAACCATAGAAAAACTAAAAGTACCCCCATGTACCAAAACCACCTGGACTGAGCTCTTAGCATGTACTTTTGGCCCAGCAGTGGGTAGCACCACTTTGGCTCCATCAGCACTAATTGGGCAGGTTTTGGGGAGCATGGCACGAAGCAAGGTCCCTACGGAGCGGCTGTGGACCGTTATGGTCACCCCAACAGCTTTTGGTCACAGCCCTCCAGGGAAAACTGCCCCCCAGCAGCTATTACAGAATAAACTAAACCGGTTTTACCATCATGCTGGGCAATTTTTTCACTTGGGGATAGGAGGGTGCAAAGCATGTTTTTGCATAGCAAGCTGCCCGTTGCAAGAGGGACTCTGCAGCGCTGCTCTCAGGTGCCCCCTGCATGGACCTGCTCGGTGGCAGAGCAGGGGCAGGAACTGATATGGGGTGGCAGAAGGTTTTACCAAAAACGCAGTTTCCAAGGCCGGAGCGGAGAGGGAGGACGGTCCCCAGCCGCTCCCCACGCAGCCCACCGCGACCTCCTCTCTGTGACCTCTTTCTCCCTGTCCCTCGCTGCCGYGGTGGCAGGGAAGGAGGGCACAACCCGACCAGAGCTACTTTTAGCTTCGGAAGAGGAGAGACACCTCACACAAAGCAGTGTCAGAAGTTCGGAAATACTTAGATGAGAAAAGCTCATATGCTTAAGTTGTCCCACCTAGAAAATACTGTGGGTGCAACAGTAGCAATTTCCCCTGCTGCCATAGCAATGTGGTTTATTCATATTAGTATTAACGGTCTCTTTTTACAGGAAGTCTAGCGTAATATTCGCAGTATCTCACATGAGCCGACTGCAGGGGAGACGCTGCTCTCCCCACCCCCCGCCGCAGTGGCTAGAGCATCCCGCCGGGATCTGCCTCGGGATCTGCCCAGCCCCGCTCCCGGACACATGGCCAAGCCCTGCAGATGCTTCCTGGAAGATGCAGGCGGTCCCTCTGCTGCCCCGCACCGCAGCATCCGCCCCGCCGGAGCGGGGAAGAGCAGGAATGAGATTTTCCTGCCACCCAAATGAAATTAAAGGCTGACCTAGAGCAGTGCTGCCCCGCGCTGGCAGGGGTGACACGAAGAAAGGGGTCCGGGCGCCTGGCACCGGTGCGCACCGAAAGCCCAAGGCTCTACGGAGCAGCGAAACGTTGCTTAGGTTGTCCCAAACTCTCCTCCAAACCCTTCCTGTCTCACAGACCTGGGCATATTCTCACCCCTGTGAGAAAGAGAAAATAGACATTATGCAGCAAGGAAGGGAGGGCAGGCAGCCCCACCGCCGTGGGGAGCAGCCGGGCCGACCCCRGAGCCCCACGCAGAGCGGCCAAGGCAGCCGCCGTCACCCGCCGCCTTCGCAGCACGCGCTACGCTAGAGCCCAGCGCCGCGTATCGCGCTCCGCTTAACCTTTAGATCATCTGCCTGACAAATAATCTCGGCCAAGAGAAGATACCACTTCGCTTATGTAACAGCRGGCGCGTTTTCACACGCAGCTGATGGCTTCGGGCAGCTTGGTGCCGGCAGCCCGCACGTAGGCTGCGGAGCGATCGCAGAGGAGCTCTGCTGTGTCCCTGCAGCTACCACCCCCCAGCTCTGCACACTTCGGCTGCAGAGGCCACGGGAGGTTTGGGAGAAGGTCAGTAAAGGGTAGTGCCCAACCGCTACGACACCAGGGACAGCTGCTGTTGGGTCGTTTTTCTGACCAGCTTTGCGCTCTCTGCTAGGTGAGGTCTGATTCCTCCCTGGGACATCACTCACTGCTGGCTGCAGCTCCCTGYGTTATCTGAAACCAGCAGAAACAGATATTTCCATGGGTCAAAAGGGCCAGTCTTTTCTCCTGAAAACTAACTGAATAAGAGCACTGGGGATCTTAATAAGAATATATCTCAGGTTAAAAAACAAAAAAACAAAAGATCCCTTTATTCTGTATGAAGTACTTCCTCTGGTTGCTCAACAAGATCCCTTCCCCGAGCAGAGCTGTTACTGCAGAGGTAGCAAGAAGCGAATACACTGAAGTACATTCAGACTGTGTTACCACATTGACTTTGCTCTGAAGTTGCAAGCGACTTTCTGACACATACAGAGTGAGATTTAATCTTTGCTAGGCCAGAAGGTATATTCTCTCCTTATTTATAACAATTAACATTTCAGCAGGGTTATTCTTTATCTATCAATGAAAGAAGACTATTTCAAGGACTCTCTCTGAAACTGGAAGAGATTTTCCTTGGACAAATGTATAAATTGGGTCCCTGAAAAATAGACAGCCTGCAACTGAGGGACACAAGTACAGTTCTGCAGCTAGAAAATGACTTTGGGGTTGGCTGTACTTAAGCTAATGCTTCCATTAGGGCTAGTTCTGTTCCTCACTTCCCCAAATTTTGCCTCTCTCCCCCTGAAAAAAACCTGAAAACTTCAGTGGAAGGAAGATGGTTTCCTGAGAAGTTCTGGCCTTGTCAAAAATACAATTTTCCATTGTAAAAAAACAGGAATCCAAACGAAGCCTTATCTCCAGCTCTTGTTCAAACACGTTCTTTGGAGAGCGATACCTACATAGGTGCACATCTCAGTGCCAGACGAGAGCCCTTTCCCTCTTGTTTTGCAATCCCCTCCTTTGCAATTTGTCAGCAAAACCAGCTCTGCTGGGGACAACTGGGGCTTGGTGGCACACGCGGCTGGGTCCGGAGCCCCGTCACGGACGCTTCAGAAAGAAGCCAGCAACCAGAAAGGCCTGCGCCAAACCGAGCACTGGTTTGAGCTCAAGATCATATTCAGAGGAGGTTGCACTTCTCCAGCCCCAAAAAGCAACTTCTGGCAAYAGCGAAGATCCAGGGAAAACCGGGCAGCTTGAGGCATGCTTTGAGATGTCAAACTTTTCTGCAGCAGCATCAAGGCAGTTTTTTGGGAGGTCTTACTTACGCTTGACAAGGTAAAACTGGATTGCACAATTTGGGGTCAAAGCAGGGCTCTCGGCTTCAGCAGACGCCGAGGCGCAGAGGAGGAGCTCCCCTGCCGAGGCTGGTTTCTGAATGTCTCAGATGGCCCCGGCGCGCCTCCGTTTCCATCGACTCCCACGCGGCCGCGTGTCTGCGGGCCCACGCGCTGTGGAAAGTGCACGCACCGTCCCCGCAGCTGCAAGCCGCTTCATCCCGCAGCGACGGCTCTTCTCACAGCTTCCTTTGTGTCACTGTTATCACAAGAGGAGAGATGACAGGGGGTTTTTGCACTTTGAGACTTGAAAACGTACTTACAAACAAGCCACACGCGCAGAGCAGAGGCTGCTAAGGAAGTGGGATAGTGCTCGCCTTCCCCCCTTCCCGTTCTGCTTTCTGGCCGTCGTAAGAACGGCTGCAGTGAGTCACAGCAGATGCCCATCCGAGCCGGTGTCCTGCCATGGACCATCACCTTCGAGCAAAAGCGGGGCCCACGGCCCGTGCTCCTTCCCTGGGCACGGCCTCCGTGCAACCACTGCTTCTGGGGCTTCCCCAAGGCCACCAAAACCATCATTTTTCAGAGCCACTAAAAGCTCTTTTCTCAACCCATCTGTCCAATACGTATCTGAATCCACTAATCCTTTAAGTCCTGTCCTGCGGCACTGAATTCTATATTTTACTTTCACATGCGTTGCTTGAAAACCTTTTTTTGTTTGCTTTGAACCGGCCACCTGACAACTGTGTGCATCCTCTTCCTCTCGTGTTATGGAAGAACAGTTCCCTTTCTGTCTTCTCTACATTATTTGTGACTGCCAAGATCTGCCAAATCCCTCTGTCAGTTGTCTCTCTCCATCTCAGGGATCCTGGGCCACCACCTTCCTCTGCCTCAGTTGGAGGCCGCTCCACTCGACAGCCTTGTCCTCCGCACTCAGACCCCTTTGGAGACGKGGGAACAGAGCCACGGCACGGGCACTGCAGGGGTTTATTCAGTGGCACAGTGGTAATTTTCTGTTGTTCACTATTCCTTGCTTACAAATTTCTAAGTTCTGTTCACCTTCTTTACCATCACCCACCATCTGAGATAACATTTTCAATGAGTTATCCACATGACTCAAAGATCTCTCTCTCTCTTTTTTTTTTTTTTTTT
>PTFA01000160.1:173830-188629 GCA_003342895.1 Casuarius casuarius | reverse complement strand
GATGGGGACAAAACCCCCAAAACATAAAAGTCTGCAAGTAAAATAATGCTTACTTCTTCTCAGCATGTTGACAAGATGATTACATGGGGGCTATTAATGTAGATATTATCAGAGTGAAAAAACTTTTCCTAGTCATAAGCTTGCTCCCTTAACCTTCTCTTTGTAGTAACTTCCATGCTCAGACCAGCGTTACCCTTCACCCTGACTTTATCCATTGATTCTTTACACAGTGTTTKGGCTTTCTACAACCTTCCATGTAGCTGTAACGTTAATATTTCTGTTGGACCTCCACATATCAAAGATTTGCTATTTATCTGAAAACAAAAAATTTACTATGCTTGCATTAACTCCAGGCCTTTCTCAAGTACACGTACCCATCTTTGTCTTTGAACCTTTTGCTTCATATTACCACCTTCCTTTTTAACAAATCTGAAGCTTAATTATAATGAAAATAAATGTTTCTATACGCMCGTCAGTTCACATCCTCTGCCTGCTCCTTTGGCTGCTGCTTACTGTGGTTGCTTCCTGAAGCCTGCAATGGAAGAGAAAATGTAAGTCAGGCACCGTGAGACTTTTACCCTGGAACCTCACCCTGCTAGCACATCTGCCTATGGATGACAGCCCRTCTGCCCTTTGGAGCAGTCTGCATGAGACCAGGTCTTCCTTAAAACATTTTCTTCTTTTGAGAAAGAGAGCATTTGGCAAAACTCAGAGCTAGGCTCTTCTCATCTAGCTATAGAGGACCTAGAAAAATACATGTTTTTAAGAATAAATTTGCACTTTAACTCATTGATCCTAATTTCATGAGCTACATATCACAGACTTTGCTAGCAAAAGTAGATAGTGTACATGAAACAAATTGCTTTGATACACCAGTTGTATGATTATAATTCCTTTTCTGTTGTGTCTTTTTTATATGCCTTTTTTTTTCCTCTAAGGAAGAGGTGAGAAAGACTTCTTGTTGAAGTCCTAGCAAAATGTCTTGCAGTTCTCCTATACATTAGCAGATAAGCTAAGGACCTGGAGGAGGCACTCTAACTCCAAAACTGCTTTTGTGCTCAAAACATTTTGAATTCAGAATGACTTTTTCTCCCCACTGAAAACAAGGATAGAAGCTGTTCCTGGACCACTTAACTATAACCGTCTTGACTGTGCTAGGATTTTCACAATAATGAATAGCCTAAATTTATCTAAAACAAATCCTTTCTGCTGCCCTAACCCCTCATCAGCCCAACAGTCTCTCCTCCAGACCCTTATCTTCCCTATATCACTACCACCATAATCTCTGAGGACACCTATTGCTACCACAGTAGTTTTGTGTGTAAACGTAATTATATCAGCTTCCAAAGTAACAAAGTAGCCTGACAAGGGCTCTTTTTCCAAATAGCTGCATACAGACAGTGATTTTTGCTATAGCAGCGAGGTGAGACTTTTCATGCCCAAGCTAAAAGAGTCTGCAGTATAGAGTTGAGCTTAYGATGAAAAATTTGCCTCACCTTTGCCAACCAGCTTATCAAGTCTGAGGTGCCAAAGCTCTATTTCATATCAGGTTGAGACCTCAGTATGTGTTTCAAAGGTCTCTTAGCTGTCCACATTTTTTATTCCCTTGTTCTTCATCTCAAKGTGTTTATACATACAAACAGCAGTTAAGTCTCCCTGAATTTCTACAAAATCAGGCCAGAGGAAAACTAAAATTCTTGTGTATAACTTAACTGCCATGCAGATGGTAGTCTACATATCACCTGCATTATCAGTTAACACCCACTGCAATGAAAGTGTCTGCATGTGTCACTTACCCAGTGCCACCAGCAGCCCACACCTTACCAGTCACGAGGTCATTTAAACAGAAAGCTCTGACTTCCACAAAGCTCAACAGCCTCTCCTCCAAGGAGCAGATTCAAGGTTGCTGTTAGTTGTGATTTTCTCATATGTCTGTCTGACCAGGGTAAAAAYAAATTTGGAAAAAAACCCCTCACATATAATATTGGAAGAAGAATCATCCAAAGCACTGGGTGGCCTTTTCACATTCATTAAGATATTTAAAACTTGGAATTAAATATGTATTGTGTTAGGAAAATAATCTGCAAGCTAGTACAAAGATAACTTGCCAATAAGCAAGTGCATGGACACCACAGATTGTGTATTTACTGAAAAATCAAGCAGTGTGAACAGGACTATATAATGTCATTACTGTAAATAAGTTTGAATTTGCATCTAAGTAATGTTATTCCTTCAGGTACTGCACCGACGTTCAAAGCACACCACCTTAACAGCTCCATTTCACAATAAATAGGGATGATGTATTGTAGGAGCCGGTTATTAACAGACAGCTTGCGCTGAGATGCAAGTTTTTCTCGGCGCTTTACCCCGGCGCAGAGCGGCTGTCGGGAGCGCGAGGGCTTGCTGACTGTGCCATCTACCGGCGCAACGCGCTCCTCAGCCCAGCTTCTCACAGGCTGAAACCGAGATAGACAATTCTRGAGGCAACCTTAAAACCAGGGGTCTTTGACCTGAACGTATGTCCCCCACATAACGTGATTCAAGCTAGATAATAAGGCCCGCACGCCCCATTTCAGCAGCTTTCTCAGAGCAGGAACAGTAGGTGACTGGGACGTTTAGCTGTAGAGACCAATTTGTTCCTTTGAATACACTGGCTCGTTACCGAGAGCATCTAATAATTTCTTAGGGCACTAGCTTTATTTCTTTTAAAAGGTTTGCCAGACAGAGATAAGTAAAACTGTTTCAGTCTATCTGGAAACATTTCTATCATTCCTTATGTACGTCCTAAAGTAGTCAACACACTGAAGCCTCGTATAGCAAGAGTTAACCGCTGTACAGTTGGAAGGGAGAATTTCTCTTTTTAGTTTTCAGTGGAGCCAAATCTTAATGCTACAGTCACACTCTTACCTGCCATCTGTAACTAATACACTTCCAAGTCTCTCCACTCAAGACTAGCAGAACAAATCAGACAACGAGCCCACCCTTATGATCCCTCAGGTTATCCAGAGGGAAGTCGCAGCAGCAGTTACCCTGCCCAGGCATAGAGCAAGTCTGGAACAAAAAGAAACCGGTTAATGCAGACTACTTCCCCTGACTCAGTAAAACACATTTGACTCTCAGAGACAGCAGTTAGAACAAGTCTTCTACGGTATTGTACTTGAGCATTGAAATTTTAGTCATAAGGAAAAACTTACCTAGACTTACACATTTAGAGCCAAATGCTCTTGGTTGAGACATGTCCTTTGCATCACGTTTCCCAAGATTCACACACCTAGGGAGAGCAGTTGCATTACAGCACTTCTGTCCTCTTTCGCGAGATAAGGTGTCAGAATTCCCTACTGCACAAAGCCTGTGGTTAAGTCCTATTTTTTTCCTGCACAATTTCATGAGATGAGTGAGAGCAGCTACCACTGTACCACTTTTTACTCCCTAGCTCTTAGCACAGAAAGCCTGCTTACCTGATGTGCAAATGCACATCAAAGTTACTTTCCAGGGAAGCTGGAATTGTAAAGTACACACTGTGGCTCTTTGAGCAAGTGGAGCAAGAAGAAACTCACTGCAGCTCTCATAACCCATAAGCCTTGCTGTAGTGCAGAGCTAAGGGCTAAAAGACACCGCAGTAAGATGTCGATCCACCCTCCACTGATTTTGGATGTTACAATATGCCAGAGAAACTCAAAGTATTAGTACTGCTATGAATACAGTAATACAAGGCCCTTAATCACCAGTCCCATCAATCCCAACATCCAAAGTGCAGAATTACAGAAAGCCTCTTCCTTCCACTATGCYGTACTAGAATTCATCATTATTGCCCACGTGCCAGGAAGTCTGCTCTCCGAATTCAGTTTACAGCACTAAACATCACTGAGAATCGTCTCTTGGGAGATCACRTTTGATACGAAAGGCCTTTCACCTCCTTACTCGCCCTGCTCCCCACGTTTGTTTTGCACCACTAAGCATTCCCACAGCAACAGGAAGAGGAAATCCAGCTCCACAAGCTGGAGAGGGCGGAGGCAGGAAAGGCAGCAGCAGCAGGAACACTGCAGCATATCACTGCCCCCAGGCAGACCATACCCCCCCGCATCACGCTCAGCCTCTGAGCACCATTGAGTCACACCAACACCAAAGTTTTAGAGAAACATTTATTACAGGGTTGCAGAATTTATGTCWATATAAAGTCCCTTATTAAAACTCTCAGGTTTATCAACTGCAGGACACTAACTCTTCCCTATCTTTATCCTGCAGCTTTCAAAAAAAGGAACGATACTCTTGACTGCAGGAGTAATATGCTACTTGCTCATAAAAAGTTCATCTAAAAAGTTTGTATAAGCCAGAGTAGTTTAAGTTTACAACTACAGTCACATTCACAAGTGGGCTATACCAGAAGATATTCTTGAAATAGGAAGCTACAAGATAAACGAATTCGTAACCAAAAATACTGACAAGCTTTAAGGGTAACTCCATCCAAATCTAACAACTAAATACCACAAAACCAAACAAATGTATAAGAATTAAGTGTAAGCTTAGGGAAGGTTCCAAATATACATACGAATTCAATACAGTAATTGCACAAAATGAAATAAAGCAATGTTAGAGGTTTATGATCACTGAGGTTAGATCTTACATGCTTCACACATGGAAGTTAAAATAAACCCTTAACGATATTTATCAGAAGGTTTTTAGCCAGGAGACTGAGTGCAGAGCTATYCTACAAAACTACACAAAATGTGCAAACCACAGATTATTAATACATTAATTGTTCTGTGAAAGTTAAGGTGAATAGAATTGGTTCCAGCCAAGAAATTGGTTAACATTTTTATATATATATTTTTCTGCCATTCCCAGATTTTAAAATCAAACATTCAATGCATAAACTGATATTMCCCTTCTAAAAAGAACCTTACTCAAATTTAAGTTTTACAAGAAAAAACTAAAAATATTGTTATACCAAGGATTAAAGAAAGCTGAAATGGTGACTTTGTCTTTTGTAATATAAGCAATACACAGAAAATGCATAAGGCTTTTGATTATCACTGCACATTTTAATTTAGAAGTCAAGGTCTAAAGCTTAGACTTCTCAGTGAAGGTGTGACATAGTTGCTTCCTATTCAGCGCCTTTCACTGTTGACAAATCTTTGTTTCAACAACGAAAGAGTTTTCAAAGTGTCTGATTGAATGACAGTTCTCCGCTGAACGTTTCTGCAGACCTGGGGATGAGAGGAGATGAGAGTCTAAGTGAAGCAGATTTATAACTTCTTTACAGGAAGCATTCATTGTTTTGTTTTTTTTTAGATACTTAGATGTAGCTGCAAAGCGCTATATAAAGAGCAAAAATAAAATAACTCCAAGTGTTTGCCACTAAGGCTGCACATGGGTTTCTTTATCAGATAGCCTCCCATTCCGAGAACAGGGTAACATAAGAGGGGGCTAGATACAAACAGGGGACAAAACAAGCTACAAGCTACAGCCTYTTTGTTCTAGTACCCTGTCACTATTTTAGTGTTCTCTCTTCTCTCACTAAATAGATGGTTTATAGCAGTTTCTCAGCTCTTTGTAACCACAAAGGAAAGGGGAAAAAAAAAAGCAGACAAACTGCAGGGAAGAGTTAAGAACTCTGAGAGGATGCAGAAAGAGCTAACTCTTTATCAGAACTTTTCTTCCTTCCTATGTATTAGCACAGAGCATATTTCTGTGTGGCAGCCTTCATCTTGATGTGAGCCCTGCGATGATTTGCCTCTCACTTCAGGACCTTATTGAAATTTCTCCCAACATATTTAAAGTGATTTTCTTTGTGCTGGAGCATGCTAATGCTGAATTTGACACAGGCAGTTTACCTCTATCAGCTGTGAATTTTTAATAGGAGACAAGAATAYGAAGTCCTGCAATCACAGACAAGCTGATCAACCAAAGTTCTCCAGTACACAGCAGTTACAGAAGAAAGCCTTACGGCTTGTTGCAATAAGCAGAGACTTGTTCAGAGTGAGCAATGAAAGCTCTCCACAGAAGTCTACAAGCATTAGGTCTTAAAATGAACCCTGCAGGGCACTGTTCTAGTGTCTTAAAAACATTAATAGTTGGGCTATCCTTCAATTCATCTCTCTTAATGTCTGCACAAGCTAAGGAGTAGTTTCCAGTGGCTATGTAACCGGGTATATATTTGAACAGCTAGGATGAATTGTCCAGTCACATGTATGCCTCCAGTTACATCTCCAGGGAATTCCAGCAGAACAACCCAAAGTCACACTGATCTGACAAGCAAGTCTATAAACCCTACAAAAATCTGAGAACTAGTGCAGCACCAGGCAGCAGCTAATGAGAAATCAAATCTGAAAGGCAAGAGAAGCCTTGTCCCTGAACAGTTTTCTCCTCAGCAGTGGTCTTTCATTTGAAGAGAGTTTTTTCCAAGGGTAAACAAGGTTAGTTACAGGAAAGAAACTGCACCAGAGGTGTTATTCATTTACTAGAGAGCATTCTAGAATACCTCTGTAGAAATAAGTCATTTACGGTGCAGCAAAGATGTCAGCAACATGAACTGAGATATGCTGGAGCAAGATAATTTATATTTTAAGAAAACACCATAAATACTCTTCACAGCACTGCCTGTAGATTGCAGTCTTTCAACAGTAGGAGTCAATTTAGCTGTTGTGAACACTTAAAAGAAAAAAAAAAAAACAAAACACCACACACCCTTGAAACACATATGCCTCTCTTCCATAAAGGCAGCATTTATTATTTCTTCACCTGCCTTATGCTGTTAGCTATGCAGCAGCACCAAGTTAAGCTCCCACGTACAGAGTTTTCCCTCTAGTAATAGGATGTAGTCTCTAGGGAACAGTAGACACAAATTCAGACTTTGCAAGCTGTAACTGGGCTGAGGAAAATCTTGCCCAAGAGTTTGGCAGGAAAACAAGAGTAGAGAGTTCTGACAAACCAAACATTTGCATTCTAAAAGCCAGTAACTGACAAAGGATTAGTTTGCTATGTGTTCAGTGAGAGCAGCAAGCTATGAAATGCTTCGAAAACTCTAGTGAAGTAAAATTTACAGCATCATCAGATTTTCATATTCCAGGCTTCCCTCCAAATAGTCAAGCCACTGACACATCATATTTAATCCTGATGAAACTAGCCTTTTCACAGAATTGCAGGGGGAGGAGAGGGAAGGGGAACAGACAAGGAAGAAAAGGAACAAAAAAGCCTCCTATGAAGTGTTCTTCCTCTTTCAAAGAAGAGATCTGGTCTAGATGTCCAACTTTTCAAAGCAAGTGAACCAGTAGATAATACTTTTCCTTGGTGTTCATGTAACCCAGTTTTAGATAGGACAAAGATAGAACATGCTGCCGCCCTACGATGACTCACATAATCTGATTATCCGAATTCGGGGGCCAAACTAAGACTTCATGCAAAAATTGGAATAGAAATAAACTTAAACTGAAGTTGAGTTTGAGCACATAACTGCTAATGCTAATTCTGTAACTGAAGCTTTCTCTCACCAGGTTTGAGTGAAGCTTCATATTCATACTTGAGAGTAGGGAGGAGGAAAAAAAAAACCCCACCACCACACCAGTTCTGTCAAGCCCTATGTGCTGAAGGCCCACAGACTTCCAAAGTCTTAGATTTTTTTATTATTATTATTATTTACCTCTTCCCTACTGTAACAGGGGATTTCTTTTACTGATGGAAACTTACCCATTATCTGATCTCTGCGCTGCAGTCTGAAGGTCTCTTTTCCAACACAAAGTTGGTAAATGAAGATACCCAAATCAGACACATTATTTATCTCCTCTGTAACCACCATTTCTTCACGGACTAGATAAGTCTGAGGCAAGTATGAGCCAGTCTAGGAGGAAAAGAAGTCTTGAGATACAGTATTCCATTAACAATGGACAAACATCACTACTATTTGCTTTGCTTTGGAAAGGTTTGAGACCCTAGATGTCAGTCTTCCTTCATTTTAACATTACGCTAGTTGTGAATGGCTGCATACCAAAGAAGTTAAAAACTGACAGAGGCTATTTCAAACAGTTGCAGTTACAGTCAGAGTGAAGTTAACATTGCTCACCTCACATGAGGCAAACATTAACATAATCTGTTCAAGTTTACTTGTATGCAAGTATTAAGTCTGCAGTTAAAACTGGAAAAAAACATACAAGATCAATTTTACAGTTTTTCAGTATTCAAAGCATATTGACCAAAACATGGAATGTGATCTACAAAAGTTAGGGTCTTCACTAAAGACAGCATTACTGAAACTACCACCCATCCCTCGCAATCTCAACTCCTAAAAAGTGTGGGGCCAGGGGGCTGCATTTAAAGTTTGCCTTCATGAAGGAAGGGGGGGGGGGGGGGGGGCTTCCTTGAAGGAAGTTAATGCTAGATGCTACCTGATCTAGCTTAGGTGTTGAGCAGTCAGCAACAACTTTTTTGAAAAGTACATTTGACACATGATAGCTCAGCATCACATGTAATTTGGGAGTAGCAGCAAGCTTTACCAGCTTGACCCATAAGATTGTTATTTTGAAGAAAATCCTGTTTTAGTCACTGAAGAATGAAGACTCATGTGGAAAGTCCATAACTATGATACTAGTAAAACGGAAGAACAAGTTAGCACTGTCTTTTTCATTAAAGTTCTTAAAGGGCAAGCAAGCTTTCTAGTAGTAACTTTCAGTTTTAGGCTTTCAATGGTATTCAGGGATTTACCAAATGCCTTTATAATAGCAAAACTTATCCTTATTAACTAGCTGCTTTTAGCTTCCATAAAGCCAAGTATTAATGAATGTATTAAGCATGAATCTACTCAACAGAATGCATACCGACAGCTGGCCTTAAACTTCAGTACAGTCCCCGAGACAGGGGGATTATGTACTTTGATGGCAAGAGGACTGTTACAGCAAGAGATTGTAGCTAAGTTCAGGAGCAACATCCAGGATTCTTAACAGAGATCTTCTTAGCCCAACTAAACAGCAGAGTTTCCACATACCGCAAGTTTTGCAAAGAGATCCATCAAGTTCCTTGGTGGCATAACTATGGATGTGTTCAGTGGAATCACATAGCAGTTACCCAGTTGCAAGTCAAGATACGCTGTCAGAAGCTGTTGGGGGGGGGGGGAGAGAGTTTTCCATTAATTGTGGCCTTTGAGTGACTATTAGAGCACAGTTCTGCAAGGTCTAAGAAGGAAGTTTAAGAATTAGAGTACACGCACAGGCAGTATCAAAACAACACATCGAGGAATCTACGAACTTATTTGTTACTATTGTTCCAAACAAAGTTGTTATAGCTCTGGTTTACACAACAGGACTTCTGAACAGAAGTGACAGCTGACTAAGAGCTAAGCATTTCAATCAGTTCTTAACAAGAATAGAGTTTACATTAATACAGAGAAAGTACTTGCAAATGTGTTCTCATAATTGAAGTAGTCTAATTAAGCACAGTGCAAATTAAAGGTATCCAAATGCAGAGAAGCAATCATTCTCTGGAAATAGTTCTTTGGGACAAGTGTTAAAGTCTCCAGAAATTCACTTCAGCATCACCACTGAGTACAAGACCAGCAAAAATAGAATTACATTAAAATATATCTATCTATTTACTTGTTTTATTATGACTTTACCAGAATCACCTGAGGTTCTTAAGTTGTCCAAATGCTTTAAGTTATAGCAAGGTTCTGCAAGTGTTCCAAATACAGGTAACAATTTGTCAAAAGGTAGCATATACAGAGATTAGTTCTAGCATCTTTACAATGATGTATCTGCAGTTCCAAGGTGTGCTTTGTAAAGCACCTGAGGAGAGCTTTTACAGCTAGACTAAGGATAACCATCAATACTATCAGTGCAACTTCAATAAAAACGTTAAACCAAAAACCAGCCTCCCATCTCTGCTTTAGAGAAACTACATGCTACTAATGTAGCATTTTTGATTTCTAGCTTTCAGTCACTTTTTAAATGATTTTAATTCATTTATTTTCAAGAAGTAGGACTCCACACTTGCTTGGAATTCTAAATTTTGCTGTAATGTGAAGTTTGGCAGTCTTATACCGAATCCTCAGTTTTGTTTCCCAATTCATGTTTACAGAATTCTCCTTCCTTCAATTTGAATTAAATAGGATTCTTAACCACATGGCATGTGTCACTTTCAGGCATACTACTGGCAACAATTTTTAAAGTTGCACAGCACTGAGATCCCTTAGTCTGAAATGAATCAGTTAGAATCACCGTGGGTGTAAACTTCCCTACTACTCTCATAACACTTCTCATTTGCAGAGGTATAGCTGCTCTTAGGGAGTTAAAACTGAACTTTTACACTTTATGCCAAGGATTAGATTTCCCACACTGAGGCCCCTCCTCCCGCAAGAGATGCTAACACTGACAGTAAGTGTTAGACGCCTCAAGAATGAAAATTGAGGAGCCATTATGATTGCGACCCGCTCTGCAGGTTCCTGCTGAGACTTGTTATTTCCCATTGCTTCACACGTACTCACCCTATCAAAGTCATGAACGATCGCTGCCGGATCACTGTCAGAGAACTTGGGAACTGGAACATCAATGATCGCTATGTTATCATCTTCCCGAATGTCAGCTTCTTCAGCAATGGGGAGGAAATAAGGTTCTGCTGCACGATCCCGATTTTCGTTCTCAAAATAACACATTTCACCACGATACACCTTATGCTAAAAGCAAGAGTAAACCAATTACTTTTTGAAGTTAAGATGCTTTAAAACTGTATTTCCACCACTTATGCTAAGATGACACGTGGCATCTATGACACCTGGAGCTTGTATAAAAGTTCCAGTAGCCTTCAGGTGTCAGTTACAAGTTACCACCATGATATAAATGCAAGGCTTAATGAAGGGTTTGTAATTGCACTTTTTTGCTTCGCGATGCTATATAAAATGGAAGCTTCACATTACCCTAGGCATGAAGTACTTGTAGATGCAGGCTCCACCAACAACGACTCCCGCCAAGATGAATGCTAGACCCAGCAGAGTCAACAGACATCTTCCAGATGAATTTTCACTTCCATGTGTGGCAATTTCTGGATCCTTTAAAGAAAGGAAGATGGGAACTGAGAAGATGTAGCTGCTTTTAAATTTAAAGTGAGCTGTTACCAAGTGCTTCACTTTGACCTACAGTCCTACAATGATTATCGCCGCGTACCTCATAGAAAGAAGTTAAGCACTGTAAAACAAATACCTTCATGAGATATTTTTGTATCATATCAAAGTCAGTTTTCAAACAGCACAGAAAGAAGAGTCTTATTTAAGAGCAAGCTTTCTTGACAAACCTCTATCCAGATCTAACCAGAAAATAAACCTGTCTGAAGACCTGAGGTGCAAGAAATTTATATAACTGTAACAAAAGATACAGCATTGCAGCCACAATATCATAATAGCAAGGCAAGATTTGTAGGGCAAGGTCATTTAAAGGTGCACAGTGTTTTCAGGCCTGTTCCCAAAGCCTATTTCCTATCCTCCTCTTACTATCAGATAGAATAAGGTAACATGACTTTTCCTTATAAGGCTGGACTACCAGGGAAAAAAAAAAAAAGAAAAAAAAAGTGATCTTTTCTATTAGTTGAGGAAAAGTCAGCTCACACTTAAGTCAAACATTCAGGTTTTGGAACTTACTTGTAACATGCATGAATGAAGATCACTACAGAAAAGAACTACTAGTCAGACTAAGTGTAGTCTCAAAATATGCTCAAAAAACTCACTCTTTGTGGCATATCCTCCCTTGTAGTTTCAAAATTCTCTTCCTCCCACCCAAGAACCTGGGAAGTTTTGCTTCTAGCAGTCTAAATCTGAACTCTTTAGTGATTTTTTTTTTCCTCCAGTATTCTCTTAAACAGCAGAGGACCTCATCGAAACAAAACTACTACTACTGCTGCTGCTGTTAGGTAACATGGGGATCACTTGTGCAATACTGATTGCAAAGTTGCTGGTGGTGCCTGAATGGCAAGTTGTAACATTCTTCCAGTTCTTTAGATGCCTTTCTAGTCCTTCAGGTGAGAGGCCCAGACAAGCCAAGTGGAGAACAACAGCAAAAAGTACTGTCAAATACAAAACAGACAAAAAGAGACATTCACCTGGACAGCAAATGGCATTTATGTGTCTCAAGAAAGGAGGGGGGTGGAAGGAGGAAAGCAGCAAGTGTTTAGGTAATCTAGACATTCAGCTCAGTACATCCCTTTAATGATTTGCAACTATTGTATTTAACATTTACTTTCACTATCTGCTCTTCCTACTCAGCATAAGGACAGAACCGGATTTTATGCAATTAGTAAGAGATCTTTTTCTTTGTGTTGGTCCTAGAGCCAATACCTAGATTCAGCATAGCAGCCTCCACATCCATAATTTGGATCCCATTATTGGCATTTCTGTATAAGGCAATATGTGACCTGTGACTATGACATGTCACAGAATTATTAAAAAGGCTGCACATATTTCTATGTTCAGCAAGATATAGTAGTGTAAAATTCAAACACATCAGCTGTGCAGCTACTGTAAGGCAAAAAACAATCTATGTTTAGTGAAAGTCAACACTCCTACATTCTGGTCCCACATCTGAACGAAAAAGAAGTGTTGGTTCAGCAAGACATAAGCCTCTCCTATTGGCTGGAGAGGAGTCTGTCAAAAAACAAACTAGTTTCAGGTCAGAATTATGTCACATCTATATGCCATTATATGGCAACAACATTTCAGAACTATCTTGCTCATAAGATCAAGGCTAGTACTGTTCTCTCCATGTTCTGCCACCTTCGCCTACACCTTTCAGCTATTTCCCCATCTAGCCTATCATTACTCAAACACAGCAGCCTGCAACAAGTTCTGGCACTACAGACTTCCTAGCGCTCAGATGATGTGATGATGTCTACGTGCGATTAGCTACACTTGCACTACGCTCATTTCAAACACAGCAGAGCTATTTATCATATTAGGAAGCAGTGCAGGAAGCCAGAATTTGAGAAGAGTATACAGAGCTGATAAGGGAACACATATCAATATTCCCCTCCAGAAGGTTACACAGCCTCAGCTCAAGAGTCAAACTGCAAAGACGACACAGTTCTAAGTGGTGTAGTAACATGTAAAGCAAGTTGGGAATAATGGAGGAGAGAGGAAAAAGAAAAAACACAAACAAAAAACCACACACTTGTGTTAACATCCGCAGCTAGCTCAAGAGACACTGTTGACACAGTCTGTTCCAAAGACTCACAGGAGAGCATTCTGCAAAGTCAAGTGTTTTGTGAAGACTATCTAGTGGACTTTTACTGTGCTGTTTCAGCCAATATGAGCCATTAAGCTTGTTTGCTCTGCCCAAATATTCAGGAGCAGAAGAGAGGCATTAACAAGCACTAAAGTGAGTTTGTCTTTGAGTAGAACTGTGAACTTGATGTTTACATGCAATTCTAAGCCCTGAAGTCAGAGTGAAGAGTTCAGTTAAAGACATGTACACAGAATATTGCAAAAGGCATAATAAAGCAACACACACAGAATATTGCAAAAGGCATAATAAAGCAACCTAAGTAACTACACTTCTCATTTTTGAGGCTACCTTGAAAACATGAGAAAGAGAAGGGCATAAAGTGTGTGTGTAATATATATGCAAGAACTATGCTCAGAACCTGTATGGCAGAGGGCTAATAAAAGTGTGTCTAACAAAAGGTTGCCTCAAAAGTAGTTGCTGAGTTTGTTCTACAATAGACTAGCCAGACTAATCAAGCTTTCAAAGTTTAACTTAGTCCTGCATCTACACTGTTTCCCAGCTTCCTCCCTCTCCTCTTGCTCTCTGAATTAATGCAGTAACACCAGATTACGTGTGCATGCATACAACCCTACAGCAACTCAAAAGATACCACGGAGCAATACCACGACTCTCTGTTCCCTTCCTCTTTTAGGAATATGCTGTTTTAGGAGAGGGGGAGGCTTTGTGAGCTGGGAGGCGAACTACTTGCATGATTAGGACTTTGAGGAAAAAGAGAAGTTAAAGTCCAAAATCACAGTCTTTACAGTCCCACTCCATGATTACAGTAAACTTGGCCCATCCCACCTCCTCCAGAGCTACCAGTTTATTTACCTACAGGTTGATTGTCAACTGACTGGAAGTGCTCGCGTCTATGCGTGCCACCTTCAGAAATAAAGTCTCTCCACAAATTTAGAGAGTTCAGTTCAAACCAGCAGCATGACAACTCATTAGGAAGGAAAAGCCAACCACAGAGTACTCATCTGGGTTTCTATTTAAAGCCCCTTTATGGCAGGTTTCTTAAGTTAAGCTAGACATGCCAGACAGCTCACCACAGCAGCTCTTCCCAACTCGCTGCCCACAAGGGTGTCAGAGCTTTAACCCGCTTTGTTTTCCCGGCAGACGCTGCTGCAAACCAGCCCTTTTCCCGGGGGTGGGAAGAGGCTGCAGGCGAGGGCACAGCGCTCTGCCCCGCGGGTCTCCCCGGGCCAGGGCCGCCGGGACGGAGCCGAGCCAGCCCCGGCGCTCGCCGCGGGTTATGGGAGCGGCGAGGAAAGGCAGCGCTGGCAGCCGCCCAGCCGCCGTCCCGGAGAGCCACCCGGCGGGCTGCCCCGCGGCTGCCCGGCCCGGCCCTGCGGAGCGGCAGCCGGGAAAATGGCTGCGGTGAGCGAAACCGCCGGATCCACCGCAAAGCCCAGCCCGCGGCGCCGCGGCCGCCGACAGCCCCACACCGGGCGGCAGCGGCCGGGGGGGGGAAGACAGACCGCGGCCGCCGCCGCAACGGCCGCCGTCGCAGCGGGGCCCCGGCGCTGACTGACCCCGGCCCCGGCGAGAAGATGGCGGCGGCGCC
>PTFA01000160.1:142243-173395 GCA_003342895.1 Casuarius casuarius | reverse complement strand
GCGGCCCGGCGGGCGGCCGCCATTGCTGCGGCGTGTGGCGCTGAGGCGCTGTGGGGGCTGCGCCAGCCCCAGGCCTGCGCCGCCTTCTCCCTGGTGGGGAACCGAGCATGACAGTGTCAGAGTGCTGATGGCCCTCTGCAACCCTAAAAAAGAAAAAACTCAGGTGTTAAATTAGAAATAAAACAAGCGAAAGCCCCGTTATGGCAGGCACAGTGCATGAGCCCAGAGGGGAGAAGCGCCATCAGCTCTGTCTGCCAAGGTGGCCGCGGCATTTCTGCTCATGTTGTGATAGTGGCAGTGTGAGACCCATCAAGAGGGCAATATATCCCTTAGCAGCAGTGTGGCATCCCCAGTGGATGCACATGAAAAAAACGTGCCGCCGCGTGCGCTTGCTCTGTGGGCGACGTGCTACGCCAGGTCCTGAGCCTGCCTCGCGCCTTTTATTCCTGTGGAGCCTTCTAGAAGCACCGCGTCATCCCACCCAGGGGTTATATAGCTCCACAGCAGCACGTGGGGCTACGCAGGCAAGGATGCGGACCAGATCCCTGCCTCAGAGAGACCTGCCGCCTAAAAATAGCCTGAAATCTCAGAGACGCTCGCAGTAATTTGCTCAAGTGGGATGAGATAAGGACAACGGTGTGCGACAGGAGGAGGACGCCGTTTATTGCGCATTCCTCTGGTCTTTCTTCACAGCAGTCATTTTCTTTCCTTTTAGCCAGTTCTTGCTGTGAGCACTATTCATGTAGATAATCATACATACATTTAATACTCTGTATTTACACAGGGATCGCAACGCTCACTAGTGAAAAGGAGAAATTTCTGGGCCACATTCAGTATGACATAGAGATAGGGATATTTTTAGTCAAGCGTACCATCACTGACATCCCTTCTCTTATGAAATAGAGCCTGAGGAATCCTTAACAACCATGAGTACAGACACGACTTCCCTGTCCACTGAATGACTCCAAGGGAGGGGGAAAAAGCTTCATATATTCGACTGTCTGAAACTATCTTCTGCTTCATAGTGATGAAAGTCACTGTCAGTCTCACTGGAATTTGACTTTATGGCTCTAGAAAGGAAACTGTTTTAGATCTCGTGCCTATATCATTGAGCTATTCCTCATAGACAGCTATAATTAAACAGAACTAAACACTAGGCAAATACTGCAGTAAGTAATTTTTCTAAGTGTAAACAAAATGCAGAGTGCATCCTAGTGCTCAAAGCATATTCCCGTTATACTACAGATGCAATATCACCATTTCCTTTCAAGATCATAGGTTTGATATTGCTGCCTTTCAGGTTAATAAGAACTTTGACTTCAGTCAAAGAACAGTCTTTCCTGTCTGTTTAACCTGACTTTGTTTAGTAACGGAAAACACTTTTACTTCATTTCACCAAAAAAATCTAAAAATTAATTTTCATTCTTCCTAGTTTTAGCATGTTAGGAAGAAGTTAAACTATACTCCCATCAAAGTCCCTAAACATAGATGTAAAAAGAGATTGGATAAGTTTTCTGTATGGCCGACACAATATCTATACAATCTGGCAGTTTATCCATTGTATGAATAATTTTCAGTACCTTAATCTAGTACAATTACTTTATGCTTAAACAAATTGACTTTATCCCCCAATTACCCAGCACCTTTATTTGAAAAAGAAAATATTTGGTTTTCTTGATAGGACTCCACAGAGATAAAATTAAAATAGACCCTTACATTTTATCAAGACTAGTGTCTGTACCTGCCAGCTTGTTCACTCTGCATTGTATGGTCTGTTGCAAGGGATAGATGCACCTCAAAAGACTGTGCTCAAGTAAGAATTAAAAAATGTGGAGTTTTCTATGTTTAGCCAAACTCACTGAATTTGCAAAACTGGAACTCTCATAAGATTCATCATGATATCTTTTGACATTTCTATAGCATCTGCCAGAATGTAAAGAAATCATTTATCTTAACATGTTCAAAACTTCTTCAAAATGTGCAGTGTCCAGGAGAAAGTTATTCTGATGTCATCAAACCATGTTTCCTATCGTTACACACCTGATAATAACTGTCAATTCAGTCAGTAACTTTTCCTTCCATATAAAGCTCCTTCTGCGCTGATTGTATTTTTTAGAGCAGCTGCAATCCGAAGCAATAGGTCTGGGAAGACAAATTACATGCTAAGATGTATGGATATAAATTCAGGCTTTTGTTGCCATCCTGAAATCATTAAGCTATTCTACCTAATAAATATTAGAGACCTGGCTTCCACATTGTGTCTCTGTGGGTGATCTCACCACTTTGCCTGTAAAATGCTTCTGACTCAGCCTCTTAGTAGTGGCTCAGTTCTCTTTCAGACTTTCCCCACATTATGGCTCCAATTCAGGCCCAAAATATATGAAACTCCAAGACCTCCAAACAAGTGATATCCCTTACTCTTTTGAATTCCATAGAATCTCTGATTCTCTTTCTACTGAAATAGCCTGTTTTTTGTTTACTGGTATTTACTCTGAGATCATCTTTATCACCTTGAGAGGCAACAGATTATCCTTTTATCCTAGTTATCCCTTTAATCCTTATAGTGGTTGTAATGTTAAAGCAACACTGCTCTAACAGGTAACAAATGTACAGACTACACTGACTTACAGACTGGAGGAATCTGGCAAAAAGAAGGGTGAACTGGTACGTTACAGTGGCTATGGCAGTTGCCTTTAAGCCTGCTCACAGAGAGCTGTGAACCGTATTTCTTAAAACTGACATTCAACATGGGCACCTCCCATTTTAGGACAAGTGCTGAAGTAGTCCAGGCAGTCTAAGAATATTAAAGAACAGGTAACCTACATAGCACTAAAACTAATTTGTAATGTATAGGGGATTTTTAACGATTCTCGTGTACTTTTTAGAAAACACAAACTTTAAAATTCTTTGATGTTTATTCTGTCTCCCTTACCTCAGTCTTCTTATGTATGTCAGGAGAATACTTCCTTATGTCTTGAGAATACTATTACAGTTGTTATAGTTTGTAAAGTATTCTCTGAAGTAGAAGGTACTATATATGTGCATAATCTTCAGTCACGTATATTGTTCTAGTTCAAACAGAAACTATGATCAGGAGGACTGCAGTCTGGCAAGGCATGGAAGCACACCCTTTATATTTCAATGGCCTCTTGCAGCTTAATGTTAAGCATGTGTTTAAGTTTTTTGGTAGACCTGAATCTATGTATGTCCATACTTCAGTATTGAAGTGTATATTCAGTCAGCATGGGCTTGATATTCTTAATGCATTTCACACAACAAGTTTGTATCTACAGTGACTGTCTCTTACTAAATACAGGTACAAAGCATTGCACAGTTGAGCCCCACTGTCAAATCAAGGTAGCACACACCCAGAAACAGTAATTAATACATGTAATTAATGCTAGTTTTAAAATATACACAGTTTCTATCATTTGAAAAGTTTTATGAATAGCATAATTCCTGAAAGATGGACCAAAAGGTAAACAATAGCTGTGTCACGTAAGTCTATTAAAAATGAAAGAGAAACTACAAGTGTGATTATGTTTGTGAAGGGAGTCCTTCACTAAGTATGTTTATCTAGATGTCTGAACTCTTGCTTTTTGCTTTGAGCTTTTTCCATCCCTCTTTTTAAGACTTCCTCCTTCTTCACCTGCTCAGCCTGTTTTCCTTTCCTCTCTGGCTCTGATACTCTCTGTCTTCACTGCTTCTCTAATCAGTGATCCTGGTTCTTTCCTCTTTAGGTCCCCTACATTTCTACCTCACTCTTTTTTATACGGCTTTTGGTAAGGAATCTATCCATATTTCAGACTATGAAATTATCACGCTGAGAGCTGCCCATATAAACTTTTGTAGGGGAAAATTATTCCCACTGGACTGTGATGAATTTGGGCCTTTGACTGAGGATATCTGTTTCTGGACAGCGATTATTTTATTTACTCCACTTACTTCCCGTACTGCCCAGAGTGCTTTTTTGTGTTGCAGCAACATTAGATTAATATCTGTGGCAAAAAAGCATACATTACTTACTTTTACTAATTGCCTCACTACAAAATACTGTGACAAGAATATTAGTTAAATGGAAAATAGCCTATCTGCATTCAGGGGAAAGCCCTGATTCCATTTCTGTGTATGTAGTGACAAACTGCGGAAGTGATGAGCAGAAAAGTGAGCCTGAAGGAGACAGAGAAGAGGTGATTACTGATTAAGCAACAAAGTCAAACGCATGTCCTCTAATGGCTGTGTTCGAACTGCACATTGAATAGCACTCCGCTGCCCACACAGCAGTTGCCTCACAAAACAGAATTCCACAAGAAATTCCAGTAGTCCAGAAAATCTGCAGAGCAAGCAGCACGCCCCGAACGGTCAGCAGCCCGCAATGATTAAAGGACCAAATCGCCTCTGGTGTAACTTCAGTGAAGCAAGCAGCATTGCACCAGAGATATATTAGGGACGCAGAGTCTTTCTTGGCAGGTCCAAAAAAGCATTTCCAAATTCTGTTATTAGAGGAAATCCCATAAACACTCAGAGCTCAAACTGTCATCTACTGAATGGACCGAGTGCGTGTTTCTGGACATGGATTGGTTTTACCTTGGCATTGAGGGGTGTCATCTCAGGTTTCCCCTTTTTGCTTTCAAGTACACTTCCCCCAGCACCACCCCTAGAGCCTGGTGCCCCACAGCTCTCCCTGGGGCAGGGATGGGCTTGCTGAGGTTCAGTTCACTCCTCTGCTTGGTGGCACCTCCTGCGATTCACCTGCATGGGGTTGCTCTCTCCTCCCCCCGTCCAGGGCGAGAACTGTGGGCTCATCAGAGGCTGGTGCTTGTTAGACACCCTAAATGGCACAGAGGCTGGGGTTAACCCCACCCCTCCGTCCCTGGCATTTTCTCTCTGTCCCAATTTCTACTTGCTCGTAGGAGGTGCGGGGTGGCATCTCGCCTCAGCCCCGAGAGGCAGCGCATGGCTGGTGGGTGCCTGCTACGCTGGTGTGCAGCAACGCGGCATGACGTGACGCACCCCGCACCCGTGCCCCACCGCCAAAGGCTCCCTGGACGTTGCTGTGATGGCCAACCTCTGCTATCAACACAGGGAAACAGCCCGGTGTGCATCACACTCATGACCACAGTCGTAGTTTGAGCTTAGTTTAATGGCAAGCAGAGACACAGGGAAGTCTTGTTTGGCTACATTTTCTGAAACTCTGGTTAATTTGGCTTGTGCTTGCCTACAAATGCAGTTAAACTAGGGCTGTACCTACACTGTGGCTATGAAAAGATGTTCCCAGATCAACAGAGCTGTGCTGGCAGAGATCCCTAACGTACTGACAAAACTGTGCACTGACTGGTACAGCCTGTTTGACTTGTTATATATGGTTTTACTTTGCAAAGTGTTGATATGGCTGCGCACACAGGGGCAGCTCTTTTCTGGCCTAATGCAAACAGTATTCCCCTGGAGACAGTATTCTTAAACTACGTAAATAATTGTCGTGCAGGCACATCATCAGTTTAACATGGATTAAGATTTCCAGTGAAGGTGCAGTTCTGAAAGAAGCCTAAGAAAGAAGAGCTCTAATTTGATCTGATTGTTTATGTCCATGTGTGTTGTGTACCTACTGTCTGCACATTGCAGAGATACGTCTGTTAATATGGCATTAATAAGGGATTTATAGCCAGACAGCATTCCAGCTGGAGAGTCCTCTTATTTACAAGGCAATGTAATCAGGGACCTAGTCTATAGATTCTGAGCACTGCAATAACAGAGCACAGAAGGGTTAGGAGCTGGGGTGAAAAATCAAAGGTGAACTCTCTGAAGGTTTTAGAATAATTTTGTTAATCTTGCAGGAGTATACTAGAGTTAGAATTAATAGCATATAGTTAGCAGAAAAGCTGTAATATGATTACACAACTGTCATGAGAGGCACCTTTCCTGCAAATATACACTTTTTTCTGTCACTTTTCGATCTGAAGAGGAGCAAGCATGTATTTTAGATATCACAACAATATCACTAATTCATAAGAACTTTCAAAAATAAAATATTTTATTATATCACCCTACTTACCAAACTTTAATCCATTAATGTTAACAAAAATCACCCTCCTACTTGCCTTTGAGTGAGAACATATTACCAATTTCTGCAGCCAGTTGCAATGTGCTTTTGCTTTCTTTTAACTAATGAAATATGAACTTTTGAAAAAGAAGCTCTTATGGAAAATGAAGCTGCCTTCATCCTCATCTACTCCCATGTGCATTTTTTTAGAATACAGGTGTCCCTTTCCATCGGTGTGAAGTCAACACTGTCAAAAATAGAAATACCACAGAACACCTGTCCTAACAGCAGTTTACTGTACAGATATTGTCGGTTAAAGTGATTTGTTGCCCTTTTCTCTGCAGATTGTAAGAGAAGTTGTGCAACAGGGTGCAGATTTTCTGTTAAGGAACAGAACAGGTGATAGTGGTATCCTGATACGATGTTTATCTGTGAGCAGAGGCTTACAGCTCTGGGAGGCAAAGCCTCAACAAAGTTGCGGTATGTGTTCCTGGGTGAAGATAAAAGCTAGTTTTCGAAGACGTAAATGCCCAAGCCCAGCCTGAGTTTCCTCTTTACAGTGCAGAAAGGAAACAGCATATGATTATACGCACGCACACTCATGCACACACACACATACTGCACATAAGTTTGATGCGTATATAAAATATTACGCAGTCAGAACAGATCCTAACAAAATTGTTAAACTCTTTTTATCTATTGGTTTTGAGAATATGGCTTTTGATTTTAATGTAAAGGGATTACCGTAGACTATGGTCTACAGGAGTTTTAGACTGCAGCTTTTACTGCAGAAGGTAGTAGTTTTCTGTTCATAGGATACCACATCATGATACAGGAAATAACTTGTGATATCTTATTTTCCTGTTGCAAGAAATCTCTTCACAGAATTTGTTTTCATTCTGAGGAGACACCTGGTGAGGTTAGCAGTCTCTGATGAGACCTCACTCCATGCTGTTCTTGAACGTGTTAAATCTTCAGCAGACAGCAGGGTGAGTAACATTGAGGTTTTGAAGGAGCATCATGAAATATCCCTAAAAAAGAAATGTAGTTTTCTTCTATTTTTGTAGGAAGCACTTTTGTATGAAGCCCCCAGTTCAGAAAGAAAATCTTCCCGAGGAAAGCATTTCAGGACATACTGAAATCTCACCAGTTTGAGTTCACAGAATCATAGAAATGTTGACTGGAAGGGAACTCTGTCAGACATTTAGTCCAACCTCCCACTTGAAGGAGGACTATCACCAACATTAGATAGGTTTTGTGTAGCTCTGTCTTGAAAAACACCAAGGATGGAGACTCCACAAGCTCTCTGGGTAACCTATTCCTGTACAACACTCCCTTCCCTCATGGGGAACCTCAGCCCTACCGCACCTCATGGGGTTTCTGTTGGCTTGGATGTCACCGATGTCCCTCTGGGCTGAGACTCCGCTATTCATGGCATTAGCCACTCCACCAGGTCACCAGGAAATGGGTCTAATCTTTGCGCATCCATGTTTTCCAGCAGACTAAATACAGGGCTGGGCTTCGGCAGCTCCTGAGTTCTCATCCCCCTCTCACTGGATCACGTATATTATCAAACATGGCACTTATTCTCCTCATGGATAACGGTCCTCCCCAGGGCCAGTTCTGGCCCTTTGTCAAGGCTATTTAGGCATTGCATATTAATGGGTATCTGCCTTAGGTCAGTCAGCCAGTAATGAGGTGAACATGCAGGAATATTCTGCTGACAGCAGTATTACCACCTAACAGTGGACACAGTGATTAAAATTAAGGAAAAGGTTCTGAGTTTCTCGTTCATATGCTTGACTTAGTATCTCAAAAAAAAAAAAACTAAAATACTTTTCAAAAAAGCTGATTTTAGTATTTACACCCAAAGCCCTGGTTAGGGATGATGGTGGGATGCAGCTCTCAGACAAACCTCCAGGGATAAATGGAAATAGCTATGGGACATGAAGAAAACGTGGCTGTGTTACTGCCCAGCCCGTAGAGCGGTGCAACATGGGGTCTTCTCTTTGACATCGTTTCCATTTCTTTCATGGCTTCAGGTCTTTTAACTCTAATGATGTAGAGCAGGTCATGTTTCTGCTTATTTCTAACTCTAGGTTCTTCCTCCATCATGCAGCTTAGCAGAGTGTTAAAGAGTGTGACCCTCGTGTGCAAGCAAAGAAATCTCTGCTCTTCTCTAATTTAGTAGTTTGTTAGAATTGTAGTAGCCCTTTCTGTTGTCAGTTTTTTACTGCTTGGACCCATTTCTTGTAACCATACAGAAGCAGCAGTGTGTTTATTTCCACCTCTCTGGGGATTGCACCACAGATGCATACAGTTCTCGGCAGTTATGTTGCAACATCTCATCTTTCGGTTAACCCTCGGATAAACTGCAGCCAAGCAACCCAGTTATGCCCCAGCTCCCTTCGCTGAAATTCACTTGCTGAGAATTCATGTGGGACCATTTGCCTGAAGGGCCAGAAGGTCTTTACAATCTTGGCATTTCTAATGTTCTCCAAAGCCTGTATGAGAGCTACTGCCACTGTTCACAGCCTACTGCTGTTGCTGGTGTGGGAGGTGGCTGCCACGTACCAGGAAAGTTAATACACTCCGAGCTCTCCGTGAATTTCCCATGGAGATGTCTCAAGAACAGTGACCTTATTTCCAGGTTATTTTCTCCTACTTCTTCCCAGGTGAATATTCCCATTCGAGAAGGACGTCATCTCCCCCGTGCTGCCCTGCTTACTCTGTGTCGTGTGCCGGAGGCCGGGAGATTATGCTGTCTTGAAGCCAAATCTAACCCTGTGACAAGTGTTTCTCACCACTGTCCTGAAGTTTGCAGCTCCTCTCACACCCTGAGGCTGCGCTGAGTTTGTTGGAGAACGAACCGATGTCTTCGATGACTGCTTGGCCCACAGTATATGAATGCAGCTGCCTGCTTTGCTCCATGCCAACGGCCCTCACGAGAAGCCCTCGCTGCCTCAGGGGCCGAGAATTGGTTCTGCTGGAGCTAGAGCATTTTCTGAGCTACAGCATAGGTGGTATTTAGTTCTTCCATGTGTTTTACAAGCTGGCCTTGAAGCAGATACATATATGAAATTTATATAGCTAATATTCAGTTCTCAGATTGATGTTTGGTTTTGGATTTCACCATAACTTCTACATGAAAAGTTATTATGGATTTTACTTAGAGTCCTAATACCAAACAGAGCACTTCTTGCAGCAATAGTTTGCTGCCTTTGCATCTTTTATCTCTCTGAAGAAGCACTGATATTTGCAATTAGAAAACAGCTAAATGGATGGAAATCACGTACAACATTTGAAAAGAAGGTTTGGGTACAGGACCTGCTGGAAGCCCAGCAGCAAGAAATGGGTTTGTGTTGGCTCGTGCGCTCCCTGCTCGCGTGCACCAGGCAGCAGCCTCCCGCGGACGGGAGCAGCATCCTGGGGAGAGGCTGCCTGCGGCGGGCTCCCTTTCTCCGGTGCGCGCGTGCCTGCAGCTGGATATTGCCTGTGACATCCTTCCTACCTAGCGGTGCGGTTTTAAGAGGAACCCACAAAGTCGACGGTGTTGGATTACAAAAGACGCTGTAGAAATCAGGCACCGATAGGAAGCAACAGAAACACGGTGTGCATTTCCCTCTCCAACAAACAAATATTTCAGAGTTCCCCTCGTGCGCTCAGCTCTGCATTTTCATAAAAGAAAATAAAAGCTGTCTTTTTCTTAAAATGCAGCCAGTGGAAGAGGCCACACCAAAAGGTGTTGTCTTTTTATCTAAAAAAAGACGAAGGGCTCCCCAAAGGCGGGACATGGGGCAGGAGGGATCGCCCAACATCTGGACCCGGCGGGAGGGATCGCCCAACATCTGGACCCACCCTGGGGCGGCAGAGGCCACTGCTCCCCGGCAGCGGTGCGGCCAGGCGCACGTCCACCCACGCCTCGCTTGGCGTAGGCACGCTCCCACGACGGTGCCGTCCGCCTGCAGCTGCGGGGGACCGTGCCTCGTCCCCCGAGAAACGCGAGCCGGAGGGCTCGGGAGAGAAGCCCAAATACAGAAGCCGTTTTTTTTTCCTCAGAAGCCGAGAAGCGTGTGCTGAACTCACCCCCACAAGCTTTCGAGTTGACTTTTCTAGAGCTCAGGTACCTTCAGAGGAAACTCCAAACCTCATTTCTTTTCCTAGTTTTTCCACAGTAACTTTAAATAGAAGGAAAGAAAACACCAGAAAAGCACTGTGCAAAACTGAAAGTTCAGTCCCTCCAGGCTGAAGGGAAGTGAAATCAAAAGAGAAATGCAGTTTATACACACTGCTTTATATTTTCGGGAATTGCCTGTGGACAAGGGTCACGGGGAGACATCCCAAAGACGGATGGATAAACGGTGGGAGAGGCACAGACACAGGGCGAGGGACGCACTGCCCGGACGGAGTCGTCTAAATTCTGCTGTCAATATCGAATGGAAGAGAATTTGGTAAAATCTTTCCAATGACACTTTTCCATTTCCCTTGAGAAATAACTGTAGCATATACAACTAGGGGATTTTGTAGAAGTAAAATCTAATCAGGAGGTAAATGAGAAAAAAAAGCCTCTTGCCTTGCAGATGTCTTTCCTGCCTCCCAAATGTCCTTCCTTCCCCCTCATTCCTGCCTCGTTTTTTCAACAATGTACTCTTTCTTAGGCCCTTCTCATCCTCCCCAACCCCCTCCCCAAATATTTCACAGTATCAGAGTATGATTTGTTATTGCAAAAGAAAAGCCACATTGTTCAACGTCTTCCTCTGCTGAACTATGCCAGAGTGGCACCTATTTTGGAAGAGTTTCCACATATCTGACTAATATGATGAAAAACATGATTCATAAAAAACACAGATAATCATCTGAGAAAATTGAATACGTGCATCTTTAAATGAGGCTTAATTTTCTTAGATAATAATCAAATCTCAAACAACTAATTTAATGTGAAGGCTCCATCTTGTGGCAAAGTAAAGCAAATTCACTTATTGCAAAATCAGTATTTACCGTTTCTCGTTTTCCAGCAGCTCTTCTGCAGTAACTTCACCAAAGCCTGACGCTGCAAGCGGGCGCCTCCGGCCGTATCTGGAAGAGGGGCGGCAAGGCGAAGGGCGGTGGGGAGAGGAGACCCCATCAGCCGCACGCCGAGAGCCCTCGCAGGCCACCGCCAACCCTCTTGCCAGCTGGATGCATCCACCATTTGCAAAGGACACGTGTCTCCGTGTCTCTCCATGTCCAGGAAGACGAAGAGGCTACTCGCTCGTAGGCGGAAGAGCGATTCAGTTTAACGCTGTTCAGAGCTGTAGGCAGAGCTGTGATTTCTATGAAAGGTGCAAATTCTCAGCATCTGATCAGAGGGCCGGGATGAAAAACTAGGAAATACAGCAGGACCCGTATCGCCATCCGTGCACAGCCGTTGTTGTGTCCTGTGTCCGCAAAGCGTGAGCGACTCGTGCCGGTTCCCACCAGCAGCTGAAGGAGCGAGGTGCCCGTGTCTTGCGGTGTTGGGCTTTCAGCGTGAATCCTGCATCCGAAGGAATGGGGAAACCCACCTAACTCCGTGGAAACCCACCTAACTCTAGAGACGTGGGCACGTGAGATCCGTGCACGTGGCTCCTGGTGCCGGTGCAGACCATACTGGCTTCCCAAATGCACTCCCCCTGTTCAAATTCACTCTCAGTTTTGCTACATATTTTCAGACCACATCCCTTTCCCAACAGCTTGCAGCAGGTCTTATTTCTTTATACTTTCTCCCTGTCAAAGCCAGCTTTCTGCGGTAGCTTGCAATAATAGCATGCTGAGCAGCGAGAGCCTTTGCTTGCGCAGGAAACATGGGGGCAGATTCCCCGGTAATCGCTACAAACCTATCAACACATCCGTCAAAAGGGAACATTTGACCTTAAAAGTCTACAGGCAATGCTAAAAACCGCGTCTCTAACCCACAAACCTGCCGAGCATCTCCTGCCGTGGAACTCTGTCTGGTAGGATTGTGCTTGAATTCATTTATATGAAAAATCTCTCAAACATAGGACTTGTCATTCGGTTTTGGCTGGGTTCTCTTGCCCAGCCTGATTACGTCCTTCTTTTAGACTTGTATCAGTGATGCAAAGCACAGCAAAAAACAGGGCCAAATTTTTATCATGAATGATTTTTTACCAGTTTGCAGAAGTTCTGATTAAGGCGCTGGTCCCGAGTGAGAGCATTTGATCTGCCAGCTGTGCCCCGGGGCGGGCGTCCCTCCTTCCTTAGGCGATTCCCTGCCAAACAGCAGCATGTTCGGAAAAGCAGCTCTCGAGGCCGGAGGAGAACGGATGTCCCGGGGACTCCTGATTGTGGCAACCATTTCTTATTTTAAAACTGAGTTTGAATAACCTTTAATAAAGCACAGTCGACTGCCCAAAGCAGCAGACTTCAGTGCCGTTTGACCACTCTCAGTTGTCAAATTCTGCATTATTTTATAAAAACAAAGGAAAAAGCCCAAGAGGTGCCGCTGAGGAAGATGCTCGCCCTGCTCATGCATCAGCCCGGTGCTGGGCTGGCCGTGGTCACGCAGGAGGCAGCGCGGCCGGCGCACAACCAGGCTCTCCCACCGCGCAGTGACCCGTGCCGGCCCCGTCCCGCTGAGGAACGGGAACGCCGGGGCCCTGCTCCAGCCAGATAAAACCCTGGAGAGGAGCTTTCTGTTGGGCAGCCGGAGAAGGAGAACCGCTCCGCTATCTCCCTTCCCCCAGGAAGATGTGGAAGCATGTCATCTTTTTTTACTAAATATAAACCAATATAAACTAAGGCCTGGTTTTAGTTGAAGCATTTAACAAGCTGAAATATTCCACTTCATGCCTTTTTACTCTTTCCTGTACCAGCTACAATGCTGAGTAACTAATGAATGCAACATGATGTGGTATTAGGTTTAAAGCAATATTTTCCTGTTGCTGTTCCTTACATGTTGGTTGCACCCTTAATGATCTTTGTAGGATATATTTACTTTAAGGAATTAGTTTGGTTGTAAGTATGCCAAGTGATCAAAACCAGGCAATGCATGGCTTGCTCTCATATGACTTAAGTTTCAGAAACAGGAGGAACAAAAAAAATCTTACTTTCACAATTAATGCAGATCGTCTTGGAAATCATCTCGTCCAGACAAATGAACGGTCTGTTCTTTCTCAGGCAATCTTACATTAACCTCTCTGTGAATAGGAACTCAAGAAAGAATCAACACTGGGGAAAAAAAGAGGCCTGTACTGGTGGTGCTGGTCGCATCTGAATGCGAGTACTACCATATACATACATGCTTTTGTGCCTGTACCCTTGTATCTACCCGTATTAGGCTATCCCGAAATTGTGGTCTTGCCACTGAGAAAGGTGAAGTAGCTGTTTGTGCAAAGTCGTCTTCTTAACGCAGCCTCCAAGTTTAACATCCTCAAGTGAAGGAGGAAGCTGCAGCCTCAAAAATTGGAAGAGCCAGAAGCAACTGTTGGAACAGCAATTAAGGTAAAAAAAGATCACACCACGTTTTGTTATTATTCCTGTTGCTTTGGGTGTTGTTGCTCAAACTCTTGATGTATCATGACGACTCTAAACTCTTGATGTATGTAATCGTGACGACTCCTTTCATTACCCTATCATCATTCTGAGATTAAACAGTGTTAGCAATATTAGATCGTCAAATAAATGGTCCATTGCTTTAAAACCTTTAAAGATTTTTAATTATCCTTAAAAGTCTCAACACCTAATTCAGATGTTGAGGTTTCTCTGCTCTCACAGTAGCTGGTGACGGATCAGACCTGGAGGAAATCCCTTTGGGTGAAGTTCTTGCTGGCTGAGGTTCTGGTGATGCTGGTGGGGAGAGAAATAGAAGGGGCAAGAGCGGTGCCCTCATAGCATGAGGATGGTCATTGCCTCTCCTGGTAAGTCCTAACTTGGGATTTCTCTTGGATTCATCTTGTATGTAGGTGAACCCTTCATCCAGAAGTAATCAGGGCTCTGCAGTGGTCCTTCTACAGTCTGGATGCCGTTGAAAATGCTGATTGCTCACAGCCACCCAAGAAGGGCTTGCAACGGTGACCTTGCTGTGTTGACTGGTGATCATGGAGCAATTGCTGCTCTCCCACATCCCATCGGCAGGAGGTGGCAAATGGATGTTTTCAGACTAGCATTCCTGTTTATGGGATTTGGTGTCTGACAGTGCATCAGAGCATGCGGTTCTTGGCATTGAGGCTCCCTTACACACGTGCCTGCTCGAACTGGCTTCTCCATGGCAGTCGTTCCTGGCGTACCTGTACTGTTTCCCTTTTGCATAATCTCATTCATCCTCCAGGAAAGCTTTTTTAACAAGGGGTCACAATATTGACTCTTCACTTTGCCAAAGTGCTGAGCTTTAAATAGCCCTTCTCAGTTACAACTATGCACTCATTTATAAACAATCCATAAACGAGTGTAATTAAACAGCATAAGAGTAATTGTGTTAATAAGCACAGAAAACACTGAATTTTGTTTTTTGCCAACTGTTTCCGCTTCCTGTATGCCAATGTGCTCACTTGGGGCTTGCAGGAAACATCTCCTTTCGCCTCCGTAACACGCCTGCTCATCCAAGGCAGGTTGACCTCCAGCTTCGCTGCTGAATAACGAGACAAGGAATGTGTCCAAGCTTTTGACTAAACCACGATCATCTGTAAGATATTTCCCATCCATGTGCGTCAATGGTCAGAATGACTTTTTGCAGGGTTGTTTTGGGGGAACATCCTCTCTCTGTCCACTGAGCTGGGCTTTTCAAAAATTAAATTGCATCTCCATCACATTTCATCTCTTATTTGTTATTGATTATTTATCAGTCTCATGTAAAGTGATTTTTTTTTTTTCTTTTCACACTTGCCCATTTACAGATCCTTGAATTTCTGTGACGCAACATGCCACGTTTTGTTTGTTACTTAGTTGTGTGGTAACTATGCAGGCTCCAAGGGTTCAGCCTCAGGATCACATTGACATAAACCAACTTTTTATGACTCTGCTTCATTATTTTGGCTCCGAGATCAATTCACAAGACACTGGAAAAATCTGCCCATTCCCAATATCAAACCAAAGGAACATCTTTACAGCAGACAACTTGTGAGAAAAACATTTTGTGCAAAGAACGAAGAGCAGATCGGTGTCCCCCCACTCTGCTCATTTGCCTCTCCATCCTCCTGCTGCCAGGGTCGTCTCCTAGCCACCAGTTGCCCTTTTCCTGCCCACCCCAAGAGCAGCTACTTCTGCCAGCTGCTTGCACATTTGTGGCTTTATCCTAAATCTGTGCTATTTGTGTTCTCCCATGAGTCTGCAAAGTCATGGAGCATTGCCATTTCTTGGCAATCCCGTAGGCGATTGCAGCAAGATCTCCAGTGCCCAGCACCAGCGGGAGCCACGGTCAAGCAGGTCAACCGCGGTAAAGCAGGCAGGACCACACAGCTTCAGCATCTTGGTCTTTTTCCATCCCAACAGCAGGATTTTAATCCTCTGGCATGCAAGGGAAACAACTGCCATGCCCAGAGGCAGATCTGACTCGGAGCCCCGCAAGCTCCTGCCCCAGCAAGCCACCACGGTCACCCCGGCCAAGGCTCTGCTGTCACCCACCGTGAGTTTTCTGTCCTGTTATTTACCTGTCGCCTTTACCTGCCAGCCCCTGGGTGCAGATATCTGCTGTTTCTTTCCTTTGCCCAGTGGAGACTTTTAAGAGATCTCTGTGCTGCTTGAAAAGAGGTTTGCAGTTCAATTTTATTAGATTGTCAATAAACCAGCAGGTCGTAATTACACATCAAAATCATCTAGACTTGAAAGCACTGATCACTCCCTTGTTCTCCGTGAGCTGTAACTTAATGCAAAACCCTCTGTCATTCTCCATTTTCGTGCCCTTTTATTCATTCCTGCTGAGTAATTAAAAATGGCTTATAACTAAACACTGGGGATGATTTCCGAAATGTTCTGTATTTATTTGCAAGGCTGGTACTTCTGTCATTGGCCCCCTTAAGTGATTCTGAAGGATTGTGTACAGGTTCCTTTTACAGTGTATTTGAAGTTTGTAATCCTGCTTAAATACACAAAGATAGGAAGGATTAACAAACTGCCACGCTGAGGCCAAAAGAAGACAGAGCTAAAAGCAATCAAGGAGCAGCCTATAGGATACATGAAATAAATTGGGGAGAAAGTGGAAAACTGTCAACAAAAATAATACGTTAGGGATCCTCAAGCCTTTCTGTTTATGCTAGAGGAAGCCTAAATAATCTGTGGTTTCTGATGCTTGATTTAGTTTTCCACAAGCCTAATTAACACCAGATTAAGTTTGCTGCCACTATAGTTTATGGCTGAGATTGACAAATACTTGCTGTTTGTTTTCTAAAAAAATGACTGAAGGCAGTAACAGTATGACACAGTTAATAAGCTTGAAAACAATGCTATAATATTCATTTTTATAAACTTAGAAAAAACCATGACTTTCCATATTAAAATTCTAGTCCTGTACTCCTTATCAAGGAAAAAATCCCATTGACTCAATATCCCATTGATTTAACCTATAACCCTGTGAATTTAAGCTAAAAATTAAGCATGTGCTTAAAAGTGTTTTGCTGAACAGAGATGGACTGTACCATATGTTTAAAATAAATCACATGCTTAGGTGCTTTGCCAAGCATGGGCCAGAGGCTCCGCAGAGCGGGTCTGTGCAAAACAGTCATTTACACGTGTAGAAAAAACAGCGGCTCCATGTCCAGCAAGATGTGAATAAACCCCTATTAGGGATATTTTTTAATGAAAGCAGCACTGGAATGGCATCAGCCATTATTTGACACGGTTGGTATGAATGTCCTTCAGGGCTGAGTCTGCCCTGTTCTCTTTAAACACCCAATCTCGAAAGAAATCCTGGAATATGTACAGCTATGACCTAGATGAAATCACAAATCTGCAATCATTTATGTAGGAAACATTACTCATTCAGGATGACCCACTGAAGTCACCAGGATTTCTGATGGAAGTCAAGCTCCTTGCATGTGTAAACGCATATGCAAAGAAACCTTTCCCTATAAACGTGCACACAAAGAAACCTTTCCATATAAAAGCTCTGGATGCAGCTCCTCAGCCTGCAGACACGGGTCGTTTATTGCCGAGGCTGGCAAGCACACTCCCAGCCGCATCCTTTCACAATCCTGCTTGGAAATGCACCCTCTACCCAATGGTTTTATTGTGGCTCCTTCTGGACTCAGCCCAAACCCAGAGACCCAGAAGCTGATTTGAAAAAAAAAGTCTTAAAAAGTTAACTAAATCCTTGCAAGCCTCCCAGCAAGACTGGGTTGAGCAGAGAGAGATCTGGGCAAAAACTTGGTGTTTTGCAGGACTGATTTTCTTGATTCCTATTTTTCATTCATTGCATAGCAGCAGAACCAGAATATTTCTACTACTGCTTCCTGAAAGGAACCTAATGAACAGGGTAAACACTACTGAGGTCTCTCAAGCTTTAAGGGATTTAGCATGTATGGCAAATTTATCCAAAATTAATAAACTTATCATGGTGCAGAAGAAACCTTACAGCGCAGTCTGACTGGCCCCTGCGGAGGCCTTCTAGTACAAAACAAGGCAGGAGCCATTGCATCGAGGAAGAGCATCAGGATTAGGCTCAGAAAGGCAGAGACTGGTCCGTCACGCTCAAACCCAAGAGACAGCAGGTTCCTCTAACCTCCACTAGCCTGGAGGAAGGATCTGCAGGTACCCAGCAACCTTCTCCCTTTTCTCCTTCCAAACAAATGACTATTTGTCTGAGACATTTAAATCCATTTGTTTCAAGAAAATACAGAACCAAAGAACCAGTTCACGCTTTCCTTTCTGTGTTTCTCAATCCCTTTGCTCAGACTTCTAGCGAGAAAAGTTGACTTAAGCTGTGAAACTCAAGGCGCCGGGGTTCAGATCTCTGCCAGACCTTGGGTAAGGCATTTCACCCCTCTGAGTCTCAGTCCTTCATTAGGAAGTGCAGATAACCTTTGTCTCAGACAGGTGTGGTGGGGAGTCAAACATGTCTGGAAAGTGCCCTGCTTCTCCCATAATTAGACACATAATGAGTCTGAGTGCTATTTTCTGCAGAGGGTCTTCGCTCTCTCCATTGAGCGCAGAGGAACACAGGCACCTTCGAGCAGGACGAACCACCTCCAGCAGGTGCTTCTCCCTCTGCCCTGGACAGTCAGCTGAGACCAGGCTCCTGCCTTCGGCTGGTGACACAGGGAGGTGAACCCTGTCCCACGCGGAGACACTCAGTGTTCAAGTGTCTCGTGTCCTCACCAAAGCCATTTTCGAGGTGATGACTGGACCCTCTGCACCAAGCAGCTCTCCCTGGAAAAGGAGGAATGTGTCCTGTATCTCAGGAGGATGCAGTGGTGGGGAGCAGCACATTGCTGCTGCTGGGCACATGCTTGGGGCTGTTTCACTGATTTTGGCACCTGCGTCAGCAACCTGAGAGCACTATGGAGTCCAAAGCACACAGGACACAGATTTAACTGAAGAGTCTGAGAAACTGGAAGACTTAACTAAATTTGCCCCAAATTTTAGTCATGAGGTCACCCAGTAGAAAGCCAGGGAGTGTCCAGAACAGGTTGACTTACGGTGGGCACCAGCCAAGGGCAAGTGCCAGCGTGCCGCAGGGGGAAAGGGGCACTGGCCTGGGACCGGCATCTACAAAAGCTCACATTTTGGCTCGTAAGAAGCAAACACCCTGTGACACTGATCATAAACACTGGGTTTTCTTACACAAAACAATCAGCTGAAATCTGATTTTCTGCATGTGATATCCACATTTACAAGAGAAACCCTAGACAAACATATAAACAAACATGTTTCCCTATGGGGATTTCACAAGTTGGCTGTCCAGCTCCCAGGGCGTAACAGTCCTTCCTAGCGGTCTCCATCCTTCTCGTTCATCTTTGTCTCTTTGAGAAACTCCATCCAGTATTTTCTCACTTGTTTTAAAACCTAGTATTCTGCTGTTCTACTGAGCAGATAAAGCATTCACCGAAAGAAAACAGTAGCTAATGCTCAAAGTGCAAATAAAAAAAGCATGTTTTGTTGTAAAACACCACTTTCAATTTTCTGTGATTTAATCAAGTTTCTACAAAATAACTTGCAAGATATTTCCCCTGAAGCTGCAGAACGTGGACCCCAGTGGTCATGTCACGTCCGGTTCATTAAAACAAACGCACACAAAAACCAATATCCAGTATGGGAGTAAAGAAGAGCCCTAAGGGCTGGAAGTGAACGGCAAATCGAGCCTCATCTACACCCGCTGAGCACTGGGTGTTTCAAGCCTCTCCAAGGCTACAGGGCTCCCGTCAGCTGGTTTTGGTGCAGGCAGCACCGAGGAAGGAGCTCCGGAGGGGCTCACCGCTCTGCAGACCTTGGCCCGCTGCAGAAGTCCTTCAGACTACACGTGAATAAAACATGGACGTGGACATAGATGTGGATAACTGGGCAAGACAAATAAGTGTTTTCATTGCTGACAGCAAGTCAGACCCAGCACAGACACTGAGTTTCCATCCTTTTGTGTCCTTCTCTTCCTTAAGCAAAGGCAGAAATACTATTGCCTTCATGCTGAGCACAACCAAACTATTTTTGGAAAGACTGAACAGATAATGTTACTGTTCAGTAACGCAGCCAGCAGCTCAGCTGAGAGAAACAAAGTCGTAAGCCAGCACAAATGTCTGATAAGGGACAAATGTCAGGATTTCATGGCTTTTTCCTCTTTTCCATTATGCATTATAAATCACCAACTGAAAGGGTTCACTGGAGGGTGACACAAACAGAGAGGAACTCCACATGCCAAGGGACTCCTCACATCTTCCCTTTTGGCCTTAGCATCCTACATCAGGACATAAAGATGGGTCCCAAGTGTCCCAAGCAAACCTCTGAGCCCTCTGCAAGTGAAAACTGTCCCTTGGGAGCAGATTCCCTTTTGCTTATTACAGTAGGAAAGGGACTAGGAAAGCTCTCAGGTCTCAAGGAAAAACTTTAACTAAAGTCAGTAGAAAATTGAATAAGTGAGACAAAGAAGAACAGCTGGAAATCATGAGAAACTCAACACTGAAGTCTGTCCAAAGTCAAAGAGGCCTGAGACCAGGCACATGGATGCAAGGGCCGGACCAGGCCAGGACACAGGCTCTGGGCCTGGAGGAGGATGAAACACAATGACAGTAGAGGACTAACTCCAGGGGAACTGCACCTCGTGGTGGGAGTGCACCCACGGCCTGCCTGATGCCACCAATATGACCTTCAGGGCTAGCACAGATGATCACAGTGCCATCCTCCATGCCTTTATTTTTCCCTCCCCAGAAACTGGTTTTGGTGAGTATTTGGTGCCCCTGACCCAAGAGGTCCTCCAACACTGCCCAGCAGCTGAGGACTCTCCCAGGAGGATGAGCCAGGAAAACATTGCAGAAAACTACAAAAATAGGTTTTGCTTTGCCTCTTGTTACAGCAGATCCACCCCAGCTATGTGATCCTTGGGGCTGGGCCATGCTTGAGCCCAAAGAGCATGGCTACAAGGCCAGGACGGGGCAAACCCCCACGTGAGCACCCTGCACAGGCAGCTCTGCCACTAGCATCGTTTCCACCTGGACTTGCACTACTGCCTGGGCTCATTCCCCCTCATTTAAAGCCAGCCCAACTATTTCCATCTACCTCCTCTCAAGGTGCAGGCACGTTTAACATCTGCAAAACACCTGCGTGGGATCTTCATGTGGGCTTTCTCACCCCAAGACCCAGACCACACTCCCTTCCTGCTCATGTAGAAGGTGAGAACTAAGTTTCTACAGTAAACTGAACACGTCTGTGAAGACCCGATCATGGGAAACACTTGACTTGGACCACTGCATTTTCCAGCTGAGGGAAGCAAGCCAGGAAGACTTGGAACATCAGTGCAGAAGATACAGCCTTGATGTGACATATATGATCAGCAGCTAGTGCTTCCTGAGGGTGGGTCTCCTTTATACATGTCCTGACAGCACCCAGCATTAATGTCATCTAGGGCCAGAGAGCGCAGGACTTCCCAAGGACTCACCATGTCCACACACGTGTGGCTCTGGACAGCGTTGCAGCCTGCTGCGGGCGTTGCCCATCATCCAGGCACTAAGTAGTCCTAAATCCAATACGCGCTGCTTTACAAATTGGGGATAATCTCAGTTACACTGCAGGGCATTCACCCCTCTGCAGCCTTCGGGAGGGGATTAAGGGGCTTATGTGGCACACCAGCCTCGCGCTGACCTTCTGCCAAAGGCAGCGGGGTGTGATTTCATCAGCTGTCAACTCAAGCTTATTTAAAAGCTAGCATTATTGTCCAAAATTCATGTTTCGGGGATTTCTTTTCCAATAGATTGCAGCCTCCGACTCTGAACTGATCCGCAGATCTGATTCCCACTGGTGTCAGAGAGCCTCAGTCGGACACTGAAGCCACAGTCCTGACACCAGCAACAGCGAACAGAGAGGGACGGGATTTTAAGGCAATGCACTGAAATGGAAGAAAAACACTGAGGATTTTTAAAAAGCCCCCTCCCTAGCATTCAGTTAGCTTCAGGCTAGAAACTTCCCTGAAAAAGCTACCATTTTATTTCAGGTGTACTTGGGGAACAGCTGTTACAGCACTGCAGTTTATCATGCTCCATAATATTGCTGATTTTCCTGAAGACTGAGCAAGGCAGGCATGGGCTGCAGAGCCATTTGGCTTCAATAATACATTTCCATACCTTCTTATCCCAGATTTCTCAACCCACTGTGCAAAGATTTATCATTTGCTAACTGTAACTGTTCACAGGGTCAGCGCTTTCCTATCCGAGCCCAGGAAAACTGCCTCGCAGCTGAGAGCAACTTTCTGGAAGAAAGAGAAAGAAGGAAAAAAAAGAGATGGACACAGCTCACTTGTTTCTGAACTGATGGAGAAGGGGCAGCTGCTCAGGCCCCTACTGCACACTCTCACCACAGGGATCATCGCCGGGCTGCTGCTCTGCATGGAAATTGCGGAGATGTTAACTTTGGCCGGGCCTGGGAATTATTTTTGGAAGCTCTCACGTTGTCAGGGAGCAGCTTCCACCTACATTTAATAAAGTGCCTGTCTCTGTTATAGACAAAGATGCAAGAAGTCTTTTCCAGGCGTTTCAAGTCATATCTTACTTTAGAGCGGGAGCGCTGTGCCGTCCCGGCACGTGCGGCACAAGCACCCGCGCGAGTCCCAGGGCTGGCGCTTTGCAAAACGTACCCACTACCAAAGCACCCGTGGTGAAACCGCAAGCAACACCGGTGGCAGCCCCAGCGCCGTCCTCGCAGGACATTTGCGCGAAGGCAAACACCCTAATGCAAAATGCAGCTATAACATGCACTAAACAAGTCAGGCAACTCATTTGAAATGACTTCCAGAAGGAAAAGGCCTGATATTCTGCACAGGTATCTGCAGTGCTTTTTTTCCCTCGCATCCATTTTTAATAGAGTATTAGATGCTGGAGCAGGCCAAGTTGTTCTGCTATTCTACCTTCCCCATTGGCTCCTAAACTGGTCTCTGTGGCCGGCTCATCATGTAGCAGTAATTCTGCTTCTTGCTTCCAGATGTTGCATCGTGTAACAAATAGTCAGAAATGCACAGCAAGTTTCCTCCTGTTTGCTCCACAAGCGGCTGCAGAGATGGGGAAGCGACGCACCGCGCTGGCAGCGGCGAGGCGTGCTGTGCTGAAGAGCATATGCGTTTATAATTAAGATCCAAGCCTAGCAAAGCAGCGTGTTTTTGAAAACACAAGCTATTATAGCTGCCTCTATGTTTCCGATAGTGTTTATTCTTCAGCTTCAGAAATGAGTAACTGAGCCATATAACAGAATTAGAGAATTTCCCTGGGTTTTGGACATTTGCATGTGTTTTAAATCCTACCACCATCTGCCGATGAGGAAGCTGTGATGTGACGTGCTTTGCTCGGCGCAGACACAGCGTTTGCAGCTCGCGCAGGAGCCGATCCCCGACACCGACGGGAGGGATTTAGCTGGGGGGGGAGCAGCGCAGTGGCTGAGCTGGTGCGTTGCTGTTGGCCTTCGCCGACCACACGTCCTGCCCAGTTCTTTACCTGCCCAGGGCCATCACTGGTGATTTTGAACACCCATCACTCCTGTCTGGCCCCTCCTTTTCCCTTTTACTTCCCAAATGATTCCCAGTAGACTCAGGAGGCTTCTTTTGCCGGGCTTTGGGCTGACACCAGCCCAGACGCAGAAGGTCCTACCTACCTCTCAGTCCTTGCCATTCTCCACCACGGCCACTGTCCCTCCTCCGGGCTTTCTCCCAAGCAGGGTGACCGCAGACCGCTCATGCTGGTGGCCCTGGTGCTGCCACCCAGCTCCTCCATGCACAGGCGGTGATGGGTCAGACCCAGGGAAGGGCAACACCGTGCAACATGTTAGCACGGGCAGCTTCATTCACATGTCACCTTAAGGCTATTCCTAAAGCTGACTCCAGTTACATCTTGGGGGTTTCTTTGCTGACTACAGAAACCAAATAAGCAAACACAGAGCATCCCATGCTAAATGGGGAGGAAGCAGCTTTCCCAGAAGCCAGCCATGCAAACAGGGTCTACAGAAAGGGCCACATTTTCTCCAGGTCTCAGCACCTTCCCTGTGCTCCCACCCTCAGGAAACACTGCTGGGGTTCCCAAGCTCATCTCAGAAGCAGAGCAGCTTGCTCAGGTACCCATGTGGTGGGTCGTGCACTAAGAATTACAGCCTCCCTGTTACACAGAGCAGTCACGGTACCTCTTACAACAGGCAGTCGTGGAGATGAGCAGAACCAAGAGGGGTGCTTGCATCCATGTCCATCCCTCCATCCATCATGCAGGCACACACACACCCCTCCTAACCTGCCAGCCCTCCTTATTTATAGGCAGCTGCCTTTCCGTTAGCACTTCATTAACCACACACCTGCAGTGCCTTCAGCCCCAGCAAACCTCCTAACCACACACCTGCAGTGCCTTCAACCCCAGCAGACCTCCTAACCGTGCACCTGCGGTGGCTCTAACCCCAGCAGACCTCCTAACCACGGACCACAGCAATGTCCCCTGCAGCTGTCAGCTCCCTGTCCCCAGCACTGCCACCCTGGGGTCTGCACAGGGAGGGGATGCGAATGCGGCGTGCAAGTCTGCCGTGCGCATCCGAGAGCCCTGTGGTTGGAACAGGAGGAAACTGGATTTTTGTAAATGGAGATGGCTTACATCCTTTCTAGACAGTCAGCAGAGCGAACGGGTGACCTTCCCGGGCTCTGCAGGGACAGAGCACCGCCGTGAGAAAAAAACGGCGGTTCTGGCTCCCTAACTACCTTTTAACACCCAACTCAAAGACCGCAGCAGGAGCTCAGCCAGGAGAAGAGAAGTTGCGCTTCCCTCCTGTCCCATTTTACCACTGTTTCCAGGCAGGATCTGCAAACTCCCTCTGCCTTCAGGTCACCCGCCTGGACCAGTTTCTCCTGCCTTTCCCCTGTACTCATTTGACCTTGTGTCCACTCAAGCCAGCATGGAAACCAAAGCCATGGAAAACCGGACCTCGCCTTGCCCCGCCTTCCTAGGCAGGCTCTGCCGTGTCTCTTTTCCCCCACATTTTCTGAAATAAAGTGTCCTGAAATACCCTCCTGAAAAAACACCCTGCCCAGCCTTGCGGGAGTCCGGCAGCCGGCGCGTCCCCACCTCCGCGGGATGCTGGTGAAGCCGGGACCGGGGGGTCTCCGCGCTGCTCTGTTTTTTCCTCACCTCAAATAACTCCGAGTCACGGTGGCTTTCTGATGCCGCCAGCCAGCCGTGACCATCCCAAGGGCCTGGGGTGCGTCCGTCATCTCCAAGCATGACTCAGCTAGTTGAGAGGTAATTTCATGACTCAGCGAGATCGGTAGTTAGGCGGTTTGTGTGCAGTCCCCGAGCCGCTGACCGGTGCCGTGCGCTCCTCGCCGTGGGACCGAAGCTTTCACCGGCCGAGCGCTTTCTGCCTTTTGGGGATCACGTTTCCAGCTGAAGCATCAGCTCTGCTGCCGTTCCCGAACGTGCTGGGATGCTCGAGCTCCTCCAGCTTTTCTGGTGGACCCAGCAGGCACGTCCAGCCCAAGCTGCTGCCCATGCCCTAGCGGGGAGCTTCCCCGGAGCGGCGGCTGCCTCTGCCAAGGTGTCGAGCTCAAGGAGGACATCACGGTCGGCAGGTCAGGCCGAGGCTGTGGTACCCTGGATGCTCTGACCACGCTGGTCACAGCCCTCTGCTCAGGGAAACGTATCCCGTGAGTCCTCCTCCCGCCGCGGTGCCCATGTCTCCTCCTTTGCTACCGCCTTTCTGCTCCTCTCCTCCCCGTCGTGCTGCTCCTCCGGGAACGTGCTCCTCTGCCGAGCCGGGAGCGAGCCGTGTCCGCAAAAATGCACCGTGATGCACACGGAAAAGTCGGTCACATCCACCATCATCCTGGTGTTTTCCAGACACGTAACTCCATTTATTTCAACAGAGTTGCTTCTCCTTTGCACTGGTGGTAAGATCACACCGGCATAGGTTTTATGCCTGGAAAGTCATTCCCTTTGACCCCACACTTTTAAATCCCTGTAAAAACACAGAAACTCTCCTTATTTTCATGCCAAGGATCGTTGCGGGAGCTGAACCGTAACTTTTGCAGCAGCACGTGGCACCTTCGCATCCCACGGGCAAGTCCTGCCCCGGGCGGCTGCTCGCGCTGCAACTTCAGCATCAGGGGCTTTGCTGGAGATTCAGGTGAAGGATAAACCCAGGCCAAAGTCGCTGGTCCACCGGGAAACGGGCGTTCGCAACGCAGAGCTCCGGCTCCCGCCGGGGAGGTCCCTGCCCTGGCTTTCTCCCGACTTAATTTCACTTGTTCCCTGTCATCCGTTGGGCAGAACGGTCCTCATGCTCAAGCTTTCTCCTTTAATTGCCATGGAAATTTGATAATTTCATCCTAAAGGAGAGCTGAGGGAAACTCAGGAAGAGCTCCAATTACTGAAAACTGGAAAAAATTAATCTTGATTAAAGCACTTCCCCCCGAAAAGAAGGACCTCCTGAACTTCGCCAAGAGCTGATTGCTCGGAAGCTGGTTTTCGGGGAATGTCTCACTGTACTTCTTCGACAGGTTTTCCAGCAACATTGTAATGAAAGAATCTAGCCATCGCAGGGAAAAAATAATCTTTAAAGGTGTAATTTAGTGGGACATTGGCAAGAACTTGCTTCAGTTCTCTCCTGAAGTGCCAAAATGTGCATATTACTTTCCAAATCCATAAGGGCTGCAAAAAAAATGCCGGTCAGCTGTCATCACGGATTGAATTTCTGAAACGAAAAGATAGGACTTGAGCATCGGGTTTTTCACCAGCACCAGCAGAATGAGCACAGAGAAACCCCCCCGGTACCCGGCACTTTGCAGGCGACTCGGAAAGATGAGGCCAGCTCGGACCCGTGCGCAGGGAGATTCCCTCCGGGATGAGGGAGGAAAAGCTACGAATCTGTTTTGTGCATTTAAGTGCACCTGAAATCTGCCCCGTGAGCCAAACTTTTTACCTTATTTCATTTTATTTTCCATTTTAATTACGTATTGTTATCATTTCCATGGTGGCACGCATTTGCCTGGCACTTTACGGAGCAAATATTCCCCGCAGAGCCGGCGGCCTCCCTGCGACGCCAGGAGCTCTGGCAGCAAGGCAGGAGGGGCGGCACGGCTTCCCCGCGCCCTGGTCCCTCCTGGCCTTTCCCAACACCAGTCCGGACCGCAGCAGCGTTTGACGCCTTGGAGATGGTCGGGAGGAGCCGGCCGCGGATTTTCGCCTCCGCCGCCCCGCGCACGCTCCCTCCCGGACGGCGAGCGCTCCAGATGCTTGCAATTACCTGCAGATGCGGTTTCTGGATGCAGATTTTGCGGATGCAATTTGTACCCCCCGAAATTGCCCTTTTGAAGAATCGTCTCCGAATTTCTCCAGGCTTTCAACACTGTATTTATTTAGCAAACGACTTGTAAGTGAGGAAACGCCAGCCCGGCTTCCAGCCCCCCCGGCGAAGGGGTCTGGGCGCGTCGGTACGCAGCGGTGTGCCAGGGTCGCTGTGCCTGCCCCGGGGGTCGGCGCCGGTTCCTGCACACTTTTCTCGGGTTTAGCTCCTGGGTAGCTAAAATGGGCAATTATTTGACCTTTTTGGCGCAGTTTCTGCCAAGCGCTCCGTGCTGCAGGGTCTCCCCGTGGGGATTTTCCGCGGGCTCCGCTGCCATCCCCGTGTGCCGTGCAAAGCCAGTGTCCTCCAGCGGGATGAACCCTTGCAAAACCTCCCAGCCAGAGGATGGGACTGAGGCCACTTGGGAGCAAATAGTGCAAAAATGCAGCGACCACGAGCCGCAGTGCTGGGACGCCCGGCTCTCGCCCCTCGTGGTGCCAGCACGGCGTGAAACGATCAAAATCAGCAATTTTGATTATTTCAGACTGTTCTGGGTAGGCTGTGCGTGTTGGTACCGGGCAGCTAAGCCCCAGAGAGCCCCGTCCGTGCTCACGGCGGGACGTTTGCACCTGCATTCAGGAGGTTGTGCACCGACTGCAGCCGGCGGCGGCGATGGGAGCTGCTGCGCGGTGCAAACGCGTGGCCGTGTCACCGCCCCGCGCATGGCCACCCCGCCGCCCGCCCCGCGCCGAGGAATGCGCTGGCTCGCGGCGCATAAGCGATTCATTTCTGAAATTGAATTATCCGCCCGGGGAGACGGGGTGTTTTCATTGCGCAGCAGCACTTCTGAGAGCGACTTAGGGCTGATAAAAGCCAGATGGGAAGCGGAAACGCTCCATTTCATGACTCTTTAAGCGTTTAAGTTTGTTAACCCCCGTGGGCTGCGGCTGGGGGGCGGCTTCGGCCCCGCTGCATCCCGGCGGGACGCGGTGCCCCGAACGGCAGCAACCCCCCCCGTGCACCCATGTGCACCCGTGCACCCGCGCGTGCATCGCCCCGGGGATGCCGCCCGCCTGCGCCCGGCGAGAGCCGCTCGCTTGCTCCTCTGCTCCGTCCTCGCTGTTTATTAGAGTCCATTATCGTTGAACTGAGTTTTCCTCGGGACATGAACACACATTGCTCTTATTACGTCCCTTAACACGGCCAGCTGAAAAATTAAATGCAAATTTTTGGAAGAAAGGACGCATTGATTCGAAGCTTTTGTTGAAAACGCGCAGCCCTTTTCGCTGCTTCTATAACCATTTTGCTATTGCAGTGGGTCTGTAGCATATACAGCATATACATATATATATATAGCATAGTATGTGTCTATATTGCATATAATACGTACACACATATATGTGTGTGTCTGTGTGTGTATATAAGTATATATATGCGTGTGTATGTTTTACCGCCTTCTCCCAGCAGTGCTGGGAGCCTGATGGCTTTGCTAGAACAAAATTGCCTGGCACCGAATCAAAACAAATCGCTGCCCTAGGACCGCGGCAGAGGACTGCAGTCGCCGCGTGTTTCCACTAGCAAAATTACCACAGAGGTAAAGGGAAGAGAGCAGTTACGGAGCAAAGAGCAGCAACGTGGAGATTAGGATTTCCCGAGAAATGTTTTTCCTCTTTGGAAGAACATTTTTGAGTCAATCACATAATTTTTTCCTGGCCGAGGGAAAACGCCAACGATAGCGGAGCAGAGCTAATTGCCGGCGGAGCGGAGCTGCCGGGGCCGCCGGGAAGCTGCTGCATCGCCCGGGCCGTGCCGGGGACCCGCCGGGCAGGAGGCCGCGCTTCGCCGCCGGAGCCGGAGCTGGAGCCGGAGCCGGCATCGTCAGAAAGCCGGGAAAGAGGAAAAGCGAAGAGCAGTGGAGCTGGCTGGGGTCTGGGCAGCCGTTTCTGGAGCGTGTGTGTGTGTGTGCACACGTGTGTGTGTTTGTGCATGTGCATGCGTGTGCGTGCGTGTGCATGCATGTGTGCGTGCCCATGTGCACACGCGTGTGCAAGCCGCCCCGGGCTGTAATCCCCGGCATCCTGCTTTTCTTTTTCAGACTTGGCGCTTGTCACTGATGCTGCATTTCCAATACTTCCCAAATCGCCCGAACCTCTCCGAAATACGTGCCGGTGGTATTAAAAAGCTGCGTAATTCCCTCGGGAGGCGAGGAAGACTCCGGGAGCACGCGTGGGGCAGGGAGAGGAGCCCGCCCGCGCTGCAACGACCCTGCAGGCGCCGGGTTCGGTGGCTGCTTTATTCCCACGCGTTAAGGATACTTCATTGCAGGGCGAAACCGGCAGCGAAGCCATTAAAGGGAGCAGCGCCGACACGAAGCGCCCCGGCCCCGGCATCGGCCGCCTCCACGCCGCTCCCACCGAGTCCACGTCATTTCTCCAGGCAGCAAAGCCGCCTCCGCCAGCGCCCAGCGAGATCCACCCGCGGCCTCGGGAAAATGAGTGTTTTAAGCCAAAAAGGGGAAAAACACCAGCGGAGCAGGGAGGGGGGAGCAGGGAGTGAATTAAAAAAAGCAGAGGATCTGGCCAAAAGCGTTCTTCGAACGTGGAAACTCTTCGGACGCGGGGAAAACCGGGGCGGTGAGGCTCACCGGTCTGATCCCACGCTCCTCCGAGCCCCCGCTGTCGATACGCTTTGATGCGCAAGTTGCTTTATCGAAATGTCAACGTTTGGCACAAAAGAGCAACGAAAGCTGCCACCTTCGATAGCCACCGCGGCCACGGCACCGCCACCGCCACCGCCACCGCCCAGCACCGCTTTGCTGCAGGGCAAAACTCGCAGGGCTGCTTATTGAGGCACTTAGCGTCGGGCGTGTGAAATAGTTTCTGTATTGGGAAAAAAAAGACAGAGAAAATTAATTTCCTTCGCTCTGCTCAGGTTTCGGAGGAAATTCCACGCCGCGGCTCCGGCGAGTGCCGCAGAGGGAAGCAGGCAGGGAGCAACGCGTTGCGTGGGCGCGAGCCGGGAGCGCGGGAAAGCCGTGCCGTGCCGTGCCATGCCGCGCCGTGCCGTGCTACCCCGGCTGCCCCACGGTGCCGGCACCGCACACGGACCCGGCGCGTTTCGTGCTGCTGCCTGGCCCTGGCCGCTGCGGTCGCGTGCGAGAGCAGCCTCCAGGACACCCGTGCACAGCGACCTCCGAGGCACCAGCGCTGCTAGACTGGACTGGGACCAGGGCAGGGACCAGCACTGGGACCAGGACCGGGACTGGGACCAGGACCAGGATGGGGAGCAGGACTGGGATGGGGACTGAGACCAGCACCAAGACCAGAACTGAGATCAGGACCAGGACCAGGACTGGGACCAAGACTGGGACAGGGACCAGGACTGGGATGGGGACTGAGACCAGCACCAAGACCAGGACCGGGATGGGGACCGGGACTGAGACCAAGACCAGGCCCAGGGCTGGGACCAGGACCAGGATTAGGACCAAGACCAGGACCAGGATTAGGACCAAGACTAGGACCAGGATTGGGACCAGGACCAGAACCATGACCGGGACTAAGACTGCGACCAGGACCAGGACTGAGACCAAGACCAGGACCATGACCAGCATGGGGACTGGGACCAAGACCAAGATGAGGACTGGGACCAGGATCAGGACCGAGGCCAGGACCAGGACCAAGACTGTGACCAGGACCAGGACAGGGTCCAGGATCAGCACCAAGACCAGAACCAGGACTAGGACTGGGCCCAGGAGCAGGATGTGAGGGACGGGCCGCCCTGCTCCGATGGGGCACTGTGGCCACAGCAGTGCCAGGCGCAGGGACAGGGGGGACGCAGGGGCGGGGGGGCATTGGGCTGGCCCCACATGAGGGGCTCCTTGCCGCGGCCGAGGGGCGAGCGCTGCAGCAGGGGACACCGGGCCGGGCCGGCTCGTACACCGCCACCGCTGCCGGGGCTTTGCCGCGTGGCCCCGCGGCGGTCGCAAGGGCTGCTCTCCGGTTGGGGCCATTCAGGGCAAAGCAGCAGCAGCCCAGGCTCGGCCTTTCCAGGCTGCTTAATCCCTTCCCAGGGCCAAAGCTGAGCTCCAGCGGCGGCGAGGGAAAGGTGGGCTCGGCAAAACAGCAAGCCTGTCCCCTGGGGATGGGGAGAGGGATGGGGATGGGGATGGGGATGGGGATGGGGATGAGGACAGGGACGGGAAC
>PTFA01000160.1:129549-141940 GCA_003342895.1 Casuarius casuarius | reverse complement strand
TGGGGATCGGGATGGAGATGAGGACGGGGACAGGGATGGGGACGGGGATGGGGACGGGGATGGGGATAGGGATGGGGATGGGGATAGGGATGGGGATGGGGATGGGATCTCTCTCACCACGTGCCCTCTCGCCTCACCAGACGTGCATGGCAGTTTTACCAATTACTCTGAATTTCCGTCTTTTTGCAGGTTTAAAGCAGCCCGTCAGCATTATCCACACATGCACTGAGGGGTTTATTTCCCATTAGCTGGGGCCACATTTGTGCCATCATGAAACCAAAACAGAAAGCAAAGGCAGGGAGCGGGAGCAGGAGGAGGAGGAGGAGGCTGCAGCACAGCCTCAAGGCTCCCGGCACTGCTCGGGGCAGGCGGATTTTGCCCCCAGCGCGCAGCACGGGAGCAAACGCGGCAGCACCGGCCGGGCTCGGCGGAGACCTCGCCAGCGCGTCGCCGGCTTTTTGCAAGCATCGTGCTCTTCTCCGACTTAAAACATGAGTCTGGCCTTTGCAAACCCTTCCGGGCAGCGCGTGCTCGGCGCATCCCTGCCGCCAGCGGGACCCGGCTCCCGGCGAGGCCGAGCGGGACACGCGGCGCGTTTCCCAAGTGCAAAACCCCGGGGAAATTACTTCATCCAAACCCGATGCAGACCGCGGCGAGGAAGGGCCGCGGCGGAGCCGCCGTTGGCCCGTGTTGACTTTACGGGGCTGGAATTAATCCATCTGCATTGCAGCGCGGTGAAATCATTTCCAGGCCGCGGCGGCTCCGGGGCTGACTTCATCCCCGCCGGCGCCGACGCCGGGCACCGCTTGCGCCGGGGGGGCATCGCGCGCGGCACCGGCTCCTTGCCAATTTTGCACGATAAATGCAAAAACGCCGCTTTCTCGGTGGCTGTCGCACGCGGCACAGGCGCGCTTGCTCGCGGGGAAAGCGAGGGGCTTCTGGGACGTGAAAAAATGTCGCGGGAACCGCAGGAATTCTGCTTTCGGGAGGGTTTTTCTAAATTCCTGTGTCCCATCCCGAGCCGGCGAGCGGCAACGCAGCATCCGCGAGCCCGGCGCGGGCTTTGGCCAGTGTGAGCGGCACGAGCGCATCCGAAAGGATCCACCGCCCATCACAGCCTTTCCGTGCTTCTTACCATCCCGCTTCACCCCCGTCGGGTGATTTGATTATGTTTGTTTAATTTATTCTTCTGAAAAAAAAATGCATGTGGGACTAGTAAACTTAATTAAAAAGAAACATTGTTAAGCAGCCTGATACAGCTGTAATTCGATTTAAAGTACTGGATGATCCTGACATTACAGATGTAAGCTGAGATGGCTCTTAAAAAAAAGATTTAAATGGAATTGGGAGCCGCTTCCCGAGCCCGCAGCGGCACTCGCGGGATCCGGGCTCAGCGCCGTGCACACGTGGCCCCTCCGCAAAACCCGAGTTCCCAAGCGACCGCGAGACCTGAAAGCTGCTTTCCCAGAAATTAGGTTATTTTAGTGTAAATTGCTTTTTTTTCCTTTTTTTTTCCTTGTCTTGTCGCTGAATCATTTGCAGAAACCCTCAAAGCAAGCCCTGACGTCGACATACAGAATAAAACGGCCACGCTTTTATTCCTCCGCGCCGGTTTGCAGAGCTAAGGTGAATCTAAGCGTTGCAGTCTGGAGGTGATCACTGAAATGTGCTGGATGACGGTCTGGCTGTTGGGTTTCAGGACTTGGCCAAATCCAAGGACACAAGTTTATACATATATATATATGAAAAACATATATATGAAGAATAGTCTTAGCTTTTGCAGTGACTTTGGGGGGTAAATAGTGCCTTTGTGACACCCAGGCTGCAAACAAAAGCCGGCTACGTAGCAAATTATCAATATTGGGAATATCGCTAAATATGGTTGTGTCATTTGTTTTCCTAAACTGTAGGTTTAACCCTCTTAATGATGCTGAGTCAGCAGAGTCACATGAAGGTTTAATTTGATCCAGTTATTTCAATTAAGAAATCTAATAAATATAAAAATGGAATCAAAAAGATGTCAGATAGCATGCTTCCGCTTTGATCTCTCTGCCAACTTTCTTTGCCTTTAAAAATAAATAATAATAATATTTTCCCCTTCGTGCTTTAAAACTTCCAGAAAGACAGGAGCAGGAACCGGCCAACAGGATACATGGAAACGCCGAGAAGGGCTCCCAAGTGCGGGGAGAAGGGAGCACCCGGAGGAAGCCAACCCACCATTTTGCTTTGCTTGGTGACAGTGATCTGAGACGCAATTTGTAGGCACGAGGGGCGAAACGTAGAGCATTGCATGCTTTTAATTTGAGTTTCTTCCTTTAAACCTAGCGATTTCTGTAGCTCCGCACCTGGGGGGCTGCCAGGGACGTCCCCGCGGCAGCCTCCGCCGCCGCACGTGCAAACCCCCCCACGAAGGTCACCGGTTTACTGGTAGTTGCCTGCATTTGATGTTATTTGTCGAACTGAGTGTTTGATCAATTAAGGCCTTGCTTTTCGCCCTGCAAACCGGTCTCAATGTGTTCCCGATTTCTGCGCAAGCAAACAAGCCGGGATCGTTCTCAGACTGCAGTTTGCTCGCGCGGAGAGAGCTGCGGAGATTTGCACCGAATCCTGCATCACAGCGACTGGAGGCGACACGTTTTTCGGTCCTTCCGCCGCAGCCCTGCAGCTGCACGGGGAGGGCGCTGCGGACCACGCGGCGCTGAGCAGACCCACGCCACCAAAAATATCCCTCGGCCTCAAGTCGGAGGCTGCTCTTTTTGGAGGAGGAATTTTTTTTTAAGGAACTGGATGAATTCTGTGGTATGGGAAGCGCCCTGATGCCCTCGGCGCGCTGACGCGAGAGCTGATGCTACGCTCGGTCTCTTTGCACCTAATTTTACATTGCAGCTCACCTAAACGAGCCCAGCAGTAACGTGCAGGGAAGGGAACCAGGACGGATATATCGCACAGTGCAAGAAAACGCTTGGCTCAGCTTGACTCCGGAGGGAAAACCTTGGCGAGAAAGCCGTAGGTGGTTAGCAGAGGTTGCTATCGGGAGCCTGGGGGGTTTGCATCGGGCTGATCCGCGCCAGAGCCGGAGCGGAGCGGGCCGACGGAGAGGTGTCCGGCACCGGAGGAACATCTCCTCCCGGGACCCAGCAGCCCCCGGCCTCACCTTGTTTTCACATTACCCTCGGACAGCGCTTGTTTTTCAGAGCAAATCCCCTGCTAATGTTGCGGCATTGAATTTACGGCCACAGAAGGTGTTGAGCCCCTGGGCCAGATGGTTATTTGCTAATTTTGAAGGTTTGGAAAGGTTTTTGGATCTCAGCAGGACTGTCCATGGTTGCAAACAGGAGAAAGCCATAAGTCGAAGTGCTTCTTATATTAAATCATTGCATGGTTTTCTTCTTTTCTTATTGAAAAAGACCATTTGGTTTTTTGCCGTGTAATTTACAGTCCGCGGCCTATGACCCAGTAGAGCCAGAAGGAAACCAAGATAACACCATGGAGACAGATTTTCCTGCTCTGTGATCCGAAATGCCTCCTGCGGGTAAAGCTTGTGGACCAGCTCAGCTAAGGTGGCTTTTCTTTCATTATGGCACCGCTACCCTTAGGTTGACATTGTTTTACAAACTTTATGTTTCCTACCTGCACGACAACATGCAAGGACTGCATTTACTTTGCACAAACCAGGCAGTGCTATTGGGTGGCAAGTCAATCACTTACACTTATTTATTACTTTAAAATTAAAACCAGAAAATAATATCCATCGTCCCTATGGGGATACTCCAAAAAGCATAGTTTCACCCAGCTTTCGTGGAGAGTTCATGCGGTTTTAATTTCCAACACAAAGGCTCTATGGCTTGGCTGGGGGGTGACATCACCCTCCTCAGAAAATGTCATGCGAGTCTTTTCCTTTTTTTAAAGCTATTACTTTACACATCTGTTGACAGATATTTGTATTGGCAGATCGTATGAAATATTAAGATCGTATCTTTTCTGTTTTATTTCAAAAGTTGCTTCTTAACCAAAGTGCAGGCAAACAGCTCAAAAATGTATTGGTACTTAGAGTATGAGTGAAAGCTTCCTTGCAAACTTTCTGCTTTATGGTCCTTCTCCCAAAAGCATCGCCCTTTCCAAGCTTTCATATTTTCCCCTCCTGTTTACATTCGCGGCAGTGATTAGCTGGAATAACCACGGCTCGAATAGCAAAACAGAGCTGAGTCATGAAAATCGATCGTGAGAAGGTGGAGGAGCCTGGCCGGCTCCCCGGGCCGCGGCCAGGGGGGCACCGGGGCGGCGCGATGCCGCGGGGACTGAGATGTTTGGTGACACCGCCAGGAAGGTGCCTCTGGCCAAGAGCCCGGCCCTGCCGGCCTGGGCGGCTGCCGCGGCTCTGCTGCGACCAGTTGTGCTTCACCGTGTCCATGTTCTGCTTCTCTCCGAGCCCTTTTCCCCTCGCGGCTCCCATATTCCCACCAGGGCTGCCCAGGCATGGGGGGCATCCAGCTCTCAGTGGCTGCCGACCCGGGAAGATTCCCTCCCGTTTGCCAGAAGTCCCACGCAAGCTCCGACGGGTTTCTCCATGGCCAGGTCCATCCTTAATTGCGGACTCGGTTGAGGGCCAGAGGTTGTGTTTTTCTTCCTTGGCAGACTGGGATGGGAATTTCTCAAACCCGTCTCGAGCCGATGGCTACAGCAAAGCATCTGGTGGCTACGCAGGTCTGGGAAAGTAGGCTGTGGGAAGGAATCAGCTAAAAATAAACAACCACAAACCAACTGGTTTGGTTTCTGCTTCCCCAAATGCGGCAGTTCCCTAAACCCGGTGAAGTACCTGCGGAGGGAAGCTCGTTGTAGACATCAGGACTTGGTAAGACATGCGGAGGAGCCGTAGCAAGCTGCAATTTCTGCAGGAATAGTAAGAAATCACGAGTGTCCCTGAGGGCAACAATTTTCTAAGCCAATCTCCAGGGCAGGTCCGGGACCCGCACGCGGTGGCAGGCGCAGAAGACACCACGGCAGATGTAAGAGTYGCCAGCGTCACCGTCACAGCCCAGCGCTGCACACGGCAGACGACAGCAGACACGGCAAGGAGGGACCACGCAGCCGCCACATCCCCGAAGGCCCTCCCTACCCCAGCACGAGCGCTGCCCTGCAGAGGATTTCCAGAAGGACTGTAAGCCGCAAACGCGCTCTCACTTGGAATAAAGCAATTGAAAATATGAAGATACCAGCCCGTCGAGCTGGCTGCCTGGACTTTCCCCCCCAGGGAAGCTGGAGAGCGGAGCTGGATCGCAGCGTGGCACGTCCGGGCGCTCTGGCCCCAGGGCAGCGGGGATGCTCGGGCCATTTGCCCCATTTGCTCCATCCTGGCGTCCCCAGACCATTGCTGCCCCGAGGCAGCAGCGCTCACCCTGCCCCAGCTGAGCCCTGCCGGAGGAGCGTGGAGAATCCACGGGGACCATGAATTTGGGTGGTCTTGGAGCGCTGCGTCCCACCTGGATGATGCATCAGCCCTGTGACTCTCCGCGCTCCCCTCCCGGGCAGGGACCAAGCCATGCCCCGAGCCCGGCTGCTGCTGTCAGGGGAGACTTTGGCCCCTTTTTCCTTCCCAAGCAGGTGACGTGCGATGGAGACCATTGACTGAACTTCCCCGTGTGCCCACCAGCACCGGAGATGCATTGAGGTATCCAGTTACTATTTAAAGCGAAACAAACCAGAATATGTGCTGTATTTTGTAAAAACACTATCATCTTTCTCTTTAAAACGGCCCTTTACTCTTAGATTCCTTTCTGTGAGAGGACTCACTGCTTCTCATGCATTACTCGAAGTTCAGGAGACCCCCGGAGACCCTGTTTTGAGGGCTCATCCCGTCCCCGGGGCGGCCCGCAGCCATCCGAACGCGTGCCAAGAAAGGTAACGCAGGAAGCCGCGGCCCCAGGTCTGCAGGGCTCCGCTGGCGACTGGGAATATAGAATGACTTAATATCAACTTCCCCCAAACCTATTTTTAATTTCGCTTCTCCTGTGTGGTTTCCCTGGCAGGGGAAGCGAGAACTCTTTTTTTCCCCTCGGCCAGCGCAACCGGTAAGAAAACGGCCAGGTGGCCTTGCAGAAAGGGGGTCCCCCGCGTCCCCGCTCCTCACTGCGGATCCGGCAGCACCATCTGTTCGCCCCAGACCCTTCCCCGTGGTAAAGTGAGACAGGATGCGCTCGGGTGCCATTCGAAAGGTTTTCCACTTTAGCCGTGCGGTTAATTTTGCTCCCTCTAAATCCCCTGTTATTACACATTCTTTAAGTATTTTCTTTAAGTATTATGAGAAAAGTTCAACACGGCAGGAATTTTTTCCCTCGCTCCGTGGGGGAAGGGGCAGATCCCGTCAGTTTTCCCTGCTCTGGAGGAGCCGCGATGGAAGGACGGTCCATACGTGCCCCTCGGGGAAGGACAGCAAGGCCGCGGCGGAAAGAGGTGGCATCTGCTCCTCGGATGGACCACGGCAAAGCAGCGTCAGGGCAGAGCCGTGCAACAGCTATCGCAAAACAAATTCTCTCCACTCTCACCCTTTTTACCGAATTTTAGAGGCTCCCACTCAAGCCAAAGCAATTTCTGCCAGCCAAAAAACCTTCTCCAGCAGAGCCGCTCCCATGTGCCAGCGCTGTTGAAATAAAAGGGTCTGAATTTATGGTGAGGCTCCTGAAAGGTCATCATGCCCCATCTAGCATTAATCATATCTATCAGCACCATGAATCCTACCCTTAAAAGGAGCTGGTTGCTAGAAAACAGCAGGATTCAAAGCATTTTTCCTTCCTCAGCCCCGTGGGCAGATGCAAACCATTGCAACAGCCCGAAATCCCCGCGAGGCGGAGGAGCGCGGCCTCGCGCTGCGATTCGGGGGGCACGGCGTAAGCGCGGGCGCTGCATCCTCTCTGCTCCTGCCCTAAACGAGAGCCAGATCTTGATCTTCCGGAAAATATAGCGAGGTCGTAGTGGGGGATCTGGCAGAAGACCCAGTTACTTTGACCCGGTCGTGTCGGGTGTCTCATGAAAGCTCTCGGCAGGGCATGCAATTACAGTCAAGAGCTGCTGTAAAAAAACGTGCTCATGGCAGCGTGTCGCGTCTTGATACCAGCGCTGGCGATGCACGTGGTGGACTTGTCCTCGGCCTGGTAGCATGAGCGCGTTACTGATCTGCTTCAGACCTTCCCGGATCCGGTGGAGAGCACCACCAACCTGGCGAAGTCCCTCTCATCAAAAGATCTGAGTCACCTAATTTGATTTAGCTTTCCCCAAACACGGTATGTATTGTTTTTAATTCACTGAATCATTTCCTTAGAGTTTTATCCTAGTCCCTGTACGGCCTTTTTTGTGCTTATGTATGAAACAACATAATGGAGATTTATTTTAATACAGCTTTAACTAATGCAGCACACATGGCATTGAAGACTCTCCGGAGAACGTAGACGAGAGGAGCAAGTTCACCGGAGGCTCTCGGCACCCAGGAACACGTTCGCGCCATGGGAGTACCTGGACCAGGAGCTGCTCTCCGTGCTCGAGCCGAGGTCCTGCTGCGCTTTTGGGGACACCTTGGTGGGGGACAAGGGAGGGATGCCGAGCTGGGCCCTCCCGGTGCTGACACCATGTCCCATGGGGGAAAGAAGATTGAAAACGTAACTAAGAACATGCCATACCCCGATTCCTCGAAACGAGCAGCAAAACTCTTCCCGACGCCGTGTGTCAGCACATGGTCCCGGCCCACCGTCCACGGTGGAGGTCGGCCCCGGTTGCTGCCAAGTGCTCGGTTCAACTGCGCACCGTCACACTTCGTTTGAATGCAACACCAGAGGTTTTTAAAAGTTCATTATGGGCAAAATAAGACTGAGAACGAAATTAAAGCTATGCGGTGGGACTTGACATCTGAGAATGTAAGGGAAAATAATCTCATAAGCGCTATTATAAGCTACTACGGGGGTTTTCCTGGCAAGATTTACTTAGTCTTTGGGAGTTTCTTTTTAAAAGATTGTTTTTTAAAAAAGAAATGTTTGTTAATCTGTTAATAAGCAATTAGCTAATGATTCAAATGAAGTGGTATTCACGCTTGGAAAAATTAAAGTTTCATATTTTCAAATTCCAGTTACTTACGTTCTCCACAGAGCACAAAATATAGAGGAGCTATTTCAGCCCGCAGAAAGGTTATTGGATTGATGGTCACATCCAGTTCAGTATTATCCGAAGCGTCCAGAAGCTGTTTTTGTTACGGCTTTCAAATACTCCTGCAGAAACTTTCCATCCCCTTCCTTTGCTGATAGTGGCAGCCGTCCGTGGCACGCCGCACCGTACACGAGCCTTTTCTCTCTCCCAAAAGAATGACGTGGTTTGCTCCTTGCAATACTAGATTTTAGCTTATAGTTCTTCAGTTTTAGGTTTATCCTTTATAGATTTGAGGAAGGATGTTCATTTAAATATACAACATGATAAGCAAATACGCAGAGATCTGAAAATAAAATGGGTTATTTACTCACTAATAACGGTGCGGTTAGGAAACTCGAGAAACCAGCACTGGCCTGTGAGTCCTGGAAGAAAGATTTAATAATACGTGCAAATATGGTGAAATCGATCCTAAGATACATTTTTACAGAGATGGTTTAGGAGGGAAGACTGAAGGCGGAAACACGAAGGTGGCAGCGTGGTTGGTGTCACTGGTGGGCAGAAGGGACCGGGCTGCTGCCGGACCTGCGGGGTGGTTGCTGGAGATGACGACGGTGCCGGGGGGACGTGGAGGGGGCTACCAAGAGGTGACAGGCTGAGAGCAACAAAGAAGTGTCCTGACCCCCTATTTTGGGTGGGGAAAAGCAGGAACACGCTCAGGGAAACGCGAGTTGCAGACTTCAGAGCCCCTCCGGCACCTCTCTACCCCAAGCACACGCGACCCCGTCGCCGGCTCGGATGCTCCGCTGCTCCTTGCTCCATTCCTGCCTGGGAGAAGGGATGACAGCAAGGAAAGACTGCTTGCAGCGTGTCCCCCCTTGCATCAGCCCGGCGGGGCGAGAGCTGCCTCCCCCCAGACGCACCCGGCGCTCGGAAACGCCGCGGGGACCGGCTGCGGCTGGGAAAAGGATGCACCAAAGAGCCCCGGGGATGGGAAGGCTGCTCTCACCTCTCGCTGCCAAAGGTCCGAGCTAGAAACGAGCAAAGCAAGTGTTTTCCGAAGGGCTGTTTGTCACGCTCAACCCACCTGAACGGTGCAACGCTAAAAGTTGTATTTTCAAAGGTTTTTGCTGTCAAAATATTTAGGTAACTTACATTCAAAAACCCCAGTTAGAGTTCTCCTGCGGTGTAACTCTGCTATTGCCTGCAAACCTCGTTCCTATTAGGATCGTAGAAACGTACGGTGGAAAATCTGCAGGGTTGGAAACCCTTTTTCCAAAATGCTAACGAAAAGGTTTTCCTGCTAACAAGTCTCGAAGCAGGGAAGGAACAACCTGTCCAATTTGTCCCTTAGAACGGAAAATGTCTTTGTATCAAATTTTTAACTGCAGCTTTATATAAACCTGTGACATATCAGATGGAGATAGAAATGATAAAAGTATTAGATGCATAATTGAGTGCAGGTGATCTCTGTACTTCAAATACTATCCCTAAGCCACAAGTCACATTTTGTTTGGTTTGGGGGTTTGTTTTGTTTTGTTTTGTTAAATGCAAAGTAAACCTTGGCGAAACCAAGTGCCGCTTGCACAAAATTAAATCGCTCAAAGTCTGACCATAAAGTGTTCGGGAAAGCCTGCGCTGGGAATTTACCTGTGCGCTTTAACGGATTAATGGACAGTATGAAAAGATCATTTTCAAGTTAAGCAAACATTTCAGAGCGTATTGTATAACATTGGCCTTAAAATTAAGTTAGTTAATCTGAACTTTGTGCCAAATGATTATTTGCTCGATTTTCTGATGACGGTAATATATTACATACCATCAAATAATTTGTTAAAGACAATAAGATTACAAAGCTCAGGAACGGTCTGAGTCAGTCTTTGACAGATTAAAGTCCTCCAAGTCCCCAGAAAACACTTCTCTGACATATTAATTTGACCTAAACCCTCAAAATGTTCCTGATTATATCATCTCAGTTGTGCCTTATTTTTGTTTTATTTTTCATTGTAGGAAATTAAAAAGGGTTGGTTGATCCTTGTCCAAGTTCTTGAAATGTGTTGCAATGCAAAGGAAATAAAAGATTACTCGAAATACTTTCTAATAATATGTCATGTCAGCAGAGATAAAAGTTGACACTCAAAGCCCTCAGCTGGCTTCTATCAGGACGGGTGAGGACAAAAAGTCACTCGTGGCCGGGCTACGAGGAGGACCTGTGGTTCACCTTGCCTTTAAATCATGAGCTTATGCTGTCGTAATTACGACCATGTTCATGAAATTTGTTTCATGTCTCTTTTTCAGAAGTAAGTGTCTGCATAGGTGGAGCTGACCCTGCCTCAGGGCTCAGCGGGAGACGATCTCCAGGTCTCCTCCACCGTCCCAGCGCCTACGAGTTTCTGGCCCCTCCGGCCACACCAGAACTGAGGTCCCCTGGCAAAGCCCTCCCGAAACGCGGACGCGGCTTCGACGTCCATCTCCGCACAGGCAGGTGCCTCCGAACCAGCCTAGCACCGAGGAAAACCAGGTCAGAAGGTCTGGGGCTTCGCAAGGCCACCGCTGAGTAAAACGAGCAGCAGGGCTGACCTGCATCGTGGGAAGGAAACGAATAATTCTGACGGCAGCGTAGCGTAGCTCGTCTCCGTGCAGAGACACCGTGCGAAGGAAGGAAAGTCCCACTGGCCTCGGTGAAAGCTCAATCAAAAGTTAATCAGCATCTCACCCTCTTTGACATCCATGGTAGGGACCACCCGCACTCACTCCAGCACCGGGGCTGCTGCCTCCACCCTGCGCGTGGTGCCAGGCACACGCGTATCTGCCGCAAAGCCTAGGGAAGAAACTTCAAGGGATATCGTTCCATATATTCCCTTTTACAGCTTATTTGCATCTGCCCCAGCTGCCGTTATAAACCTTGCTGTTGGTTTCCCAACATGATTTCGACGTGAGCTCAGCTGGGTCTTGCAGAGGTTCGTTTTCAAACAGGGATGGTAACTTTTAGCTCCTAAATCTGCGTGCGGGCACGTCCCCGATGTGGCAAGCTCCCCGCAAGCTGAATAACGAGCGTCCCTGCACGATTCTGCGCATTTAAAGCGCACAACATTCGAGAGGAGCCTTGGCGATGTGTCTGGTTGTCTCCGTGCAGCTTTCGCTCTGCTGCCGGTCCAAGGCGTGGAAGAAACGTGTGTATCAGGGCACGGACCCTAACAAGCATTGCAAGCAATCCTGAAAGATTTCACATTTGAATAAACCAGTGCTCCCTCTGAAACTGCAGGCGTGTTGGGGAGGTGGCAGAAAGATGAGCCGGGTTCCCTGTTCCCTTCCCTCCCCGGCCACCACAGACGCAGCGAGCTGCAGGCAGCGAGGATGCTCCTGCATCCCCCAGCCTAAACACGCTGCTTTCTTAGCTGACCGATGGATTTTACCACTCGCACATTTTCTTCATCCCTCTGCTCTGTCCTAGCAGAGGGTTTAGGAACACCCCACGGGCCGGGGGCACCCGGGAGCCCGACGCTCCCTATGGCCTGACCGCAACGGAGGCCCGGCCAGGGCTCGGTCCGGCTTTGAGCGGCCCCAGCTCAGGGATCCATCTCCCTCCCTCCCCAGGGCACAGCCGAGGGAGCCCAGCCCTGCTTTCCCGGCAGGGATTTTTACCAAATTTACCATCTGCAAATTTACCTTTTTTTATATTTTTCCCCTTCTCCTCATCCTTTTCCTAGTCGCTGAGAGCCCCCCCACCCCGCCGAGCTGCTGCCGGCAGGGCAGCGCCGGGGGGGCTGCGGGACCCCGCGGCCCAGGGTCCCCCGGGGGCGGCCCCTGCGCTGCCTCCGCGGGCGCGGAGACCCCCGGCGCGGGCAGCCGCGGTGCCACCCGGGGCGACTCCCCGCTCCGCGCTCCGGATCCTCCATCTCCCGCGAAAGACGCGGAGCTGGAGCCGCGCCCGGGCCCCGGCGACCCGCTCCCCGCGCACCTGCCCGCGGGCGCGGAGACCCGCGGCCCCGGGACCCGCCCGAGTGGGAAACGCGGATTTTTGCCCCTAATTCGCTGCAGCTGCCGCCGCGGGGACGCGCTTTGAAGCGGAGCCGTGGAAATACCCCGGGGCGAGGCCGGAGCGGCCGGGCGCAGGCAGAGCCCCGCTCCGGGGAACACAGAGAGAAAACAAACCCGACGGGGCGGTGGGCTCGGGACCCCGGGGGGGGGGACAGCTCGGGGCCCTGAGCCCTGCTGGGGAAGCCAAAACGCGCTTCTTTTCCTTTTTTTTTTTTTTTTTTTT
>PTFA01000160.1:84678-127263 GCA_003342895.1 Casuarius casuarius | reverse complement strand
CCTGCAGTCGATGCACAAGTACCGGCCGCGCGTGCACGTTATCGCCCGCGACGGCCGCCTCGACGGGGCGCCGCCGCGGGCGCTGCCGGCCGCCGGCGTGCGGAGCTTCTCCTTCGGCGAGACCGAGTTCACCACCGTGACCGCCTACCAGAACCAGCAGGTACCGCGCGGCGCCGCTCCTGCGCCCCCCCGACGCCCCCCTCTCGCTCCCCCCCTCCAGATCACCAAGCTGAAAATCGACAGAAACCCCTTCGCCAAGGGCTTCCGCGACCCCGGGCGCAACAGGTAACGGCGGCGGCTCCGCGCAGCGCCGGCCGCGCCGCGCAGCCGCCCCCACCCGCGCTCTCGCTCCGCAGGGGCGTTTTGGACGGGCTCCTGGAGACGCTGCCCTGGCGGCCCCCCCTCGCCCTCGACTTCCCGGCCTTCGGCGCCGAGAGCCCCGGTGAGTCCGCGCAGCGGCCGGGGGGATCCGCGCCGGGCGGCCCCTGCGCGGGTGCGGGCGCTGCGCGTCCCCCCGCCGCCGCGCCCGGGGGCTCCGGCCAGCGCGGGGGCTTAAACGCGAGCGGAGTGACAGGGGGGCAAATGCGCCGTCCTGGGGAGCCAGCGCCGCGGGTTTTCTGCAAAGGGAAAAAAAAAGGGAAAAAAAAGAAAAAAGAGGGAAAAAAAGAAAAAAGGGGAAAAAAGGAAAAAAAAGAAAAAAGAAAAAAAGAGGGAACAAAGAAAAAAGGGGGAAAAAAGAAAAAAGAGGAAAAAAGAAAGAAAGAGGGAAAAAAGAAAAAAGAGGGAAAAAAGAAAACAAGAGGGAAAAAAGAAAACAAGAGGGAAAAAAGAAAAAAGGGGAAAAAAGAAAAAAAGAGGGGAAAAAAAGAAAAAAAAGAGGAAAAAGAGGAAAAACCTCCTTTAAAAATCGAGTGAAGGAGCAGAGCGCTGGCCCCGTGCCGGTACGAGTAACGGCTCGATGCACGTCTGCAGTGAGATGCGGATACGGGAAAAAAATCCAGATATGCGAAAGGTTAATTTGGGACGGGGTTGTTACCGCGTTGGTGCTGTCGTGCGGGTTGTTTCCCCACCGTTTGCAGACCGTTATCTGCCGACGGGATAGCAGCAAACGCGCGTGGCTCCTCCCGTTCGCCTCCCCGTGGGTGCAGATGCGGAAAACGCTGCCGCGTTCAGGACGGAGCAGCCCGTTCGCCCGCACAGAAATGCGGGAAGGAGAGAAAAACTTTTCCGCGAGAATCGTCTCCCTCCGCCTGGTTTGYGCAGATCGGTCCCTCGCAGCCCGTTTTCAGAAAAACGGCTTTTGGAAATATTGCCTGAAAATCGCCTGCTCAGAGTGCGAGGGAAAAAGCATTTGTGCACCGGGGAGCTCAAACTGGAGTTAAAGCCGCCAGTCCAGCCCTCGTTCACATTACGGACTTTTCAAAGGCATTTGCATTAGGACACCCATAATCTTTCCTGTCTTTCCAGGAAAATATTGCTCGTTTGATCACAGCAAGATTTTACGCTGTGCCAGTGTRGAAATATAAAGACATAAAAATCAGACTCGTAACGATATGGGAGGAATTAAGAGGTTTATCGGTTGCAAAGATAGCTACATTTTCCAGAAGAGGCTGCGTGTAAAATGCTGCTTCTGACCCTGTTTGGAAGGTGGTAAGTGGCCCCGGGGGAGAGGGACCGACGGACACGTTGCAGGAGGACTGACAGACCCCGCACAGCCTTTGCGATCTGTCCCACTGCTTCCAAACCATCAGCGGTTCCTAGGAAATTTTTGCTAGTCTTAATAGACTCGGTATTTTTCTTAAGGGTCGATTTCCTGAAATAATATAAATATAACAACGTCTCCATTCCTACTAAAAATAAAATAGCATTGCCAAAGAAAAGCTGAAAGGTAGAAATGCTGCAGCCCCCAAACCAGAAGACAAATTAAAAGAAAGCAAGGACAWTATGCTGAATATTAGGAAAAATTTGGCGATGCGCGTAGGATTTTTAAATCTAATGAAAATGCCAGAAAGTATGCTATTTTAATATTTCTATTCTTTCCATATAGAATATTTCTATTTTACRTTTCTATGCTTGCTATTTGCATTATTCTGCTTTCCCCGCCGTGATCCCCCTTTCCAAGCTGGTCCTGGAGACGGGGTGCTATTCCTGCCCGGGACACCGCACACTAACGCGCCGTTTGCTCTCCTGCAGCAGCTGCAGAGGGATTTTTCTCCGCTTTGCCCTCGCAAACCCTGCTTAATCACCTCGTTTTGCATGACCAAAAGTGCCTTAATGCCAGCAGGAGTTCARCCTGGGTGCATCGGGAGGGGAAGGGACCCCTGCCCGGCACCCGCTCCTCCTGATGGGGCAGGAAAACCGCTGCCATCGGCGGGAAAGGGTGAGCCTGGAAAATCCGTACAGCTTTCCAGCGTTATTGCAGATCGAMGCTGCCCGCGCTTTCCCCACCCCGCGAGATGCACTGTGTGCTGGGAGCTTGGGAGCAAAATTCACTTGCACCACGTCCCAAATCTTTGTGTGTTTTAGATCTGAGGCACTAGCAGACATGATTTTATTACCCAGTTGATCCTATATAGCTGATTGCACATAAAATCAGAGCAGATCGCATCCAGGCAATACAGTATTTTSAATTAAGTGTAAATTCAGAAAAAACACAGAGTGAAACTGAACTCTCATTCCCCTCCTTTCTTTCCCAGAGACATTGACAAAACAAGGTGGAAAAACAAAACAAAACAGTGAAAATAAGGTGGGAAAAAACCCTAAAAGAATGGGTTGATGAACATTAAGCAGGGGCATATGTCTCTTTAACGGAGTTAGATTAAAACAGCATCTGTTTAGCATGAGGAAGGGCTGCCGCAGCACACGCTTCCCACGCCGGAGCGGCCACCGCGCAGCAGCTCCGCGGTGCTGTGCCGCGGCAGCAGCAGGGCGCCAGCGATCGGCAAAGTCCTTGCACACAAGTCACCTCGAGAGCACTTGCGTGTGTGGAGCAAGCCGGGCTGCTTTTCTCCCAAATTATGAAAGTCTTCATTGATTCACTGGAGAGAATGCGAAAATGACGTCTACGTTTAAACCTGCTTGAGACACCTCTAGTATTCAAGTGCCTGTCTCAACTGCATGGCAAGCCAAGTAAAATTAGCCAATTCCTGTGAGCAGGAAGGTGCAAAAAAATTCCCATCAGGCTGAATACGTTTTTTTGTTCTTATATACAAGGGGGAAAAGCTGCCAATAATTTGCAAGAAAAATAGGGAACCTAAAATACCAGCGGTGTGTGTATAACGGGAGAAGGTTATTAGCTGTACGGAGAGGCACGGACCTGGGCAGGTGCTGGTCTGTGTGCAACCGAACCCGATAGCTGTCCCGGGGAAATTAATGGGATTAGACGTGCACGATTTTTTTCTTAGACAAGTGCCAAGTAACGACAATAAATAATTTATGGACAGATCTTCCCATTTTCCAGGAGCTGATTTGCGTTTGGACGGATACCAGTCGCAGGGAGATCTGGAGTGAGAGCAGACGTCCACCGAGGGGGTCTCGCTTGTGAACGTCAGCTATCACAGCTCTGACGATTGCTGTTCTCCTTTCTAGGTGGGAGCTCCAGTTCTTCGCCCGTGGCCTCCAGCGGTGGGACGCCATCTCCTCTGAATTCCTTGCTGTCTCCGTCTTGCTCACCTCCCGCGTTTCATCTGTCAGCGAGCAACATCGGCGTGGCGTGTCCCGAAACCTACCTACACAACCTCAACGTGCCCCTCTACTACAAGATTTGTCCTACGAGCTTTTTGAGACAACAGTCTCTCGTGTTTCCAAGCCATGAAAAACTGGGAGGCACCAACCCGCCTGTTTTACCCCACTTCATGGTGGATATGCCAAAACTCTCTTCCCTCGGCATAACAAATCTGAAAAACGGTAAAACCGAAGACTTAAATGGGCAGTGTCTACAAGTACCCAATTCTGCTAGTCAAATGCTGTATGGATTACATGCATCTGGAAACATTTTCCCATCAAGTCCCATTGCTCGGGAAGCACTTAATTGTTCCTTACATCCTCCATATGGCTTGTACGGTTATAACTTTTCTATGCCAACTAGACTGATGAATGCAGCAAGCCATTTCAAAGTGAGTGACAGCATTCCCGCTCCTTTCAGAGACGGCAGATGTAATCACTCTAACTGGCACCCGACAATTAACCATTGCCTTTAATGGACCTCTATAATCTTGCTAAGCATTGATTTGTAAAGCAAGCCCTTTCTTCATTCATAACCAAGGGCCTGCTAATTACTGACTGTAAAATACTTTGGGATTCAGGAGTGACCTTTCTAGGCAGTTAACTTTTTGTGGGCAAACTTGTCGTATTGTTGGCAGCGTGAAGGACCTGAGATGATCCACAGCAAAGTGATACCTTTTGTGAACGCTTATTTATGTAATGGTTGTAGGTTAAGCGCAAACTGTACAGTCACCTTTGTAATATTTGCACTCTGAAGTGGGAACATAGAAGTATATGTCTCTTCACATATATTTTCCTGAAAGTCTCTATCTAGCTTTCCTCTAGTTAGCCGCAGCCCTAGCTTACAGCCTAATAGCTCACCCTACTTGATCTGTCCAACTAATTTTAAAGGGACTATTGGAGACCTCGAGTCGGCCAAGGAACCGCATTTGGCCAAGTGCTTGAGCATGTTCTCAAGTTTCCTGGACTTTACTGGGTCCTAATTAAAAACATGGAAGTGCCTGGTTGCTTCAGGACCCAGACGACTCAGTCATCAGAGTGGGGCTATAAATTCAAGTATCTGATGCTGAGGTAAAGAAAGATGGGCTAAAGACAGAAAGTGGAGCCTGATGCAAGGATGCCCAAGAGCCCTCCTCTGCCTGTGCCTCCAGGAGGTAGCGCGGGGCGGCACCAGTGTCATCGGTGTGATGGGGACGATGAAGGGCATGAGGTCACACCTTCGCCCACGCTGCGACCTGGATCTGCACGGGGGGACCAGGGATACATCTCGGAGAGCCTGCGGGAGATGAAACACCTCCAGAAGCCCTGAAGGACCCTCCTGCACGCCTCCTGTCCAGCGTTTGCAGCCCCGGAGGGCGCGGGGTTGCCATGCAGGATCACATCCACCGTCCTGAGCCTGATGGATGGAGCAGGGGAGCTCCCGGACGGCACCTGCGGCTGATCCGTCGGGGAACATCTATCGCTTCCTGCGAACTACAGCTCCGCAGGCTCTGATGCAGGAGATCTTAAATCCCTTCCAAATGTTCTGTTAGTCTTATAACCCGTGGATATTCTTGTTATTCCTGTAAATAATCTCTAGCTCCCAAGGGCACAATATAACTAGCAATAAATTGGGACACAGATTTTATTCTTTATTTGATCAATGCTCAGTCCCTACCTGAAGCCAGTTTTATTACTTGACATATGACAGAGATTTGCAAATAATGTTCAGCTGGAACCAGCCACATTTGGGGGTTAGGATAAGAGAATCCCATATTTACAAACATAAAACAGCACTATATAGGGAATAACTGTAGGTTTAAGAAACAAAATTTGTGTTGGAGCTCTGGTTTTGCTTTCATCCATAACAGAGAGCAAATTAAGAACAAAAAAGCAGTATAAAAAGCTGTTAAAATAACAGAAGTAACACTTTTATTTTCAGGAGACTTTGCTAAAAATCGGCCAGAGTTGATTTCCCCAGTTTACTTGTTTTGAGCATTCCCAGATCCCCCAGCAATAGCAGGATAAGACAATAAGCCAGGCATTGCCTTGTTAAATGGTCTGTACAGCTGTAAAAATGAACAAACCTGCTTTCTCATGTTGTTTCTTAGCAATTTATCATCTCTCTATTTTTATTAAAAAATGAAACTTTTTTTCATTTGGGAGTGCTTATTTCCAAGCCACCATACATCACTTGTGGCGGGCCGGTTCCCGCGGGCGATCCCGGTGCAGACGCTGGGACGGACTTTGTGCCTCGGAGCAGATCTGCGCTCCCCGGGACGACTCACGTGGGCGGCGCGACCGAGGATCTGCTCCCGCGTGAGGCCGTGCTTTAAGGGGCAGAGACCCCCCCTCCAGATCAGCCACTGCTTTGGGGGTGGATGTAGCAGGTGACCTCCAATTTTCCAAAAAGGGACAGTTACATAAAATAATGCAGAGCTGATGGCCAGGATTGGGTGATCCAACAAATCCATGTTTGTCATGTTAAAAATGTGACCGACTAGAACAGATATTTTCAGTATAGATGACTTTATGATGATAGCTCATTTAAATTCAGATCAAAGAAATTCCATCTGCTAAAGTTGCACAAACTATTTATTTGTCAGAACCACCCCATTTTCGATTCAGGGAGTGCTTGCAAACAAGATGGGTATTTTCCAAATCTGTGTGTTTATCCTGTGGCTTTCTGCATGAAGCTGGAAATGCAACATTTGAGCGATACCATCTCTTTGTGACTGCTCAGATAATCCCGGTGAAATTGGTGTTGGTTTAGACGTGCCTCAGCCGGGTTGCTGGTGTGAACATTCGCAAACTGAGAGAGACGCTCGTGTGAGCGGACAAGCTTAACATTTGCGTTTTTCGAGCATTTCAGGAAAACACATACTTATTGACAAAGAGGAAAAGGGAACACAGACATTGAGATCAGATGCTTTCAACAAACGTTTCCTGAGCACTTTTTGCTGCGTTCGTGCAGCTCTGGTAAGCCAGCCTTTGAGATGATGAAATTGCTGGCTAATTTGTGGCAACTGGAAGATATTTCAGCTGAATTCAGAAGTTTTGTTATGTAATGGCAGGTCTGGTAGGAGCCAAACCTTGGTCACGCCGCCTTGCCCACGCTGTCATGGAAAATGTGCTCCGAGCCTGGCTGCGGAGCGGACACGCGATGCGATGAACCACACTCTTCCTCGTTTCCAGCAGCGAGCTCCACAGAGATTTAAAATTCAGGCCCAAAGAAAAGTGTGGATTACACAGAACTATGAATACAATTTTGCTTTGTATGAGAGGGTAAGCGCTGTGTGAGTGAGCCTGTTAAATATGGATTATTTCATTTTACCTTAGTTTCATTATTTTTCCTTTGTGATCTCTCTCGATTCTATTGTTTCAAAAATCAAGTAGTTTACTGTAGCTAATGCAAAAGATGTTGGTGGTTCTTTAGGCAACAAAACGATATTCCCAGCTTGTCCCAGTTCTCTGTCCTGCTATCTGCGTCGTCATGTTAAACCAGGCCAAAGCTGCCCAGCTGTCGCGGCACGCTGGCCCTGGTCCGGTCGGATGCAGGAGGAGAAAGCCTGGGGAGATGCCTCCATCGCAGCTGAGACGTGCCCAGGGAGGGCTTGCTCGGTCACCCCAGACCAAACCCTCGCACAAACCCACGAGACCTGTGAAGCTGGAAAAGCTGGGTAGGACCGGTGCCGCAAGACCTCGGTATTTCCCTGTCAGGTTTAAATTTGAGATGTGATTTTCCCCATCCTGGATGCTGCTTCCAGACCACTCGCTGCAGTGGGAATATTCCTGGTTTAGGTCGGCAGAGGCAGAGAGGGGAGCAGAGCTCTTCTTCCCAGCACACAGAGCTCACCTTCTCTGTTTCCCTGCACAGCCCAAATCCACTGTAGCCTCTTCTCCTTTTTCTGTTCACAGCTCAAAATGCTCCTTTTTAAAGACACATGAGACCGAGGAGCAGATTTATGACTGCTGCCTTTGGAGTTCTCCCACCATAGCAAAGTGATTAGCCAAGTCCACTGATGCTATGGATAACGGTCTTGCTCCACGCATGCTACTGCCATCAGAAAGGATGTGATTTAAGCCGCTTGTCAGCCTTTAGACCGCAGGGTCGTATTTCAATCTGAGGAGCCCATGGAGTTCAGAAAACTACGCCCTGAGCAGCTAGTTCGGGAGGTATTGTGTGGGTGAGCAGGCTGTTTTGATAAATGGGAAAAGTCTTTGACAAATAAGAGCTTTCAATAGTCACAGTGGTGATTTGGCTGAATCTTTCTTACTATAATATAGATGGTTCTGCTTATAAGAGAAAAACCGTGCCCCAAATCATTGATAACTTGCAGGCTACCTTCTAGCGATGCTTTTTAAAACTGCTGCTAGTGGGAACTGAGTGCAGAGCACAAGAGGGCAAGTCACCATCACCATCGGAGTAACACATCATTATTTATTAAATATGAGTATGGGAAGAAGGAGGTAAATATTTCAAGAGGGCCCATCTGCTTATAAAATGAAAACACATTTTACACTGCTTTGCAGTTCCTCCCATTAATGTTGTTTGGAAACCTGCGACAACTGCAAAAGTTCTCAATTTTGTAGACTTAGTGGATGATGAAGAATGTAACATCAATGTTATTGTGCTTTTTAAGTGGGAACAGGGAGAAAATAATCCAAAATTGTCTAAAAGCTTAATCTTACTCAATGGTCTGGGCTATTAGTCATTTGGCCTTTCCCAGAAGTTTGAAGTTATCCAGAAATACCCGATCGCGTTTACGGCGCTTGGCAAAGGGCACTGGCAGTGCCAGAGGCGCCATGTTTGCGCTCCGCACCACGGCACGGGACGGGCTCCACGTTGGAAAACCGAGAGGCTGATTTAAAAAACAGAGGGACAAAAAACAACGGTAGTGCTTTTAATCAAAGTGCAGTTTACTATCCAGTTTCTCCAAAATTAAATACATCTATTGGAGAAGTTTAAATTTGGCTGATGCATAGAGGGATCATTGGGTGTAGCTGTTCTTATAGAAGGGCCCTGCTATATATTTGATCTTCTGAGGTTTGCGCTGTAATTAGATGATAATTTGTATCACAATTATGCAAAACAAGCCAGGATTGGATAGCAATGTAGAGCAGAACAAATAAGCACACGCAACCGTTGAAACGTATCCAGTATTAAAACTATTCACATGTGTGGCTGGGGCCACGCCGGACATGTTGTTCCAATAAAGTTATAGAAAGGGAAAAGGCCAGTATCAGTTCCTACAAACGTTTCAAATGTTCATGTTTACAAATTTGTATTGCACATTAATATGTAAACATATACCATTGGAAACAGATGGCTGCGCAACATTTACATGTTCTTTCTTTTACTTTTGTGTGCGTGTTTGTCTCTTTGCATATACAAAATATGCAGTGACTCTTTTAAAATATGGATAGAAAAACTAAACAAAAGACCCAGCTTTTCAATGTACAGTTTTTAAATCATTTTGTATAATTTCTGTTCATTTACTAAAAGACACAGCATTCTTTTTCAATTTCCAACCAATTCATATCAACCCAAAGACGGGAAACACCAAGCAGTATTTTCTTTACCGAGCAGGAAAAATCACAAAAAATACATATTTTACATATGAGAAGCCTCCCTGACCTGCGTTATCTTATTCCTGTTTTCTTGAAAGCTTCTCTAACATCTACCACAGCCTCAAGCTCTAGGTTGGGCTGTAAGCCATCTATTAGTAGTATGAGCATCTAAGCCATTTATTAGCAATATTAGTATTATCTACTAGTAATATTATTACTAGCAGTTTAGAAATGTTTTCTCTGGTTACAAAACGAAAAAGAAAGTCACCTTCCATTACATTTCTATCGTTTTTTTAAACCATTCCCCATTCTGCACAAATTTGACCACGTGATTCTGGCCCGCACGCTGCAGTGCCGCAAGCGAGAGCGCGGAGGTTTCCCTAAGCTCTGCGTAATGACGGCGTTTCGCAGTCGCCGCGTGGCCGTGTCACCCGGAGTCCTCGGTGTCGCGGCAATCAACCGCGACTTCAGCCTCCGAGGGCAGCGACCGCACGCGGCCCTGCCGGGCAGCGGTGTCTGCATCCACCGCTCCTGCGAGCCCAGAGCGCTGCAAAACCCAGCTCTTAAAACATAGGGTGATTTTTTCAAAAAGTAAATATGAGAAGGGAAAAAACCCTTCCTTACAATTTGGATCAAAGCCTTTGAGCTGCTAATCACCCGTTTCCCACCCTTTGATTTGCATTTTAGGATTCGGACTCGGACTGACCCGTTCTGTCTCCGTTTCGTTTAGGCATATCGCCACCTCCTAGACTCGGTGGAGTTAAACCTGGTGTAAGACCGACTGCATGCAACTCTTTAAGCTGTCGAGAATTACAGTGGTTGGAAGGATTTTTGCAGATGTTGGGTAGTATACTACAAGCTTTTCATGCTTAGCAGAGCTTCTCTTGCACCAACCTTGTGTGGTTTCTGAATTTTATAGTTATTTATAAATCCACTTCTCCTCCATGTCCCCTTGGTGACATTCGCAAGAAGGACCTACCATCTACTTCCATACATCAAACAATTTCCTTCCACATGAAGTAGATTACTTATCCTAAAACACTAAGTTTATTACTGCAATTTAGTAAAATAAGTATTCCAGGTTTTGTGAAGGATTCTTTAAGCTTATAAATCAAATGACACACACCAGCAAGTAAAACTCAAGACCTTTCTAGAGAGGAAAACACCCACAATAACAGAGAACCTCCAGGAAAGGTAATATTCACTACCTGAAAGAGGCCGTTCCTGAACAAAACCAGAGATGGGGACGACGGTTCAGGACAGTTTCTAGCTCGCTGAAGTCTGAAGATATATTAGATGCACTAAAGAGGTTTTTGGACATCTTCTGTTGTCTTAAAAGCCTTGCTCTTTCAGATTTCAAGAGAATGACTTTTTGGAGAAATTCACTTTTTCCCTCTTGGCGCTTGCTCCAGATCCCATCTCTGAGCTGGGTCCCAGCTCCAGCAATTTCCTCCGTGCCTTGCCCAGCAGCTGGGACCACTTAACAGCTAATCAGCCCAATTCAGCTCACCTGTGTGAGTGATCTTTGACAGGCCCATCTGCTTTGAGTCAGGCCTGCAAATAAAACAGGGCCTCGACTCCAAAAGCAAGGAAAGAATAATGGATTCATGCAGTTCCTGGAAGTTATCCTTGCTATTACTCAGCTGGTGCTCTAGGGATCATCGTACGCCTCCTGCTCTGGCCATCAGTCCACCCGAGCGTGGCTACCATATAACTTCACGGTGAACCAACAAAACCGGGCAGAAATACCCTCGCTTATTCAGGAGAATGGAGGATGCTCAGGAGAACGTGCATGCTACCGTAGCACCCACTAAGAAGGCTTCAAATACCATCAAGAGGATGTGACATTAAATATCAATACACATCAGCCAGGGCAAGGGCCACTATATCTGTTTGGCCCCATCAGAAGCCACCCTGCTTCCACCTAACCCCACCTAACCCCAAACTCTCATCAGCTATAACCATCATCTTCCATTATATGTTACTTCAGGCACCTTTGAGTTTCTGCCTTTGACAGAATGTTAAATACAGTGGAGAAAAAGCCCCATAGATTTCAGACAGTTCGGTAAATTTGAGGGTGGGATTGTATTTCACGGATGTTTTCAATAGAAGGAGAAAATGGAACAAGCCGGGAGGCTGGACTGATTTATCCTCAGCCTACACCACCAAGCCCTCCGCACAGATGGCAGTTTTAAACTTAAAAAAAAAAAGTATAAATCATTCGTAAGTACAAATAAAGAAATGTCAATGCATCCTTAGGAAATACAGGATTCAGCACATTTCTCACTACCGGGAAGAAGTCGGTCCCAAATCCTGGTCCGAGCCAAGGGTTACTCTGTGCCGGCCGGACCCGGGTCACAGATGCAGTAGGCTGTTCCAGGCAGTAAACTATTCATCACGCAGTGTTGAAACTAAAAGTAAGTTTCCAAAATCCGAATGCAGAAGAGAGAGGGCTGGAAGCCGAGGACACTTCTGCCCATGCCAAAGCTGCAGTGCACAGAGGGTGGGACTGCTCGAAGGCAAAACCTACGTCCAGTCCCAAAGCACCTTCAGGTCACCAAAGATGCGATATCCTCATGGATTTTTAGCTTTTAGGAGCTGGAATTAGAAGCTGGTCTTCCTGTGATGAAACCATTTAATACCTGTTTTACCCTATGAATACTTCCCCAGGGCGTTAAAAGAAGAAGTGTGAGCCACGAACACAACTACTTGTGCAGAACAAAGATTTTATTCACGTTCACACAAGTATCTTCCTTTCTACAGTCTTTCAGGGAATCATAACGTAAAGCCCTATTAAAGTGCTAATAATGCTGAAGTGGACAACTGAGAGTCTTAAAACATTGATTACCAATAAATTTGCTACTACTGAATAAAAGTCTTCATGAATATTCAGCTATTCAGTTCAGAACGTGCAGTTACGGCTCGAATTTCCTCCACTTTTCTCTCCTCTTCTCTCCTCTCCATTTAGTGACAACATTTTTAGATTCGGCCATTTGCTGAATTCTTGTTTTATCTTCGTTAAAAGTCTTACCATAAAATTAATTGAAGTTGATAAGCTATTTCCTGTATCGTATTTCTTCTGACGTTATCAATATTGCTAATAAAAATATAGATTGAAACAATATGTTGTAACGTCCCGGATATAAGCCAGATTCTGCTGCAACTCAAATAAATGTGAATTCCGCCTTCGGCTTTCACAAAAACAGAATAATGTCTCTATCTGGGCTGCTCTAACAGATAACATCGGTCCCTTTTCCCTAAATTCTCAATACGATCAGAATTTAAGTGAGCAGCAGACTGGTAGAACAAATACAAATCTATTTCCTGAAGATTTTCAAGATTAAAAAGAAAAAAAAGTAAAGCAAGCCCCCAAACTTCATTTCAAACTCAAATGAAAACCAACATTTCAAAGTTCCTTTTGTTTTGCAAATACTGTCATTTTTCATAGTCTTCTGGCTTGGGCATTTTCTATAACGGAATTGCGATTTTTAAAATATTGAACAAAAGTTATTTCAAAAACAGGAAGGGAAAGACTTCATTTGGATAAAGGCAAATCAGAGCGTTTAGTCACTTCTGCACTTTTTCCTTCCCAAGCATACATTCAAATTTTCTAAAATGATTTTTGGGAAAAATCATTTTATCCAGTGTTTGAGAACTCCGTGTGCCAACATATATCTGTCTTCTTCTGACCAGCTGCTCTCAGCGCTTTGAAACCTGGAGGAACATACAAAAAGCCAGAATTTCTTCCATCCAGTGTGTGCAGAAGACATGTCCTGCCAGTGTTTCCTTTTACCTGCTGATGCTGAAGACCACGACTGCCAGATCAGATCGTCTGCTTGCTGAGACAGCTGGTGCGTACTGCTCAGAACGGAGCTTACCAAACGATAAAAATACAGCTTATTTCAAAATTGTTTTTGAATATCATTCATGCAGCTGGAGTTATGGCCCATAAAAAGGGGGAATTTTACTGGAGAGATCTTCTGGACACAGAACAGAGCAGAGAACTGGAACGAGACCCAGGTCTGATGAAGCTCTATTTTTTCAGGGAAGACAGCGGATACCTCTGCTACTGATCCCGCTTTGGCTCTGCGGGCAGGTTGCACGGAAGTCAACGATAACATGTCTCTAGCTGCAAAAATGACAGGCAACACATAGTTGCATCCCAAAGGTTTTTTGATCTTTTGAAAAATTTCTGGACCATCTGTACCGAGAATCACTCTGCAATGAATTGCAATAAGACACGCTTTTTCTGGATAAAGGGTATTTGAGTCACTTTCCCTTAAGCTTCATGCTTGCCCATCACCAGTTGCCCCAGACACGCTTGCTTCCCTTCTTTCTTCCTTCTTTGTGGTGGAAAAGGGCTCTCCAACAAGCTTGAAGGCTTTCTCCTCCTGATGGGTAAAGCAAGGCATAAGGACAGCTGGGACAGAGGGGACTTCCCAAGAGGACAACCCAACACCAGCCTCCAAAACCCCGATGGTCTAAGCTCCCAGCGGCCTCCTCAGCGACGGCTGTTGAATGCCGATGCTTTGAAGGAGCAAGGCTCTGCTTCGGGCGTGCTGCCCTTTGCCCAGACCGGTCCTTTTTGCAGAAAGTCCTGGCCTTGGCCCACCTTGCTGGGACCCGGCCAGCCGTGAGTCACAGGAGACCCTGTCCGCACAGGCTGCTGGGCTCGTCTTCCAAGAGCACGTTCCCCTCATCTCTTGCTCTTCTGAAATAACCACATTGGATCCAGACCCTATTTAGCTGCTTGGCTTCATCGGAAAGCTTTCCAATCCACAAAGAAAGAGGCCTCTGGGCTTCTTTGGAGGTGCACCCTGCGCTTGGCCAACCCGCTCCCTGAGCATCACCGGCGCGTCTCCGCAGGCGCCGCGGCAGGGACCAGGCGCCTCCCCGCCGCCCGGGCTGTCCCGAGCTGCAGCACGTGCTCATCCCCTTTCCCCATCACCCTCCGGGTCTGGACTCAGGAGAAGCCCTGGTAGTCCGTCAGCACGCGGATTAAATGCTGAAGAGCCCTGAAACGTTTTTCCTTTGACGGGCAGAATTAGTTCAGAAATAATGATTCCTTTTCTAATCACAGGAAAGGAATTTGGAGGCCTCGCCGCGAAGAGGATTTGCTTTGCAGCAGGTGAAAACACGGATGAATGATTCTAAGATAATTTGTCAGTTGAAAAAAATAATGAAAACATACACGGAGCAGCGCAGAGCGGCTGTAATTGTGCCTGGCGAGGTTTGATCTCGGCGTCTCGCCTTTGACAGCCACGCCAGCCCCAAATCCAGCCCGCGCGTCTCCATCCTTCTGCCTTTGCTCCTAAAATAGAACACACCTGCGAGGCGAGCGGCTTTCCCCAAGACATTCCTGGTCTGGAGCGTATTAAACCGATATTTTTGTTTTGTATTTTCGATGATTTGCTCCAGTGATAACATAATAGCATGATATTTTGCCTGGGACTGATTAAAACGTTTCTTTTGATCAGCGCAGCAGATTGAAACAGTTGTTTATTACTGGACAAAGCTGCAGGAAAAAAAAAAAAAAGAAAGGAAGAAAAGCGGCTCTGGGTAGTTGTTGAGTCTGCTTTTTGCCAAGGGTATTTCATCCGCTTTTGGAAAGAGTGAAGAATTCCCGGTCTCGGCTGGGGTTTGCTCGTCGGAGCTGCGGAGGTGGCGGTGGCACCGCGGGGCACTCCTGGCTCCGCGGGAATCGCGGCGCCCACTCCGAGGCCGCAGCTCCAAAAAGCAGCCAGAAGGGACAAAAAGAAAGAAAAACGTTGCCGCAGGGACAATTCCACCAAGCGGACTGACAACAGGCAAAAACGCCCTTATTCGCTTTTCGTATTTTGTGTGCACTGAGTGAAACTTGTTTTCCATCCCAGAGCGCACCGGTCCCCCAGATGGTGACATTAACCAGTTTCTCTAACCGGATTTAATTTTGCACAGACTGTGCAAGTTGCTGCTTCCTAAAAAGATTGTTCTTTTAAATGATGCAATTCACCACATTTCAAAGCCTCCTAAATTTTAAAAGGTAAAACTCAAGCTAAAAGCGATCGTCTCTTTCACTGTATAAATCAAAGCCGGCATCATCGTGTTATGAACTGACAACATCTGAATATAAATGCGATATTCTGCTTTAACCCCTGCTACTATAAAGGCTTTCAAGAATATCGATTTTAATTACACAAATATTTTTAATAAAATCCCATATTAAACTGCTGGCAGGCCCGTAGAGGAAAAACCCCGTAATATCTGGCGCTGTCTCCCTGATGGAGCAATTCTCCGAGTTCCCGTCGCCACGTTCGCGCAGCTGCGACCAATAACCGGGCTGTCTTTATTGCTCTCCCCCAATATGAAATTAAAATGAACTGGAAATGTTTATGCCGCAAATGGCGTGCGACGCATTAAACAGATAATGAAAGTGAAGGTTCTGCTTAAAACATATAGTTTCTCCTCCAGCATAACTCAATCCAGCCTTTTCCCAGGCAGCGGAGATTGCTGCTCTGTCGAGAGCCTCAGACACACAGCAATATCTTCATTAAAGAGGAATGACTTCCATCGCGCCATTCCCAGGTGCCACTGAAAGCGGAGCTTGTTTCATGTGGCCACTCTCGATTACGGTGTTTACATCACAGATTCCTCGGCTTCACGGAGCGTTTTTAGCTAAATCTATTTCGGTCCTTGTTTGCTTCCCGTCGGCTTCTCCCCGCAGCGTGTTTACAAGCTGCATATTAATGCGTTGGTCATGCCTTCGGTATTTTTCACCGCTTTCAAAAAAAAGGACCCCAGCGCACTTAATCTTCTCGGCAGAACATCCTTTTTGCTTGTTTGCACTGATCGATAAATTGAATTAAATCGAATTATTTAAGGTTGTTAATTCCGCAGTGTACGAGTGCTCTGTTTCCAACACGTGCACCTGACGTGTATTTTCCTTGAAACGGGATACTTCACCCTCAACAGACACACGCCAATCACCCGGCCCGCGAGGACGCCGCAGCCGCACGCAGAGACTCGCCGACACGCGGCTGCAAATTGAACCACGGGGGGAGCCAGAGAGGCGGCAGCTGCAATCGGGATTTGTTTCGAGCATCCCTGGTCCATCCGTGTGGCTCAGCCTGGGCCCAAATTAATACACCCAAACTGCTAAGAAAGGGGACTTATTTAGGATGCTGAATGTCGAACCGCTCCGGCTGGTCGCTGGGCAGCCGGGGGGGGGTTTGCAGGAGTGTGCGGGGGGGCCACGTGGGGCCCAGGGCAGCAGCTCGCCAGCGTTTTGTGATTTTAACCCCATGCTGCTCCTTAACCCGCTGCGAAGGGCATTAAAACCCTGCCCGTGTTGTCCGCCTTCTGCCTTCCATTTGGCAGCAGCGCCGTCCTCTCCCCGGGGCCCAGCGGCCAGCCACGGTTTTTAATAACGCAGCGGTTCTGCATTCAGCATCCTAAATATGTACCATTTCTTAGCAGTTTGGGTGTACTAATTTGGGCCCAGGCTGTGCCACATGGATGAATGAGGAATGCTCAAACCAAATCCCAATTGCAGCTCCTGTTCCTCCAGCTTTTCCCCCAGGGCTCCCACCCCTCTGCTCCCCCCGCCCCGAAAAGCTGGCAAAACTCATCGCGCGGCGGCAGGACAGACACCGGCGGGGAGACGGGCTGAGAGCTTTGCAAGAGAAACTGCGCTGAAATGGGTTAAAACGGAGGGAATGCGACACGCACAGCTTTATGCTCGGGGCAGCAGGAGGGAGATATTATTTTTTGATGTTTTAAAGTTGCATCGTTGGTAGCATTTTGTTTGGCGCTGACGTTACAAGACGGTATAAGTGCCACGGCATCCGCTGCCGCAGCCCCACGGAGCCGGCTCAAGCGATGCAGCATCTCCTGGGGGACCTGGTGAACTCCAGCTATTGCCTTGGTCTTCACAGAAGTATCGTAAATAATTAAATAATTAAAATAAATAACTAACAGCCCTCAGGGGAATCAGTAAATCCACAAGGCGCTTCGTTCCTCTGTTAATATTCATTATCTCTTAGTTTAGTGATGAGCTGTCCCCGGCTCTGTGCCGTCCCCCCCTCCCCGGCATCCCGAGCAGCATGCGCTAACGAACCTTTCCATCCAAATAGGAGGAGTGACATGATAATAAAATACTGATCGTTGTGCCCTGGCTGTAGAGAAGGATAATTATTTACAGTAAGAGCAAATGAGAGCTAACGTCGATTTGTTGAAAGCCCAGAGCAAGAGCAGCTTTTCTTTGGTCTTGAAATAAAGGCTTGGAGTTGGTGTTTATTGATTTTGGCTTCCAACATCGATCCTTCAAGGGGGGGTTTTGCCTCCCACGACACGGAAAAGCGGAGAGGTGTATTCCTCTGATTTGCATGCTTTACACCTGCAGATTGGGGCAGGGGGGAGGTGTTTTTCAGCGTTTACATGCACAATTTCAGTTTGGAAGAGCCATGGCAAGGACGGCACTGACGGCACGGCCCCGAGGAAGCCGGGGGCCGTCCAGCCCCTTCGCGGGAGCCGCAATCTGGAATTGAGATTTAGGCAGGGCTCTGCCCCCGGCCCGCTCGCCCGTAACCGCGCAGCCGGAGGAGCCGGGCCGCCGTTTGGTCCCTTTGTTTTTCCAGCAACCTGCAGACGCCAGCGTTCAGAAACGGGGATGTCGGTCGTCTTAAATGGGAGCCACATGGAGCCGCCGGCCCGCGGCAACGCTCTTCCCCCCGCGAGGGCTGCCGAAAATCCGCGAACAAATTAATGGCCCGAAAGGTTAAGTGACGGCTCGGCCAACGTGTGCCGGGGGAAGGCGCATGCCGGCGGTGCCCTCCTGACACGCGGCCCGGGGGGCCGGGGCGAATCGCGGCTGCTCAGAGTGACCCGAAGTGAAAGGGCCCGGCGGGGGCTGCCGGGGAGAGCCGGCTCCTAAAACGGCAGCAGGGCGTCCGCCGAAGCCCCTGTGCCGGAGGCGGCCGCGGTAGCAAGCTGGGCCCCCCCGCGGCCCCCGCTCGCCCCGGCCCCACGGCGCTCTCGCCAGAACATCATGCGCATCACAGTATTTTACTTTTTAATGCACCAAATAACTAGGAGATGAACAGGTTTGACCACTGCGAGTTATTAATATTATATACTATAAACATTAAATTAACTTCTTGTTTAATTGCTGCTACTAAGAGCAAAACATCCACAAAGACACGAGTTCGCCACAGGAGCAGTGAGCTACACTCACCGTTAATACACAGCTGTATCTATTTTGGGTGGCTCTCTAGACCCTTTCACCACAGTCCGTAAGCACCAGACTGCCCTTAACACAGCCGTGTGTTTCTGCAAAGCCCAGTTTACCTTCCCAACGCCAGGGACGGGCCCTTTCCAGCACGCGGGTGTTGTCACCGTAAGTTACCCAAGCGGAGGGGACACGCGGTGGAGCTGCTGGCTACGTCCAACCGCTCGCAGAGGACACAGCTGGTCTGAGCACATCTGGATGAGTCAGGGGCACGTGCAGTCAGCATCCCCAGCAGAAGAGGCCACAGGGAAGCTGGTTTTGAGACGACCCCTTCATGCACTATCATCAAAGACAGAGAAAAAAACGTCACTAGCTTCTCTGTGAGATGCACTTCTCCGGATTTTCTGTAAGGGTGCACATAGCCCTGCATTTATGTGTCTTTTGGCACTTTCTAAATCGCATTTGGACAAGAAACCAAGACTACCACCTACCACAGCTGCTCCTTAGCCAGGCCAGAAGCAGCACAAGACACTGATGTTGCATCAGACACATCCCGATATGTCCTGTCCTGGTCAATAAACAACCTCCAGAGCTGATCACTAATCTTCTGCTGAGAAATGCTGCTTGCTGCTATACGGCGCTGGCTTGAGGAACACAAAGTCACACAGACTTTGCTTTATAGCGAAGCTTTACGATATGCTTTCATAAAGCATTATGAAGCAGTCACTCCTCAGCAGGAATCCAACCACCCATCCTCTAGATAGCGCTTACGGAGTAAAGGTTAGCTTTAAAGGAACGTGTTGTAGGGGATTTTTCTTCCGGGACGTTCTAAATGACTCCGCTGCGAAACCAAGTTTAATTAGCACCTTCAGAATTGCAGCATAAATCTGGCCGGTGCAGGAAGGAAGTGAACTGTAGAGCGAGCTGTCAGCAGCTCGCTGTGATCTGACAGAGTCCAACAAATGCTTTCCACATTCTGACCCCGCGCGTCAATCAGCGGCCACGCAGAAACCCCCCTTCTCGCACGACCGGCATCTGGTCGGCAAAAATCAACAGTCAGCTATAATTTTTACTAGCTGTCATTTATCATTATTTTGGAAGGAAAGAGACAGCAAGGCATTCCTCATCCCGAACACGCTGACTACTAGCTGCACCGGGCAGAATTTAAGATGATAGGTGGGGATTTCCACAGGCACAAATGGGAATAAGGCTTGTAACTGCCTATGCCGTACCGAAAATAGGGGACCAATTTTAATCTCAATTATATCTCGGTAACTCGGAGGATAATTCAGAAGTGAGCTTCTAATATTTCAGTTCGGCATAAAGAATAATATTCCACTTCCCCCCCTGCCATCCCAAGTGATTTTCATTTCATTTGGGCTAATCTCAGCTTGAGTGTGAGCTTTGGTGATACACTAAAGGACATAAATGTGCTAAAGAAAATATACAAAAAGCTGTGTATAAATGTCTGGGTTAAGATCTGTTGAGGAGTTCACTTAATTATATGGCTCCTTGTGACAAAAAAATTGCATTTATCACAGTAAAATATGTGACAAATGACCTATTTCATGTCTACTGCACTCTGAGCAGCAAGAAACATTTTCTCCCCTCGGAGCAGGTATGCTTTCAGGTTTACAAATTCCTGCAAACACCAACATGCATCCAGTTAAAATCCCCCTATGCATATTAGGGGCTCAGCTCTCTGAACAGGTTTTCTTAGCAATACAAGCATCTATTCTGAAATACTGTGCCTACTGAAATTTCTGAGTTTTCTTATTATAGTTAACGTATTTAAAATACACTAACAAATCCAATACTGAAAGTACAATATTTTATCTTCCTCACATACATGTTCCTGGGCAACCTGCTCTAGGTGACCCTGCCTGAGCAGGGGTTTGGACCATATGATCTCCAGAGGTTCCTGCCAACCCCAAATATTCTGTGATATTAAGATCCTGGTACAGCAAATAATTTCTATTTTTGCATGTAAACTATGCATAACTGTAAGTACTTTGGCAGAGCCAAGTTCTTGAGCAAAGTTCAACCTTGCTGTAAGTGGCTGGAAATCTTTGGCTTCACTGGGATTACATATGCTGCATTTGGCTGAATTCATCTATTTAACTTACGTAGACATACATACAAGATCAATGATCCTGAAGTACTTACAGGAGAATATAGGCAGGCATCATACCCTCACTGCTGAAACATGCTGACCTGTGGAAACCCTGTAAAGGCATTAAGGAGAGAAGTGAAACATGATGGCTGCCTCATTAAAATTGCACAGCAAGTTCTTCAAAACTGCTGTATTGCATATAGAGCTTTTCTGTCATTGCCCACCCAGTGCGCCTGAAACACAGCCCCTCCACATGAGCACTGGCATCAAAACCATGTCAGCAACACGCACTTTACTGCCGGACTTTCTTGTAGGAGCCCATCAAAGTGTTGAGTTAGTACAGAGCAATAGTCAAAGCACTGACTATCGCTGCTGCGATAAGCTCATGAGATCTGCCTTGGCAGAATCCGGCAAGGATTATTCACATCTTATGTGGCTTGTTACGCTGTGTGCCAAGCGCTGAGAAACAGTCGCTGATAAAAGAGGCAAAGAGCGGGTGAGATCACACAGCTCTGGACCACGCATCTGCCATCAATTTGGTGCTATCACTATGTCATATCTGGAGGGAGTGTTTACGTAGATGGATGGACTGTAAGCTCGGTGGGTATCTTATTACCATTCCCGGGAGGAGCAGCTCATCTTATACGTGATGATAAAGTTCACGTGTGACTAACGAGGGCCTTTTTGTTCTAATAATTAAGATCCTATGTTTGCAAATGATGCCTTTCATTTATTTATTTCTGTCATCCTGACAACCATTTGGATGTCTTTATTACGATAAAGCTACTACCAATACAATTTGTGGAGATGAAAAAAAATTGCAAAAACCTAGCTATTCTTTATTTGGGGGAAACACAGCCTTTCCTAGGCTTTCAGCCATATTATTGTATTAACAATAAATTGCTTTAAGAACGAATATTTTAAAAAAGAATATCTGAGGAATATTTGCACTTTTAGAAAACTGACCTTAATCTGCTATAATTCTGATGCTAAAGAAAATTGGCTCCGTTTTTTTAATTAACATTGTTATTTAAAAATGTACCATATTTATCACTTATATGGTACACTTATGATCATTTCCATGAGATGCTAACAGTTTAAAGGGAGAAGTTTTAATGAATAGCTTGCAAATATCATATTTATTGAATACCCAAGTCTATGAAGCTTTAGCAAATTAGTTTTCAAATGTAATAAAGAAAACAAATGATGACAGACAACCCACAGAATCACGTCAAAATGTTTTAGCCATAATTTTTTTGAAGGGGAATAAACGCAATGGGCCAAGAAGCGACACACACAGCCCACCACCGGGGCCGACACCGTTCAATACCTTCGTTAGTGGCCTGGGTGACAAGGCACACCGCACCTCTGCAAACCTGCCGCACTAACCCAGGCTGACGCAGCACCCAGCAGAGGTTCGTCTCCAAGGGCTGTTGGTAACCTGGAGCTGAGAGAAACCTGATGAAATTCAGCAAGAGCAGTGCAAGGTTTTGCGGGGGCAGAATAAACCCCTGCCCTGCTCCGGGCTAGGGAGCAGCAGGCAAACTGCAGAGCCACAGGAAGGTCCTGAGGATTTTGGCAAATGACAGCAGAAAAATGGGAGCCAACAGGGTGCTCACCCCAAGGTCCCATCCAAGCAGCTTTCTATGATATGCAAAATAACAGCAACAAAGCCAAATCACCTTCATATAAATCATAAGCATCTCTGAACTTTTATCAGAGAGTTAATCCTTCCCCCCAACTGAACCTGAATGGAAGAACTTGAAGTGGCATCCAAGCATTATGGGTTGCAGTAAGATTCAATCATTAAAAAAAATTCCTTGGATGGAAAGACAGTGGATTCTGGAGATGAAATCTAGGTATATATGCTTCAAAGAGCAAAATACTGATTTTCTGCCTTTTTCAGATTTTTTTTTTTAATGTATTACTAGATACTTTAGGGATAGAAAGCTTCTTTCAGTTTATATGTTTTATTTACTTTCAGCTGCCTGCTAGGAGAAGTTCCTGTAGGTTATAATTGTCCCTCCAGAAGAAGTGAAAGACGCACAAAGAAATGACCCTTTTCTGCACTGTGGATTTTTTCCTTTTGCTGTAGGAATTATTTCTTTGTTACTTAATCATCTGTAATTATCTCCTGGAGTAAATTCTGTTGGTGCATCAATTTTCAAACACAACATTCATTTTTATCAGTCATGTTTATTTAATTTTAGCTGATTAGCACAGAACCTAACAAGTGGCTTAGACTAACAGTATGTCACTGCTGAAGTATTTTGTAGGTAACAAGAAGACATGGAATAGTGCACATGTTGCTTTGTCTGCATTAATCTATTTACATTGTAATTCTTCAACTGTTTTTAATGGCTGGTACAGCTGGAAGCGATTAGTTGTCTAAATTAAAGCCACATTTCTCACTTTGTGGACTGGAAAGGTTTTTAGTTGTTGTCTTTTCGTTGCTTTTTGTTTTCAAATCAAGATAGATATCATTTAAAAATGCATGAAATCTTATTGAGGGGATTGATTCTAGTGCTTGGATCTGTGTTCCCATTTATTCATTTTTCAAGCCAAATACTTGGATGGGCCACAAAAGGGGTGTGTTTGAAGCTGAACTCCGCAGTGCAGCTGTCAACACAGCATTGTCTAGCATTGCAGAGACAGAATTTAGCTGGACATAAGCACCAGAGTTTCAAATGGAAACCTTGGGGCTGTGGAAGAAAGAACTGCCTTCTGTGAAAGAAGAGACAAAAGGGAAAGGGCAGAAATCACTGCTAGACACAGTTGGAGGAGTTCTTCTTAAATGCAGTGAGCAGCTACTCAGCTACAAGCTAGTTAAAATAACAAATATGTTTGACTGTATTATGCACAAAGTGGTTTATGTAAAAACTCACAACAGAACTTTATCTAGTGTCCAAGGGTCCCGGGAAATTTGTACAGGCTGACAATTTGCCTTCCTCTTTTTGTTGTTCCTATGGGGGTGGAAATAAAAACCACATTTGCAAATCAGTCATGAAACTCGGGATCATACCTGGCATAGCTCCAGCACTTGCCAACCTGAACAGTTTGATGGTACTTGTCCCATTACCTTTCATCTTCATGACTGAGGTTTTCTAGGTCTGGCCCAAACACCATACTCTTCTCCTGACACTTCCCACTACAGCAAGATATAAAATACTCAAAAGTCTAACAAGAGCACCTGTCCCGAGATTTTTCAGCTCAGCTATGAAAACTCAGAAAGCAAGACAAGCTATGGGATATTGCAGTCTAATGTTTCCTATGGGATTAGTACCCTCTGTGTGAGGCTAGAATAAATCATTTCCTGTGCCAGAGTCTCCACTGGGAATTATTTCTCTGTAAAGACAGCGTGGTGTCAGTGCTCAGATTCATTCACAATGGCAATGGTGCTGCAACCTTCTTGCTGCATAACCCCCAGGGATTTAGATGAACCTTTGCATATTTGAAACTGATGGGAGCCTTCCAAATGGTTTCAAACCTGCATTAAGATCAGACTGAAGCTATCAGGAATTGCAGTCTGGGATAAGATATATTCCTGATATGCAGATACGGGATTGTCCAAGATGACATTCAGCCAGACCTGTGTCCTCCTAATGGCACATACATGATCCCTCTTGGTAAGTATCAAATCAGACCTGTTGGCCTTGTGCTTTCCTAGAGCAATGTATCAGTGCTGGAAGGTGACGCCTACCTTGTGGGAAGAGATGATGTCTCTAACCCTGAAAAAGATAACAATGTTAAACAATTTCCCAGAACTCACAGAAAAATATGGGGTAAATAGAAGAAGATTTGGCTGGGGACATAGTATCATCTGAACTCACCTACTTAGTAGCAGTAAACTGCATGGAGTCTATTCTGACTGTACTGCTTGGTGCGCCTGAGAGTTGTGTTCACTGCAGGGTCCCTGAGCAGGGCTCAGGGGCTCACTCCTGCACCCCAGTATGAGACCAAACTTGCTGCTCTGTTGATATGTTCTTACCTCACTCAGTCTATTCGAATAGGGTGGGAGGGAGCCCCACTTCTGGAGAGAGCAGGAAGAAGAGTATCTCTCACCTGTACAGGAGAAAAGAGCTTTAGCTGCTCACACAGCTGCATTTTGTCCTTTTTCACATTCATCCCCCCTAAACCAAGCTCATATTCAGGGTTTGGTTGTGCCAGCACTGGAGAGCAACTTTTAAAAACTCATATAAAGAAACCCAATTTCACATTAAGTTACATATATTTTCGCAGTGTCAAACTCCTGAATGAAAATGTGTATGATTTTATACTGTCATAGACCCTGAGAACTTTAAATTGTGCTGACTCTAAACTGTATAACAGAATTAAAACCCTCTGGAGAAATTTGCAGGGTGGTTAAAGAAAAGGAAGAGAAAGCCACAGAAAAGACAGCATTTTACTCAGCTTTATAACTTCTAGGATAATGCAAGAGAAACATCCTGGCTTCTTTCATACAAATTCTAAAGATCTTTTTTCAACTGCTCTGTCCTGGTCAGACTAACGATTACCAGACTGCTGTGAGTAAAGCAGGGACCCTGTGCCAATACCACGTTAAGTAACTGAAGGAAAAGATAAGCAGAGAATTGAACATCCAGGGAGAGTAGATAATAAAATCATACATTATAAATCCCACCCACACCTGGAAGCCACACCTCAGGGCAATCTTCCACAGTTTGAAGGAAAGAAAGCATCCTACGCCATTAATGCTGTAGGTTTTGCAGGAAACAGAACTAGTTTCAAATATTGCAGCCTGAGCTTCAGTATTCTCTGAATGCTTAGCTTCATGCCTGGATTTGTTTGCATGCATCTAACAGTTTAATCAGGAGGATTCCTTTAAAGATTAAATCGTGTGTGTATTCCTAGAGCTGGAAACAAATCTCACACACTATAAAAAAACAAAACAAAAACAAAAACCTACAACACACAAACCTTTCATCTAAGACTTTACATTTGTGAAAATGCAAAGTTTTAAAATAAGCCTTTGTTTATTTCATTGACAATCAAACTTGGATTTTTAAAATGGAAATCTGATAGAAATTCAATTTGCTATAAACATTTCCACCGCAGTTATTTTATCTGTCACCTAACACCTTCAGCTTAATTCCTTATAACATCTACCTTCTTTTTACAGTATTAGAAATGCATCTCCAGGGGCTGAATAAACAATAGAAATATCTGGTATGATTTAGGAAAAGGTAAGGGAAAATACTAGAAAGTAGAAAGACCAAAGGTAGGTGAAACACTGAAATATCAGTTTCTGATACCCTTTACTTCAAAAGTAATTTCATTGCTTGTAGTAGGACTTTTACTAATTAAAGCACAATTTAAATAAAAATTAAAGCACATGTCTGAGCAAAATATATAGTTCCTGTTTTTATAGAGATAGACAGGTAGGCCAAATAATCTACATGAGTAAATTATAAATTGATTGAAAAAAATCCATGTGCCCAGAACTCTGTACTGTTTTGCTTATAAATAATTGTGGTATGCTGATTAAAGAAATAGAAGAGGTGCTGCTGTGCTTTTATGTGGCCAAGGAAAACAAAATCCCACTGTGTCCTGTATCGGCTTCAGAATATCCCATAACATGGCAGTCAGAGCACTTGCCTGGAAAGGTGGATATGGGAGAAGAAATCCCCTGTGGTAAGCAGGGCTTTGAATCACAGTCTCCCATGCAAGTGCCTCCAAGGGCTATCAAAGAAGTTTCAGTATAGGCTTTGTTAAACTCAAAATGTATTTCCTTATCATTTCAGCAATAACAATAATTTTAAAAAAAATCATATTTGGTATAGTCCAAACTGAATCTTCATTTAGCTCAGCAGTCAAATCAAATAAATCACACATTTGCACAGACTCACTCCTGTAGAAGTGATCACCCAGTACTTCGGGGGGGGTGGGGGGGAGTGAAATGATGGCTAACCCTGTTTGCTCCTCTTCCACCCCTCTTTCCACTCACCCCCCAAAAAGGAAGATAGCAGCCCTAACCAAGAGCTTTCTGCCTTTATCAGTTTGTCACAACCTTAAAGTCCCTCAAATATTTTTTGTGTATTCAATTATCCTATCTATAGCATCTGTACCTCATTACATGCTCTAGCTGAATGGTGCATGGAGTCAGGTTGCAATGAGGCAAAGGTCAGAGTAACCTCCAGCCTGTACTTTGTGATAGGTTGATTATTCAGATAACAAACCACCATCCAAAGCACTGAGCACTTCTCTGGGGCTACAGACAGGACCCTATCACTATATCAAAATAAAAGAAGATAGCTAAATCCCACTGGCTACCCACTACCTTGAATATCTGAAAAATAAAAAGCAACCAGATGTTATTTCCTACAGCTTGGTGCCCTGAGCTGGTACTTCACAGTAGCCTTCTTACTTTGGCACGTCTTGCTTTTAATATACTGCCCAGCATTAATCAAGCAGTTGAGAAGCACCCTATATCAGTTCTGCAAAACAGAGCTTAGATGATTTACTGTCAGATTCTTTCAGCTCCTGTTAGACTCCTGTTTTTCTTTCATGTTTGGTAGCAGAGGTCAGCAGCGGTAGGAGATGCATGCTTTCACTTTGTCTCACATTTGCTGCTGTCATTCCAATCCTGCTCAGGTCCCTGCAGAGCAACAGGATGTGTTCATGCTCACAGCCTTATATGCTAATTGATTTTAGGGAGCCCATTCATCAGCTTAATTTAGTAGATCACCCACCAGGTTTGCTGTTCACTGTCAAAGGTAATTCAATTAAAACTCCAGAAGTGTGACTAACTATTCAATGTTAAATACGTTTACCAGCTGTATTGCTGCATCTTCTCCAACCTATTGTGTCTGTGAATGAGCTCAAGCATGATGTGACCAGGCCATATACCTTGGTAGATAAATATATAAAACGGTTTTGCCGCAATGACAAAACAGTAAGTGCAAATGCCTTCTGCAGTATGCAATGACATGCAAACGTCTACATTTAATAGCTGCAGCAAAGAAAAAAGCCTCAAAAATGTTAGAAGTCAGCAGTAGTTAAAAAGGTTGAATTAACTCTACATTTATACTTTTTTAATATAACCTTCAAAAGAATCAAATTCATATTTTCAAATCCAATAATAGTGTGGGATCTCCCCACTCATACTTTTAGACACATAGTTTCACATTAGTCATTAGTCTAAAATTCCTAATAAAGCCATCCAGTATGATTTTATCCTATCAGTGAACCTGTCTGTAAATCAGGCAGACATTAAAGCACTTGTGAAAAGATGTTTTAATTAAATAAGGGAAAAAAACATCTTGCTAAATTCCTCTGGGCTGACAAACTGTGTTTTGACACTTCTTGTCTGTTGGCATCAGTCATTCATATGTGGTTTGGTAGTAATTAAGCATATTGTTAGTGATTCCATTGTAGGCCATGGGACAAAATGCTGTGTCTGCTTAACAGATTAAAGAAAAACATTTTCTGAAAAGCACAGGTAAACAAGACACACATCCTCTAACCTTTCACCTTTGAAGACCAAGGTTCACATCCCTCTAGATCACAAATAAATAGGAAACTCTATACTCTCCTGACTCGTGCTACTGCAGGTTCTGCATTCATTATTAGAAGTTACAGGCTAACAGAATTGTCAGTCACAGTTCAAGAAGAGATGTTAGAGGATGAGATGTAACGGGTTGTTAGAAGAGGTGCATAAGAAACTTCTAAAACCACTACTTGTGCAGGAACTGGGATGTATTTATTTTCAGTGACTTCATAAAATTGTTCTTTTAATTAGGCACTAAAATGCTGAGTATCTAAATAGCTCCTATTACATGGGTCCCATTTTGTGAACTTAGTCCATAGGAGTCAAACCCTACACCAAGCAAAGACTTCCTGATTTCCATGCAACTTTAGAAAACAAAGGAGATCCAGCAACTCTGCAAACCACCGATCTTCCTGCACGACATTTTTTTTTTTTTTTTTTAATAGACTAGGAGGAAGAATATTTATGCTGTTCTGTAAACAGTATTCAAGAAAACATCCAGATCTCTCAGACATCGCAATAAAACTTTATGAAGAGCTTGGGAATACCTGCATCTACTTAATACTCTAATCACAGGCTAATTGCTGAACTTTTAAAATCAAACATTAAGTTTGGAAGAGAGCCTTGATGTTCTGTATTTGCTGCTTTACACATACTATACACTAGACAGATCCGGGTTTTGTAAGTATTAATCTTTGTTGTACAGTACATTTTTAAAATATTTGGATAAAAAAGTGCCATTGTTAAAAGTAATCATTTCCACTGACTAATATACAATGATAACTATCTTTACAAGCATAACAAGCTCTTCTGCAGACATATCTCTAAATATACATTTTGTATAAAGATATCAAATGGTGGTCAAATACTTACAGCAACGTAACTGGATAAGCAATGACTTTAATGTACGGTTGCTGCCAGGAATCCTTATTTTGTTGTTGCTGTTATTGAATCTCTCTCTTCTTCTGGCATTAATAAATTAAGGCACCTGCTATACAAATCAGTAGAAATCCGGAAAATCATTATCACTTCAATGCGGAAACAACGTCCATCACAAAAGAACAAATGGGGTATGTAGTCTACATGGGACTACATGACATATTTGTCAGATTACTAGAGGAAAAGTTGATCTTACTGTTATGGACTTTATCCACTTCCAGGTCATATCAATTAGTTACAGCATTCTCTTGGAGACTGGAACTAATTTACAACACTCAGAATGGAATTGTCTGCTTTTCCTATGAACTTCTAGTCAAATGTTGTGGATTCATACTGGTAACTGGAACCGAAAAATCACCAGTGTTAGAAGTAGTGCTTAATGGTTCTAACATCAACCTCTTTTGCAGCAATAGACAAGAAATTGTGGAAGTCCTGACTACGATAAAGATCAAGTAAAATATCTGTAAAAGATCAAGTAAAATAGAGGCTTGGGGATTAGGTCAAAACTTTTTAAACTAATTTTTAAAAAAGAAAGAAGAGTTCTTAAACATTGGTATATTGAATATTTTAAAGAAGTTTTAAAAAGTTTTACCATCCTTTACAGTTTTTGTTTTCTATTTTTTTCTATCTTTAAGCCTTCTATTTTGATATAAATTGCTTGTAATGAAACGTTCTGAATTAGATAGTAGGGAAATTACACCAAGCTGATCATTATTTTGTCAGATACGTGTATCTGTTGTTATGTAGTATTTACTATTTTAGACTTTTGTGAAAAAGCTATTTCACTTACACTTAACAAGTTTAGAACATTCTAACCAGTCATGCCAACAGTAAACCACCTTTCTGATTAAAAATCTGACACTTAAATTCTCTAAGTCACCCTGTCCAAATACTAGCTTGAAAATGACCTGGATGTCTTCTATAAGATAGTCTGGTTCAACCCCTTCTCATGGCAAAAACAGCAAGTCCAGCACTCTTAGAATACATTGTAAAGTTTTCCAAAGTACTGGAAAGACTTGGGAACCTACAGCCCATTATTTTCTATCTTGAACTGCATATCACAGCTGATTCAGCATGACTTTCTTAATAAAAAGTAGTAAAGGTCAAATGAAAGCCTGTAAGGCTCACTTACTGCATCTTCTTCCAAGTTAAAAAGGTTCAATTGGCACTTGAAATTAGTTACAGATTGTTCAGATAAGTCTTTTCCTTTATTTGAATGGTAATGAAGAAAGCTCCTTCCGATACAAGTAAGGCCACTGACCCTTCTTGTGATTTCATTGAAAAAATATTGTTTGACAAAAAAGAAAGTACTGAGCACTATACTGCAGTTAGTGAAAACCAAGCCTTTGCAATAGTTTAAATGCTAACACTAAAACCGAACAAATACAGTATGGTACGGTAACAAAGAGGATCCTTAAACCAAAATAAAGAAATATTTCATCAAATCAAATCTCAACATAGGCAACGCTTTTAATAAGAAAATGATTTCTCATATTAAAATACATTTTTCAATCAGTAAACAGTGTGCATTTCTCTCTGCATGAAGCGGAAAAATTATCACAGGACAAAAACAGAATACATGACGGCCAAAGAAACCCAAGACAAGTTAGCTAGAAATAAAACAATTAAAACAGTTTAAGGACAAAGTTATTCACTACCTCATTTTGCAACTCCCACATTACCTCCTAAAGACAGCAAGGAAAAGCCCTGAAGTGCATTTAGCAAAAGATAGTTAGATGTTAAGGCGAATTACCAGATGACACTCGGCAACATGCTTCCAGTTTGCATTTTGTGCAACGGAGCAGCTCGTAGCCAAGGATCCAAACTCTGATGAAGGTAGCTTCCCATTTAGCCTTGACACTATCCAGAAATGAGGGTCTCGAAGGCAACAAATAGCTCCTTAAACTAGTTAGTGATGACTCTGTAAAAGTCCTCTTTAAGGATTTTAAAGCATAATAATCACTTATATAGGACCTACGCAAAAACAAAGCTTCAAGCTCCCTCTGCTGGTTCCTGAACAACAATGGAAGAGGAAAATACAAATGGAGGGTTTCAGCTCAATCAAACCAAAATAGACCATCTCCCGCCAGTTTTCCTCTTTCCTTCCTCCCCTTGTTACATACCTCAAGGACAACAGAAAGCTTCTCAAATAAAAGATATACTTTTGTGTCCACACCAGAGTAAATATTTTTACTACATTATAAAATTTTAAATATAACTAGACTGTATTTTATGTTGTTATACTTGATCATAATTACTTCCTAAAATATTGGCCCAAATCTTTCTTGATAACACCCACTTTTCTTTCTCCTTGTTTTCTCTCTAAAGATTTAATTTTCTCATTATTTTTTCACAAGAATCTATTCATGATATTATGAAGTCTGCCTGTTGGTTCATTTAAGACCCACCAGCAAATAGCCATATAACCTAGGAACACACATGAAATACGTCTGCTGTACAATTTTATTTGTCTTCCAGTTACATTTACAAATTGATTCATAAAAGATAATGCAGTTTTCAAAATGAACCCTACCTGAGCTAAAAAAGCTTCTCTTCTCTATACATGTCATCAGCTTCAGAATTGCTGATCATATTTAACAAAATTTCAGTATTTCTTGGCTCTGAGGATCTCCACAAAAGTAACATGATGATTATATCCCATTTCAGTTGAGAAAGTTAGATTTCTCTTTCTTCCTTTCCTTCCTTCTCATTTCATTTGAAGCTTTTTATGGCTTTCAAATTTGGAATTCAAATGACCAAAGACTAATGCCATCATTACACTAGCAGCTGTAAACTTAATTCCAAGAAGGCAGAAACATCTCACAGCATTTCAGACTAGGCTTCACTTCAGATGTGTCTGCTCATAAATATTGAAATATTATCTGGTATTAAAGTTACATAAAAGCTCGTTCAATCTATTTAACACGAAATTAACTTCTACAAAAATACACAGTCAACTTGCAAGAAACACGAGCAAGGTAAGAGTAGCAAGATCTGTTCAGAAAACAGAGAGCAAATGTTTCTAGGGAAACACGAATTAAAAAAAAAAAAAAAGAGGATACAAGAGTCAAATCTGTTCTAAGAGCAACTTCAGTTTTAAGCATTTCCAAAAGACTAGAGAAAACTACATGTATTAAAGACATAACTACTAAACCTTTCTGAATGCCAGTTCTCATAAACAAGTATTTATAGAGAGAGAAGAAATAAGTTTTGCCCAGGAGAGGGCAGAAGCTCTATACACAAAATGGAATAGTACAAAATCCTGGCCCCATTCAAACACATAGCAATGCTCAGGGTGAAAGCAGCAAGGCAAGATTTAATTTTGTTCCGAAAACACGTTTCTTCCTCAAATCAGCTAAGCCTGCCTATCTCTTTAAATCATAGTTCTGCAGAGGTAAAAGTAACTAATTATGATAACCAAGCCTTTACATTTATTTCTTAATCCTTCTAAAAAGAGATACTGAAAAAATATTCTTCTATCAGTGTTAGTAAGCCTAGGACTTCCAGAAGATCAAAATTATTAAACAAGCTGTATACAGCCAGTAAGATAATGAAGCTTATTTAATGTTTTTCTTGTGACTATCTAATCAGTCTTAGCTCCATCTACTTTTAAATGCCTCCAAATCCCCAAGTTTCAAGGCAAGAGGCAACATACACAGAAAAGCAAATTTATGGTCTATCTACCCTGTCAAACAGCTCTGGAATGGCCAGGGGCAGTCCGAAAGCAGCATGATAATATTTAATGTTAAAACAAGCCAGACGAGCTAGCTGAAGAGCTGTCTAATACCAAACACGGAAAACCTCCATAGTTTCTGGTGCAGGTCTACGAACAAGCAAGCGCAAAGTAAATTCTTATGTGGATGTATTGCACGAGTAACTTTCCAGTCACTAGCCAGGTATGTAGCCCTATCACGAGATAGGGAGCAACAGTAAAAATAAACTCACCAAGGCAAAGGCACGCGCGCACACACAAGCGGCTATCAACGTTGTGGGTAACTTGGCTGTGTAGAAAAAACATTGTATTTTTTGTTATATTGTTCAGAGTAGCTACAAAAAAGGTGTAGTATATGGTATCCTTCTTAAGACATTTTATCAATAATATTAAAAGAATGTACCTAGAGTATATGGTTTATAACATCTTCCTCCTCTAAGTGGGAGAAATTGAAAGATTCAAAGACATTTAAAAGAAAGCTGCACTGAAAATAAACCTTAAGTGTGGGAAAAAGACTACATTTTAAGAAATCAATTTAATTTAGACTGCAAATGTGAGAGAGATGACTCCAGAACATTTTAGGCTGTTTTGTCTGTCTTATTTTGTTTCTTATTTTTACAGTACCTTTGGATGCTTCATTATATAACATCCTGCTAAAGCTTCAAAGTGATTTGAGTAACACATTCAAAATATAGCTTGAAACTGTTCTGAAATGTTTCCTCATTTCTGTACACTTTCACTGAAAAATCCTGCATGATTAAAAAAGCTAAGTAGTTTCTTACTCAAACATTTCCACAACACTAGAAAGACCATGTGATCCTGAACACCAATGAATTAAGAGTTAATTCCTATTCTAAAGCTCCATACCTTCTTCCCTCATCCACAACACAATAAAACAAAAAAATTGAGTCCAAGCAGTCAGGAAAAAAATTCTTTACACCACTATTTATCACAACACAAGCAGTTTCAGCTTCAAATTTCTACAACCATTTCTTTACTTTACAACTGCAGGAAGAGCTTGAAGCTACTGAAAGAGGTCAGTAGATTCCCTCTTACTGTGCAGAAATGCAGAGGGGTTAAAGGAGTAACTAAAACAAATTAGCTTCTCCATCACCGCAGTATTGCAAAACGCATCACCATATCTGCAGAGAGCAGTACCATATCTTACAAAACAGTAGCTATTCCTAATTCAACATAACCAATACCTATCTTGAAACAATCTCGCAGCCTGCCCCTCTGACAGAGCGGGCCTAGTCTACTTACCCACTCCTCACCTCACTCTCTCCAACACTGTACTGAAGAAAAGATCACCCGTGAGAGGCTGAGGAGGAAAAGCTACTCCAAGGGAGTGTCCTGGCTAGCAAAAACAGAACTGGGACCTTGACTCACCATGGAGGACTATGAAGACCTGAACTTCAGCAAGAGCACTTTCATATTTTTCATATATGACAGAATGTTAAAATGCAGAATACTATGATAAGGCTTTTCCTTGCATATAAAGAGTGCCTAGATGAAAAGGAAAGACAGGGACTAACACAGAATAGAAAAAAATACAGGGGTGAGTGGCATAACTGGCTGCACCTCAAGAAACTGAGAAAAAAGCAAAATGGAGAAGCTGGAGCACTCAGCATTAAGCCATAAGAAAGCAAACTGGAGAAGCCAGAGCACTCAGCATTAAACCATGAGATAGCATTCAACAGAACTGACAAAGTGTTGGAAAATATATTTTATTCCTCCTGTACTAAAATGATGACACCATACAAGTTCCCAGTTACATGAAAACAGCTTTTGGTATATGAACCATTAATTTCAGCATTATTACTGTAGCTTTAAAACGCTAAAAAAAAAAAACAAACCTCTACAGACTGAAGTCCACTTATTTGTTTTAATAAGTGTATTTTCATGAAGTCCACACTGTTCACCTCTGTGTGTTCAATGAGTTTGGCTGTGTAAGGAAGTTAGGTATAGCATCTGAAATGAATATATCAGTCCTCCAACCATAAACAGTCTTCATAATTTAAAAAATTCACTTCATAATTTAAAATATATCAGTGACACTCTGCTTTTCTGTCAGCTAGAATGTGCCAACATTGCTGCTTGATTTTATGAAAGAGCTTGCAAAAGATATATCAACTTCAAAATGTACAGAAAAAGATATTTGAGAGCTGATATTTTTGAATTACCTGACGTATTTAGAAAGAAGAGCAAGCTAGGAGTGAAGTATCATATATTACAAGTATTTAAACACATAAGCCATACTGTATACACCTTTCTAGTGTAGTGTAGGGTTAGTCACAAACAGTGTTTTGAAAGCATATACAAAGAACTGCAGCTTTGATTAACTTAAACTTGATCACGTAGGCGGGCCAGTCTCTGTGACAGCTCATCCTGCAGAATTGTGGAAGAAAAGAGAAGGAAAAAAAAAAAAGAGTAATATGAAAATCAATTGTTGCAAAGTTCTGCAATGGTGAAGCAATCTTATGTCAAGATGGTATGAAATAAACTTGTACAAGTCATAACAAGATTTGCTTAAGAGTGGCTATACTGAGTTAGACCACAGGTCCATCTAGCTATCTTGTCTCCAGCAATGGATACCTAGAAACCAAGTGCAGAACACGTCAAGTATAGATAATTTTTAGGTATGATCTTTGCAAACCTAAATCACAGTTTACAGAACTGCATCCTTATTTGGATGTGAAAAGAACCTCAGTCGCACCCTCAAGTGACCAAGGCTGGTATTGCTAGGAGGATACAGCAGTAGATCTAACACTTTTGGAGGACTGGTACAAGACAAAACTGAACCTTCAAAGAATCTGGAACGCTTGTGGCTTCTCAAACGTATGTCAGCAAACACAATTCCCTAGAGCCTTCTGCACTACGACAGGATGAGAGGAGTAAATTGCTTGCCTTGCATGTCCTCAAATATATTCCCCAGCACACGAAAAGCAACTCTAGGTATCTGCGCAACCTTTACCTCAAAATGTGCCCATGCACAACAAATTCTAAGTTATCCATCTAGAGCAAATACAGAATCCTTTGCACTACTTAAGATCTTTTACAGATTAAAGGGAGAAGAAAAAAGGCTAGCATATGTTCTGGGAGATGGCTGGATTCATTAGATTCAGAGCAGTTAGGACAGACAATTAGTCTGAACTCTGAAACACCATGCAAAACTACATCTGAAATTTAGAAATTTATTGCATTTACTAAACAAGCAAACATTTTAAAAATTATTTTGCTTTCAAAGACTTTCACCCACACCATTTACTATGGACAGACACAATCTCATCAGAATTTGGTAACCTTGCTTTGACTAAGTAAAGCATTAATTCTCATACCCCAATTCTATAGAAAACATTAATTTCTACTGACTCTAATATTTACCTGTTCTGCTGAGGCAACACTCGTACCAACAGAACCTGTCTGTCCTTGAGGTAGTTCCATGTTCAGATCAAGACTACAGTTAATAAAAGAGAAAAACAACAAAAACACAAGTCAGACATACAATGCTAAAGGAAGAAGTATATTAATTGACAAATGGAGCAGTATCTGAGATAGCATGTCACTTGTGTCCCATGGACACATGAGCATGTCGAGGCAATTTGAAAAGGAAATTTGATTCATCACCAAGACAAATCTTTTACTGTAACTAGCAATAGAGAAATAAATTCTACTTAATCAGGGCTGAGCAAGATTTCTGTTTAACAAAGATATATTAGAAACAGTATATATATGAGTGACAAAAGGATATGAAATCTACACAAGTTTTACTGCACAACTTGTCAAACATTCTCATCCTCAAGCCAGAGGGACACTTTCAGCTCATGTGTCACCAACATAGCAAGTAAGTTCTCCGAAATATTTCAGCGTAACTCCAAAGGTTTATATAAATCACAATGATCCATCTCTGCAGTGTGTAACTAGTGAGAGCAGAACTACAGAAAGTTTTAATGGGGATTGGGGGCGGGGGGGAGGGGAAGAGTGGAGAGACATTGCAAGGATTGCTAATGCTAAAGCCAACCCAAGTAAATAACAAAATGCAATCCTGACATGACAAGTGAGGTAATTTTATATGAGGCTTTTGCACAACCTCCTCTGCACTGGTATTCACAGTAGTTTTGAATGGAAACAAAATGAAATAACAGCAACAAAACCATTACAAGAATGGTGTCCAAAGGTGAAAGGAGAGTAATGATTCTTATGTGCTCTAAGAAAGTGATACATTTACAATGTTATCCCAGCTTAGAGTTAACCTTGAAGTGTTGTTGGAACTGACGTATTTATTCAAGTAATATTCACTCAAACATATTACCTACCCTGCTTCATCTGCCATTTCTTGTAAAAGCATATCCACTTGGTTCTAAAGTAGAGAAACAAAAACTCAATCAGTTTGACATTGTAGCTTGTGACAAGTTCTTCCATTAAATCCTGAGACAATGCAAATTATTTTTAACAAAACTGATTTAAAGGGAAACATCTTTGACTGAACAACTCTGTACTTAAGCACCAGAGGGCACTATATGAACTCAAAAACAAGCAGCGCAGCTCAGCCTGTCAAATTCCCATTACTTGAACTTCAGCTTCTGAACCACAATGCTTCTCATAGAATGACGCTTACATGTAGAAAAATTAATATATTACTTGAATATGATAAGTGTTATCAACTGCTAATTATTAACTACTAAACGACTGTTTTGCATAACACGGAAAAGAAAACCCTTCATCTCCAATAAATTTAGTTTATTGGATGTGGATTTAGGTTTACTTATTTATTTACAAACCACTATCTCCAGTAAATTTCTCTCTCTGAAAAAATTTCTGTTCAAATAGCATTTTTCTAAAAGGGGACAGGTAATACGTGTTCTTAACTATGTTAAGCATTGCTTAAGAATTTATTTTAGTAAACACTTATCTGACTTGAAAACAAGTAATTAATTTTTCATGGCACATACTACTGCTACATTCAGTGGTGATTAATGTTGTTTTGTTAATATCAGGGAGTTAGAACTGCTGACTGTTTCAGAGTACATTTTGCTTTGATAATTGATTCTGCAGCATCTTCTGGCTCAGAAGCTCATTAAGACCTCACCAAAATGCTGCCTATTCAATAGAAGGGCTAATATTTTCAATACATAATATAAAATGAAGCTTGCAGTAAGAGTGAAATTGAGTACAATACATACATGTGATCCTCTGTATTTGTGAATATAACTTGAACTAGTGCCTAAATCACAAAGAAGCACAAAGCCAAAGTGAAAACACTCCATTTCTCAAAGTAGGCAGAAAGGAAAGAAGAGAAGCAGACAATATTTCCATACAGTTTAGTCATACCCAATTTTTTTAAGCTTGCTTAATTTTAGTTTACTATTCTTACTTGTGGTGTTGTTAGTGTAGTAGTGCTGCTCATTGTGTCTTCCATCTGCTGCGTCTGAACATCTAGTGTTTCAAACTGATGCTCAAATTTATCCATTAGTGCCGATATCTACAAACAATAAGAATCCAGTCAATGATCTGCAGGTAACAGAAGAACAATATATCTCAACAGGTAAAACTAGAATCACAGAATAATTAAGATTGCACGCAATTTCTAGAGTTCATCTGGTGCAACATCCACCCGTCCCCCCAGCAGGGTCAAATATGAAGTTGATTAAACTTTGCAGTTACAGCAGGTCACTCAAGGCCCTGTCCAGCCAAGTTCTGAGCACCTCCAAAGATGGAGACTCCACAACCACGCTGAGCAACCTGTTCCAGTGTCCAGTATCCTCGCTGCCTACAGCTTTTCTCCTTATACTTCATTGGAACATCCTTTTTGTGTAAAACTTGCATCCACTGCCTTTTGTGCTTTTAATGTACATCTTCAAGAAGAGTAAAGTTTCTATTTACCTTTTCCAAGTTCATGCTCTTCAGTGTGGCATCCATAGATTTAACTACCCCCGCCATTGACTTTGTTACCTGAAATGAGGTGAAGTAAAGGAAAACTATTACAAAAAAAAAAAAAAAGCAGTTTCAGATTACATGAGCTAAAACAGTTTCTGGGATCAGGAAGTCCTATGTCATGACTTAATGCATTTGGAAAGTGAAAGGGAGCAGTATCTTTCCCAATAACCTTAACAGCCTAACTAGAGAAGACCCTGTATCTTTAGGAGCATGAGCAGTAAGACCCAACAAAGGTTACAAGCTACAAGATACAGTGGAGAGCAACTGATTTCTAAATAGCAACTGTCAGTAGAATTCCATTTCCTGATTTACTATTGACTATGTCTAAAAACAAAACTCAAACTTTTCAGCTCATTATAGGTAGAATTAAGACACTTACAAGATTGGAGGTCCTGTCCTTGCAACAAATTCACAACAAGAACTGCGAAAAGAGCCTTACCTTGCCCATTGTCACTGCAGTCTGAACTCTTGCTGCTACAGCATCTACCCTGGCACTCATGCGCAAGAAATTGATTGCTTGGTTCTTCTGTCGGATAGCATTTTCTGCATGTATTCGTGCAACTTCCATATTACCCTTCTGGATTGCCTTTTAAAAACAAACAAACATCTTAACTTTCCCTGATCTTTGTAAACAGGATTTCTGGATGGCCTATTTCATTTTTTAAATAAGCATTAATTAATCACAGTATCTTTTAATGAAAAGAAGAAAAAAAATCTTTTACCTTTTTCCCCAACAGTACTCAAACTTTTAAGATGTGAACACCTAGCCTCTTTCCAAGGAAAGAAATGTCTAGCATGCACTTCAAGAGGGGGCTTTACAGAAGGTAAACATAAATTTACCTTTTCCTAAAAATGTTTTCAGTATCAACCACCAAATACAGATATTGTTGGCATGACTATATTTCATGGACATAAAAACAGTTAAATAAATTTAGGTTCTTTTTAGTACTTCAAGGACTCAAAAGCTATTTTAAAGTTTTTTTTCATAAACACTTTTAAAACAAGATGATAAACATTAAGGCAAAATATTTCTAACTTTGGGAATAATGTAGTCTCTCTCAAAATACATTCAAGACAATTTTCTAAGGAAATAAGTACCACAAGCTCTTAAACAAAGAGTGTATTCTTACACTTAATACATATGTTAAGTTTTAAAGTCATGTAACTTAAGTCACAAGCATCTATCACAAGAGTATTAGCATGAATACCAGCAAAATGATAAAAAATACCAGAAAGTTTTCTGTCGTTATACGTAAACAACAGATCCGAAAAGCATGCTTTCAGATTCACTGCTTACCTTCTTAATTTTAGCTTTTTCAGCCTTTTCTTCTTTGTCACATTTTTTTGAGTTTCTGCTAAGTTCTTTTGCCGCAAACTTCAAGTTAAACAGATGTTCTACAGTACAAGTTAAGGGTCCAAGAACAGGATTGATATTTACGCACTGTATTTTGCTCTCGTTTGGTGCACCACCAAACCTAATGTATATTGCATTTCCCTTTTTCATCCTATTAAAACTTGTAGAACGTGATTTAAATAAACCCTTGAAATTCATGCAATAGGGAGATCTACCAAACTGTTTTACAATTACAACGCCACATATCATTATCATCTGGGTTCTCAAATATAAGGCTGTAGAAATGAGTTCAGATCCCAAACTAGCTTTGTTTGAAAGCAAACGTAGTTCCGACTAATAAAACAAAACAAACATCCTCCAGAGAAACTCTGGAAGTCTTATACTGCCAGTTACTTTCAGAGACAGACAGACAGTCCTTAGCGCTCAGTGAACAGGAAGACCAAAGCATGTGAAAGTTCATATGCTCATTACTGATTTGCCTGGGAACAAAAAAAAAAAAAACACTAAAAACAAAAAAACCCCACACACATCTCCCCCAAACAAGAGAGGAATTTACAGTGTACTGGAAAACAAGCTTGGCTGGCCCCACACAGGTACAAATCTGCAGCAGGACTCTCCTGTCAAGCAACAGTATGACCTCAAGTTTATACTGCTCACGAAGCTCCTTTACAGAGCAGCCTCCCACCCTTGGTCACTCGGACCGTCCCCACATTGGGTCACTCAAGTGATTCTGGAGTTCCTTGATATTTCTATCATCTGACTTTTTGAGAAAGAACACTTAAAGTCAGCAAGAAAAACTTTTTTTTTTTTTTTTAAGTGTTTTTTTCCCCCATGTCCTGCTAAAGCTGAAAGACCTAAGATGACAGTAGAACAAGACTTCATCATAATTTAGAGTGATTTGCATTAAGAAGTTAGTGATGGAGAATAAGTATGTGTTGCCAAAAAACCCCCCAGAAAAACAAAAAAAAGCATATATTTAAAATCCTGTTAATGAAAGTTCCCAAGTAACACCACTTCTTCCCAAACAAAAATGAAGAGAAAGCTTTATACATTTCTTTCATGTCACCTTTTTATATCCCTAAAGGAAGAATGCAGCAAGATGCTTAATAGTTAAGTGAAAGCGCACAAAGCTAAGCATTATGAGGTACTCCAGGGTTGTTTTTTTTAAGTATATAATTTATTTCAGAACTTTTTTTTCCCTGAAATCTAAGTATGCATCTTCAAGCTCTAGCAGCAACTTGAAGACATCACAATGTCTGCAGACACATCTGTTTTCCTATCCTATAAAGGTTACAAGCAGGTAACTAAAAAGTAACAGCTGTGCCTTTGTGATACATTATGATATCCTTTAAAGGTACCTACCAGTAATACTAAAATTGCTGCTTGCATTTAGGTTTCTTTGCTTTAAAAGCTAGCTCATTGTCCCTTTCAACACTACTAAATGTATTACATGGACCTGCTCACGGTCACAGATTAGGTAAATTACCAAACAGGAAATCTCAGACTTCTAGGTTATTTATTCAAGTATACTTCAGCTCAGCAACCAGAACAACTAGGTAAAATATGACATCACTTATTTACAGCGATTGCTGTGAGAAACGGCTTTTCAGACTTTATTTTGAAATAACTTCCTCAATTACTCACTTGGGACATTTACCTTTGACATTCAAATAGCTCACTCTGCCACCTCACCCATCTTTCATCTCGTGATAGGCACATACTTGCTCCTCCCTGCAAATCTCTTTCTCAGCGTATGGTAACTCAAGTGAAACTAGATTTCCTCAATTAGCTGTGACTCACACAGTCACCTGCTCCAACACTTCCATCCAGTTAATCCGTATCATAAGTGGCAGTGCTCACCACTAGCAGCACATTTCAACTACATGGAGCCAACCTCATTATCTATAACCTTTTAAGACTTTTTTGTAAAAGACTTTTTTTTTAACCTGGGAGTTAAGATCTCTCCATAGAGCAAGAAAGTCCACAAGGGTTTCCCCCCCCTAATTTCCTCTCAATATCAGAAAACACCACGCAGTTTATTCAGCTGACAGCAGTCACTGTTTGGGAGAACGCCCAGTTGCCATTAGGTTAGCGATGCTGACTTTATTCCAGCCTCAACACAGCACCTTTCCCAATGTATGGCATTTCAGATGTTCCTGGTTTTTAGGGTAATCTGCACTGCTGGCAAATGTGTTTTCTGCACCAGGGATGGAGCTGCCCCTCTTTACACTACAGAGCTTGAGACTGAACCTCACCTCTCCTCTGCTCAGGCCCACAGCTAGGGCTCCTTTGCATGAAACAAGTTGGACCTGATCTTGGCATCAAAGGAGATGCATCCCTTCCTGGTCCCTTTTTCGTCACCACATAGGAAGTGAACCCCAGATTTAGACAGCACTGCTCCCATCAGCCCCACACCGGCAGCTCAAAATTTCCCCCTTCGGAAAAGGCTTGGGGAGCTCCTGCCGCCCCCGGGGACCCCCAGCCCCCCAGAGAGCCGCTCGCCGTGGGGACAGGCGGGATGTTCTTCCTCCTCCGCCTCCCCCCGCGG
>PTFA01000160.1:55138-84592 GCA_003342895.1 Casuarius casuarius | reverse complement strand
AGGCCGCGGGTACCAGGCCGCGAACGGCGAGGCCTGGTCGCAGCAGCCGGGCCGGGCCGGGCCAGGCCTCGCTGCCCCGCGCCGGGAACGTGCAGCCCCCCGCCCGCCCCAGGCCTCGCCGGGCCCCAAGGATACTCTCCATGTTGGACATGGCGGCTCCGCGGCAGCTGCGGCCCGGCAGAGGGGAGGGGGCGAGACGCTGCGGCCCGGCGCTACCCCCCGGCTCCGCTCTCGTCGGGGCGCCGCCGACTTCCTGCTTCCCCCCGCCGCCCCGCCCCGCGCGCGGCCGCGCCGCCCCCCGCCGTCCCCTGCCGCCCGGGCGGGGCGGGGCCGCGGCGGCCGCAGTGCGCCTGCGCGCTGCGTCGCCTGACGGGTCTCCTCCGTGCCGGGCGTCGGTTCCTTCGGCGCCTCTCCCGGAGTGGAGAGGGCTGTGGCCTCCCTGCGGCCCCGCGGCGCCATCTTGTCTCACGCCGGTCCCCTTACGACATCTGGTCGCACGTTTCTCCCGTGGCACCATCTTATCTCACGTTTGCCCCTTCCTACTGTCTCGTTTCTCACTCCTGCCCCTTCATGCCCCTTTATGTGCCCCTTCAGGGCATCTTGTCACACATCTGCCCCTTTACACTGTCTTGTCACACATTTTCCCCCTTCGCGCCATCTTGTCTCGCACCTGCCCCACTGCACTATCTGGTCACGCATTTCCCCCTTGGCACCATCGTGTCTCACGTTTGCCCCTTAAATGTGATCTTGTCTTGCACCTGCCTTTTCACGCCATGTTGTCACACACCTGCCTCTGAGCACCATCTTGTTGCACATTTGCCCCTTCCTACCATCTGGTTTCTCATGCCTGTCCCTTCACGCCATCTTGTCACACATTTGCTCCTTTGCGCCATCTTGTTGCACACATGCCGCTCCGCGCCATCTTGTCACATACCTGTCCCTCCACACCATCTTATTTCTCCTGTCTGCCCCTTCATGCCATCTTGTCACACATTTGCACCCTTTACACTGTCTTGTCTCACACCTGCCCTTTCATCTTGTCACACGTTTCCCTCTTCACCCTGTCACACATTCGCCCCTTCGTGCCATCTTGTCTCCCACCTGCCCGCCCTGTCTCACAGCTGCCCCTCAGCCCCATCGTGTTTCTCACAGCTCCCAGAGCGCATCATCTCTGTCACCCTCCTTTCAGCTCTTTCGCCTTCATAATTCACGCGGGGAAGGGATGGCCTCAGCCTTGCCGTGCCGACCAACGGGTGCACGCGATGCCGACCGGCTGGCAGGGCTGGCAAGGTTCTGCCGCGTCCAAGGGGTCCCAATACCTGGAGCAACTTTACTCATATGTGAGCTACTACCATGCTTCACAGAGTGGGACATTAGCAGTCATACAGAAGGCAAAAATGCAGAAAAATACCACATAGTAGAGTAGCAACTGTTTTCTAGAGAAGATCCTGGTATAAAAGGTTCTGGTTCTGGGATCAAGAAATTTGTTAAATGATTTTAAGCAATTTACGTGTACATTTGCATGGTTATTAATATAAGAACACAAAAATGAGCATGCTGAGCCAAACTAGCACCTCTGACCAGCCAATAGCAGGTGCCTAGAGAACAGTTTGAGAAGAAGGCAAGCATAAAATGGTATTTTCCAGCGTACTCTCCAAGCCTCCAGCAATCTGTGATACGGGTACTTCCTGAGCTGGAGGTATCTGCTTGGGCTTGAATTTAATGGCTTGATGGATTTTACTTCTAGGACTTTAGATTCACAAGAAATTTTAGCATCTTAAATACTCTTTGTTTAATAGTTTCACAGCACTGCATGAAGTGTTGGTTTCCAACTCACTTTTGGCTAGCTTCACGAGGGCATCCCAATTCGTTACCAGACGAGAGTGAACAGTCCTGCCCTGGTCACCTTCTCTGTGACATTCGTGGTTTTGTCTACGAAAAACACGTTTTTGTCTCCTATCTGAGAACCCCTTAGTAATTTCTTCTTCAGTCTTGCTTCATTTCAAGTATTTTCCATGCTTCATTTCTTACACAGAAATGGTTTCATATAAAATCGTGTTTTTGTTGTTGTTGATAATATTTTCTCTTTGTTTTCTCTTCCTTCGTAGAGGTTTGTAATAGTCTGTTCAGTTTTATGATAACCCAACACCTTGTCCTTGAATAGTAACAGTAAGCTCATGGCCTTCATTATATTTGTAAAATTAATTTTTTTCTCCATGTGCATCACTTTACATTTATCTGCACTAAATTTCACCTGCAATTTCATTGTCCAGTCACTCAGTATCTGCAGTTCTTCACAGTCAGCTCTCATCTTTCTACCAAGAACTTACCCAAGCAAAGTTTGCCACCTTACTGTTCAACCCCAGTTTAAATAACATCCCCAGTGAATATGGCCCAGCACAAAATAAAATACGATCTCCATTCTAAGGAGATGCATTTTAAAACCCAGTCCTGCAGACACTTATGAACAGGCTTAATACTGGGCACTCTGTTGGTGCTTGTCATTGTACATAAAGTTAAGCATGAAATAATAAAAATTGAAGAATGAGGATTTTACTAGTGAGACTCTAACCTCAGAATTTCAAACTATCAGAAAAATATTTGTTAAAAAATCAGGATTATATTTATTTGTTTTGGAAAAAATGAAAAAGTCAATTAGCTATGCCTTCCTTTTTTTCCCCGAAAAAATATTTAGCTTAATAATTAGTTTAAAGATAAACATGTGCTTAATTGCTTTACAGTATTATGACTTATATTATTAGCGAACTTTTTGCTAAAGCTAGAATATTATACAATATGTCATGTATATATGCTTCTATGCATGCACACACACATGAAAGCATTATATATATAGGACAAAGATGACACAGACTGAAGCTTTTTATTGGTCTTGCCTATAATTTATTTATACTTTCATAAAAATTTTCTGTTCTATTTTTAAGATTATCCTCTCTTGGGATATGTTTCATTTGGAAAAAAGAGAAATACAATATTAATATATTATAATACTTTTTTAGTGGTAATAAATTTTAAACTTGACAAGAAAATAACATCTAATTCTGATATAATGGGGAAAATATTGAAAACTTTCTATTACATCACATGCTTCTGCTGCTGTTCTTTTTTTTTTCTAATAGCTAAAGAAACTAGTGGAATTACTTTTCAAAGTAAGCAGAACATTATTACATGTAGGTAATTAAATGAACAATAAATCCCACACAATTTTTCTATAAACTTTACTGGCCCTAAACTGAATTCCCTGGAGTCTGTCCTACCTGCAGCTGTAGGCTATTCTGGGATACTGTAATCTCTTTTCTTCCTTTTGAAACTGTAGAGAGTGGAAGTAGATTAAGTTACTGATTTTTAATACATTGAGAAAAAAAAGAAATAACCTGAAGAAAGATACTGATTTAACACCCACTGGATTTACTAGAAGAACTTTCACTGACTTGTAGTTAGTGTGACACACACAAAGGTTAATATTCTGGAGAACAGAGGCCGTAATCTTCTTCATAACACAGAGGATGACCTATATAAAACCATTAGTACAGGGATTTGATACCAAACTGTATTTTTACCATGTTTATCAAAAAATTCTAAAATTTTGCCATTTATTCTGTGTATACCAGTATGCCTAAGTGAAGATACTCCACTCAGTGTGCAAGGTTTCACTTCGGGTCACTTGGAACACAAAGAGCAACTGAGAGTTGTGCTCAGTGTCGAAGATGTAGATGTCATTTTCCAAGCTCATGACAGTCTGCTTTAATAAGTGATAATTCCTCCAGCAGGCTAAATTATTTTCTTGAGTCACCTTGCTGAGTCACTCCGATATCTTGAGATGCAAGTTTCTCCTGAAGTTATGTCTTTCAGTCAGAAGCTGTTAAAGTGCTATAGCATCTAATTTTTACAAGACTGAGAGTCTGAACCAATAATTTTGAAAGAACTAAGGAGAACTCTCACTAACTGTGATATATATTAGTTAACAACAACATAATTTTATACACAGACCTCTTCTAAGACAAAGACCCACCCTCTAAACCCAACCTCTCCAAAAAAGAAACAAAACAAAATGACAGCAACCTTCACGATATCTAATAAACTATTCAATGCCTGGAAAGAGTGAAAAAAAAGAGATTTTATGCCTTTGAATTTACTGCTAGGCAGAACATAGTTACAGGAACAGAACTTCGAAAAAGGCCGTGCAGAAAGTTCACAAGCTTATCATTAGCCGAAGGGTTTTTTCACCTTGAAATCACTTTAAGAGAATGTATTTCTGAATGCCTTCAGCTTTTAATTAAATAGTTATTTGTAGTAGGATGAAGTGAAATTAGTATTTGTAATACAAAATTATACATCTTCATTAGATATAAAATACAGATGATATATTTTAAGATGTAAATGTCATAATTTGGGGGTTTTTTAATTTCCTTTTTAACATTTATTTCTTTAGGCAAATGGGGCAAAACCTTCACCTGCTGAAGTTCCAAAGAGCGTATCAGGCATTTACAGGAACTGACAGTTTCACTCTAATCTTTTATGACACTAAAAGACCTCTCGAGGCATTAATTTTTTATTAACAATCAGCTAACCATAAAGCAAATGTCCCTTGTCTATCAGTATCGCAGAAGAATATTGGGGTAATCTTCTCAGTATCATTCCCAGAAGCATAGTTGGCATCTCTAGTGTTTGACTCTCATCTAGCTGGGCTGTGGTCGATGGGAAAAATCAGCCATCTGGTGAGTGAAACTCTTACAGTCTTGACATCCCACATCTGAGAAGTGTCACAAGCTTAATTTCTGATAACACTTGACTGTTAATTCAAGACTGATAGCTACTCAGTCCAAATCCTAAAAGCTTTGTAATTCATGCTGAATATATTCTGCTCCCTAAGTTCAAACTGTAACTTTTTATTGATCAGACTTTGCTTGTTACAGGGTAAATGTAGCAAGGGTTCTAAAAATTTAAATGCACTGTATTTTAGAGGCGTATCACTTGCACTTAGACTTAGGCCAATATATTTTTCTCTTCAAAATCTAATCTTCCGTGGAAAGTTTTAGATTTCATTCATCATTTGCTTAATTTAGATGAAATAAACTATCCGACTAGGGCTTTTCTGCTTTAACAAATCTTTCTAGCTGGCCATGAACATAACTAGATTAATGCTGCTAAAACCTAAAGAACGTTCTTGCTGGTTTATTGGCTGACTCACCTCGAGCGCATTCGTTTTCAGACTAGGTGAGTGACTGCATTTTTCAGATGGAGCACTTTTCTCTGTGTAAAATTCTTAGACACTGTACAAATACTGTGTCCTTTTTAACGATAAATCTTCTGTTTGTTACACAAAGAGATATTAAGGCTATCATTTTCTTTCTGAATATATCATGGAGAAGAAGAGCAAGGTTCCAAACTGACTATAGTCTTGTAATGTGTTGGGGCTTGTAATTGGGAGCTGTTAGAGGCAGTGAAAACTGGACAATGATAATTGGGAAGAAGAGGTTCATTTTCACTGCTTGTTTTCCATAAGAAGAGGCTTTCTTTAGATAGCAAAATTTTTAGGAAAAAAATACTGATTTATTACTCTATAGCTAGCTAAGCTTTCAAACATGAAGTCACATTTTTTCTTCAGGAGAAAGAGCTTATCTCTCAGTCATAAACATTCTTCATAAATATGGTGTTCAGAAAAGGTGTTGGAACATGAAATGAATCCTGCTTTATGATAATTCAAATCCATATTTATTTATTAGGATTAATCTGTATGTCTTTTAAATTCTTGATACAGTAAATAGGATTTCTCAGATGTGCCTATGAGTACTATTTAACTCTTTTTATGGGAAGACAGGAGGAATAAGGCATTTCATTCATTTCGATGCTTCTGAAAATGCCATACAAAATCATCCGTTGATAAATGGAAAACTGTCATTCCCAAAGCTGGGGCTAGTCAACAAAGATTGAGATGGGGTCAAGGAGTCCAGAGGACTTGCCTGCCCTCTCTCTTTTGTGGAGGTTGGAGCTTCTGGGTTGGCAACCTAGCAGAGATGACCCGTTCATTAGGTTGGCCACAGGAATAGCAGCAGTAGGAAAGGAAGCTTGCTCGCTGCGTTTTTAGAAGTGTGTTCTGCTGAAGCATCTTAAGCAAAACCCTGCCAAGTAAAGTAATGCATCTAAACTGTGAAAGCTTCCTCTTTTACCACCACTAAGCTAAATTCACATATGAATGGCTTGTAGATATGGTAATAATGTAGGAGTACTTAAGACAAATGAACTGTAATGAGTGTGGCAGAAGACACTTTTCACCAAAGTTAGTAATTATTCTAGCTTGTGTCTCAAGAGTCTGAGTTTGTAGTGATAAAGATGGTTGAATCCTAACTACAAAAGCTTTGAAATGTTGCCATGTGACAGACAGGCAGTGACAAACAACTGCAGTTTTGTGGTTTAGTAGGTAAGAGACATGTGAAGTACATTTTCAGGAGAAAGATCATGCCCCTAAGAGATGGGAAGAGACAAATTACAATGTATGATTTTCCATATGTGACTCACATTGGTAGATAATTCTCATTATCACTATTCTCAATATCAAGAGTTCAGTTAGCATAATGAGGGAAGTATTATTGTCTCTGGTTTAAAAACCAAATTTGTGGAGAGATGTAGCAGTGATTTAACATATTTAATAGAGAACTGACTGCGAACAGACTGCTCTTGTATGAACAGTCCTACTGAAATCAACCTCCGAGAAGCTTGTGCAATGATTCTCATGAGGAATAGTTACTTAAATGATTAAGGTTTTCCAGGGTCAGAACCAGACACTAGATCATTGAATAGCCACATTTTTTTCATAGTATTACTGGAACTCATTAATTAGGACATGGTATGAGGGTGGCAGCAACATTAGATAGGAACTATTAGAGTGATTATCTGCTTTGAAAAAATGATTCATTATAGTGATGTCAAAGAGAAGTAGAACTGACCTAATTATCCCAAACAATGTTAAAGAGCAAAGAAGAAAAAACTACTCAGAAATAGCAGCATGTAATGTTTACCTAAGTCAAACCTGAGAAAGTATAAATCAGATTCACGCAGCTGACAGAGGAGGGAGTCAGCTAGGATACAACCTATTCATCACTGCTCGGGACGTAAGGCAACTCAGTCAAATTCCACCTTCAGTCCCTCTTCCCTTGTGACCACTGAAGAAATATCCTACAGGTGAGGGTCCCCCATGTCCTTTCCTATTTTCTTGAGAACAGAAGCCTCCTGCAAAGCAATGCATGCCAACCGCTGAGCTTCCTTTTCTCTTGTGTTGTTCACATCAGCAGAGATACCTAACTTAGACACTTAAATCTCTCATGTCCTTCATCTGACATCCTGCACGGCCATTAGAAGGAAAAACAAAGGCAGCAGGGAGAAGAGTTGTGGAGAAATCAGTCTGTGTGCCTCCGACCTGACTGCTAGCTGCCTTTTCAAACTCTCCATCAATAGTTCCCCTAATAACGAGCCAAAGCAAGTTTAGAAAGATGAAATCAAGCTATGAATTCCTTGCAGACCAAAAAATATTAGTACCATGACATCACTAGTAGAGAAGATGTTCTTTAAAAGCTGGATCTTAAAGTGAGATTTAACATCATAAAGTTCAGAGGGTTAGTCAGCTGAATGGTCTAAAATTAAACTTAAGGAGACATAACGCTTATGAAAACTCCTACATTATCGCTTTCTAATTTTACATCAGTAAATGTTTAGAGAAATAAGTGTAGTGTTTTTTGTTGGTTCACACTATAATAATTTATTATGTTTTTTGAAACATCCCTTTAAATGGCTGGAGGATTGTAAGTGAAATACTGCCAGTGAATCTCAGTCATTGCCATGACAGCATTGTGGTTGTGGTTGTGTCACAAAAAAGGGATTTTATTGCTTTGCAGCTACTTGATAGGGTAATTTCAATACATGGCATGTAAAGTATTCGGTTTTCTGTTGACCCGATGGGTGATGGATTTCACCCTAAGCACCAAGGTGTTTAAAAATAGTTATGCTAGACTACAGCATTTAACTGCAAAAGTAAATACTCAGGTGATCTCCACCCTCTCATCCACCTGTTATTTTGGTGCTTATCCACAGATGGCATGGCTTATTCTCTACATAGTCCTGTCACTTTTAAGAAGATTAAACTGTAGAGAAGATTTTAAGGATTATTGGCCTGTTTATGATCAAATCCTATCACTCTTACAGTGATTAAGAGCAAAGCAGCATTACTAGGGAAAGAAAGTTATTTTTTTCACTGACACACACCACTGAATTTTCATGACTAAATAAAACATACACAAATTTTGAACATAAACATTACCCAGAACTTATCTGCAGCAACCTGAATTAAATTTCTTGTTTACTGTGGCTGCAAATGTCAGCACTCACAAGGATGTCGGTAAAGAATGCAAAGAAACTTAGAAATTTTATATATAGGTAATCATTTTCATTTTAATAACATACTGGAAGTACATTAAAATATATTAAATTGCATATTCTCTGCATGCTTTCATTTGAAATTTAGTATTTCATGGAGAAGGGAATAAATCTGGCAGGACAAATTGTATCAATTGAGATTTCTTAAAATGCTGGTCTTACAACTCAGGGGACTGCACAGTCCAGTAATTCTCATCACAGTTCCACCTGGATGTTCCTGCAGGAGTTACACAATTGCCCATGGAAGAGACAGAGTTTGAACCTTGTCAGCTCTACTCTTTAAAGGTCCAAGGGCAGGGTTTAAGGTGACAGGAGCACAATGTCATTGCATACTAAAAGACAGGCAGCTCCTTCTGCTTCCTCCAGTTGCTACCTCATCTCCCCTCCTCCTTGGCTAGCGTCAAGGGGACCCCATCCAGTTTTAGTCTACCCTGATGGGTACCTTTTCCCTCGGGCAAAAGTGCAACAACTTCTGTTTCTCCTTGCGCCGCTGTAAATCGCAGGTGATTCCATGGCTATCATTGCAGTTGGAGTGTTTACACAAAAGCTGCAGAGTCTGGAAGCTGCCCTTGAATTTCCTAACCATTTAAAGTTTTCAAGTTTTTTTATTCATTAGAGATTCAAAAGAAAGCCCAGTGCTTAGTAAACAGTAAGAGTTCTTTGTCTTAAAAGGACAGAAGTGTGGTGCTGCTTTTCCAGATGAAGAAGTTGAAAGGGGACCGAAGAAGCAAGAAGCACATCTTAAATGCTCAGTCCTCCTTGAAAGATCCAGTGACTACAAATGCTGTTAGTTTTATCATCCCTTTGATTCAATTTACTCCCTTGGCACAGCCAGCTTGCACAGCAGATTGCTGCAGGAAGACTCAAGGCCTCTCTTCCTTCCTGGCTCCTGACGGTATTCCAGATGCCAGGAACAGGATTAGGGCAAGACTCTGGGAGGGCCACGTGTGCAGAGAGAGGAGCCCTCCACGCAAGTTTTCTCACTCCTGCTGTCTGGGAAACTAATTCTGCCACAAATAGTGTTCAAGGAATGGTCCTACTGAAAGGGAAATGGTCCTACTTTGGCAAGTTTCAACACAACATCGATGCATCATACATAACCCACCAAAATAAAATACCATATGGGGTGCAGCTATATTGCCATTAGGCTTGTTTCTATTCAGGTCCATTTTAGTAGCACTGCAGCTGGCCAGGAGCTCTATTTTGGGGGCAGAATGAGACATCACTGACGGTAACTCAAGCAGTGCTAAGACCCTCTCTCCTGTCTTATCTAAGAAAAGGAATATTGATAATATTGACAATTGAGTCACTGTTATTTGGTACCTTCTTTGGTGGCCTCCTCTTTGAAATGAATAACTCTATTGACTAATCTCTGAACTTTGGTACAGACTTTCTGCTTTCTTCCTCTAAATTGAGGAGCTTGCTGTATCCTTTATTTTTGAAAGATGAAGATGCACTTGTTGCCTCTTTCCAGCTAGTGGGTTTTTTAACATAGTAGTACCTTACTTCAAACAAATTATAACATAGATTTCCAGTACCGCTTTCTTCTCTCTAGGCTGAAATCACACTGCACAGCCACGGTTTCTGAATGCTTCTCTTCTGCTTTTTGTATTTCAGTTCTTGATATGTCCATTTTAGAACCTCAGCCACGTTGCTGAGTTAACTACTCTCAGTTCTCCAAACTCTTCCAAAAGAAGCAATTTAGTTAAATTCTATCTCCTGCTACCCCCCTCACCTTCCCTCCTACACAATCTCCATCTCATCTCTGATGCAAGAACCATTTTTTTCTTTAAATTTTATTGAATTGTGAATTATATGTTGCCCCCTCCATAGCACTTTTCAGAAATGGAACTGTCAAACTAAGCTGGATAAGAGGGTGAGCTAGAATAAAAAAAGTGTACTGAAAATAAGAAAAAAAATCAGAATTATTAAATAAAAGTGCTGAAAAGCTGCAGTGGAATTCAATGTCCAAACATGATGGAGGTGTATGGATTTGCTGTCTTAATGCATACACTTACAGGGTGGTGGTGGCTTTCAGGACATGAATGAGGCAGTGAGGTTTAAAACACTCATTAAATAAATACAATTCTCCCTCTCTGACTGTGGTGTTTCAGCTCAGACCTTCTGTTGCTCTTATTTTTTACTCTTTCTTCATCATCCCCTTTTCTGTCTTTTTTCCCTTTCCTGTGTGCTTCAGCATTACATGCTGCTTGTTTATGATGATGTTTATCACCAATATGTAACAAAGTGTTACAAACAGTTAGCGTTTATGTGATGCTTTTCAACCAAGACTATAAACTAGGTGTTATTCTTCATATTTTTAAGAGGAAACAAAGGTATATCTTACTTTCATGATACCTAGGGTCTCATATTGGATAAAAGCCCCAAACATTGCCTCTTCCTGTAAAATGGCACGTTTCTAAAATGTATTCAAAACCAAATATGACTTTACCATTAGGCATAAAGTACACAAACACAGCATGCATTTTGTTCTGCAGATAGTTCAATACTGTAGTCTTGACATGAGCAATAATTCCGCTGTATTCAATGACATTCCCACAATGTGTGATAGTTGCAAGACCAAGCCAAATGAGCTCATGTGCATTGGTTTGTGACCTGTGAAGCCAGCAGTACGTTTCAAAGAGGATCAATTTTAATCACAATAATTGATCTGTACACTTAGTCATTCACAATGTCGGTCATGCATGATGAGCAAAAGAAAATAAATGCTACAGAAAAAATATTCAGGGGGTAGATTCAAATCTGAACATTAGATGAAGTAAGTCTTTTCTTACCAGATGCCTGGTAAAAGCAATATGAGGATTTGATTCACATTGTATTTGAAGTCTACACATAGCAGAAAGAAATTAAAATCATAAAGGTATTAGAGAAACTGGGATATTTGCTAACCAGTACATTTATAGATCTCTGAGGCAAAAACAATTGCCTACAGAAAGCTGAATTATGTAGCCATTTGAGTGAGCCAAGCAGTTTGGCCTCTTTAGTAGCTCTTTAGTGACCTCTTCTAACGGAGGAACACTGGCACAAGAGCATTCAATCTTTGCCCACTTTCTGCTTTGCTCTTCTAGTTGCAGCAATACTCATTACAGCAGATGGACTCTGAAATGGTTTCTGTTGTGAGAATTACTCATGGCAAGAAACATTGATGATACACCAGATTTCCATTGCAACTGGACACCCGCAGTAGGTTTAGTTCAAAGAGTTTAACAGCAAAGCACAGTTAGTCCTGGTTCAGTATGGAGAGAGGATGGCAAAATGTAGGTCTCTCCACTTTCTATACTCAAGTAAACACAGGTATTCTGGCTGTGTGGGGCCATGTACCTGTTGATCTAAAAAGGCAAATTTTTGCACCACAAACTTTATGATCATAAATCACAAGAGAAGCATTTCCATGGATTTAGTACAATCTCCGTTAGCATAAGATGACAACAGGAGGCAATGAGGTTGCCAGTGATGGTGATTTAATGTGAGCGTTGCTTCATTCAGTACTGAAGCCTTATTTTTGGTTCTCCCTTCTGTACTCCCATCAATACTCTCCCATCAATACTTCTGTAGTATTTTGGCTTAGAAGATACCACTGAAAATGGTTAGGTCTCAGAGTTATTGCTCCACAGAATATTCACCAAAAATTTTTATCATTTGGAATGAGTACCAGAAATTGGCAAATTATTTATGGGAAGGAGATCCCAACAATTCATGTTTTAGAAAAAGCACGTTTTCTGTTATTTTTATATTTTTCTTTAAACAAATGATCAGCTGACCCCTTCTCTTGGTTATACTTCATGCTTAAAACTTCGTAGACTTTCTTGTTGAGGGTAACTCAAAGAGCCCCAAAAGCAACTTGGAGAAGAAAAGTGCCAAGATCCAACTCACTTCCCTTTTGCATGCGTGGGTGAAAAGAGAGGAAGAGAGACTGTAACTTGGCGAGGAAGCAGCGTGAGGAAGGCTGCACTGTATTCCTTACAGTTACAATCAGGAGAGCACACTGACATCAAGATTTCATGCATGTAAGAATTCAGTCCTTCAAGCCTGCAAAAATCACTGGCTGTAGACCCTGGCTGAACATTGCTCTGGTACCCTCCTCCCCTAGGGATATACCCAGCACAAGAGGCCCTTTGTAGGAGCCCGAGAACTGGCTCTGCTATCTCTGACCTTTCCTCAGAAAACCACCCACTCCACAAGCTCTGCACGTTGGACTGAAGTAGCATATAGTCAAGGACAGACACTGAGAAACAGAGCTTACCCACTTCTCACTGCCCAGCTTGTGCTTTTACAGACACGTTTACATACATTATCATTAACACTGGGCAAGAGGGGGCAGCAAAGGAGTGCTTAGACTGTTAATGTACAATAATTTCATATAACTTCAATCAGCTGTACAGGTGAGAGTTCGGACGGTCTCAGAGCATGGGGAACATGCTTACGGTAGAAGCTAAAGCAGCTCCTCTTGTCACTGCTTCAGAGGCACTTGGTGTCCCTTGCTGGAGTGAGTCTTTGCTAGCATCTCTCTTTTTCCTTTCCCTCTGGCTCTCTTTCTGAATGTCACCTTCTCCTTCAAAGTTTCATGGAGGGATAATTTCTTCCAGTACGGACATTATTTATACGAAGTAGCATGGGGATTTCTCCTGTCTCTTCAGAGAATAATGAAGGAAAATAGGAATGTAAAACCTCTTTATTTCGATATACTGTTTAGGCGCTCAGACCTAACCTTGCAGGATCTGGAAAGCAGTCAGCCAGAGGGTATAAAAGAATCAGTTCAATAAAGCCATTTAACTCTTCAATACTGGCATTAATTATCTGATTCTGTACCTCTGAAGTCCACCAGAGCGATACATTTGATTTGAAAATGAAAACAGGTCAGTCTTTAAGTCACAAATCACGTACAATATAATAGAAAATGGGCTTACAAGGGAACAAAACCCTGCTAACATTTGAAAAGACTACTCAGTCCCATAAGAGTCTTTAGCAGTTTCCCAAAACTGCCTGGTGGAGTCACAGCTCGTACCAGGTAAAGGTATGTGTGGTTCAGATAAGTGGTATAATAAAATAAGGTGTGTGTCCATGTACTATATGCATATTTGTGTTCTCAGCATGATAATAACAGTCAAGATTTTTCATGCTCCCAAATGGTGTAGTTTTGAGCAAAATTGGTGTAAACTTAAGCTCGATCTTTTGAAAGTCAATAGCACAGTGAAAACCGAAAGACCCTGAATCACTTGGGTGCTTTTTTGAAAAAATTACCCTTGCTCTATCACCATGAATTTAGTGATCTTCCTTCCCAGCTTATCTCGCCCAGTAAGACTGACACAACCATGCAGTGATCTATAATGGTAATGTTCTATAATGGGAAGTTGATAGCAAATTTAATAGAAGAATGAGAAGTTTCAGCCAAGTCAAAAACAGACTGACCTGTCCCAGACAGAAGATAATAACTATACAAAAAAACCAAAGTGTACTTTGACAATGTCAACACAACCAGCGTTAATACTAGTGGTTCCTTCTTGCATCATCAAATGCAGAGTGTTTTAAAACACATGCTGGCAATTTCTAACCATACCTAATTCAGGAATCCCAAGCCTCCAGTTTGCAGATTTGTGATGAACGTAGCACCGTTTAGTTGGAGTCCTCTGGATTCTCTTAAGCAACTTTTCTGTTTGCTTGCTCTACAGGTGAAAAGCAATACCTGGTACGACAGCCAAATGCAGGAGTGTTACTGGGGAACTGCTCGGGGCCGTGACAGTGTCACAGCTGTAACCCATCAGCAATGCTTAGCACAGCCTCTGCATAACAAAAGAGCCCAGTTCAGACTGGCTCATGCCAGCACCTCCTAAAAGAGATGATTTCACACAGATGGCATTGTAGCTTCATCATTATGATGAGCCTTTCCAATTAGGCAGCGAACAGTCAGTTAAGCATTTTTCCACTGCTCCCGGAATTCTGTTTGTAGCCTCTCAGTAGGATCTTTATGCTTAAAAAAGGAAACTGCAGATTTGTGTTAATGTGCAGACAGCCATTGGTGGGCATCTATGGAAAGCATAAATCTTTATGGCTGAATGAAATGAGAACACCTTAAAACAACTCGCCAGCTCCCCATAAAGCAATTGCTGTGTGATCAGTCTCTAAAATCATATAGTAATTCTTCCAGCGAGATGACAGAACATTTGGATTTTTTTCCCCCTCAGTAAAAACGATAAATGCTAAACTGGCTAGGACTGCTTCCCAGTTTTACAAAGGGCAATTACTCAGCTCAAGTGTCCCTAGCATTCGTTGGCAAGCCCGTATATTGGGTTTTCTGCATTCAGTGCCACTGCAGTGCCAGCACTAGCCGAGGGAAATGAGCTGGGGGTCTGCCAGATCCCCCCCTCACGCGATACCTGTCTCTGTAGGAAGTGGCCAACCTAGTGGTGCTCCACCAGCTTTATGCCAAGAGGACTATTTGCTGCTGGGCTTTTTTGTAGAAAAGTGCATAAAATAAAAACAGGGAAATCTTATTTCATCTCTCACTGCATCACAACTGAGGAAGCATACTCTAAGTTTTGATGTTTGGGTTGTTTCTTGCTGAGTGAAGCAATAAAACCTTTATACGGTTCTCTCAGCTTAACTGCAACAGGTTGGCTGCTTACCGATTGCAAGGCTGTAAGTTGTGAAAGTAGCCTACAAACCTAAAAAAACTCTGATTTGTGCACGGTGCAATATATTTGTTTCAAATTGGCCTTCCTTTGGAGGCCTTTCTGAGTAGGAAGCCCTGCTTGGACATCTCATAGTGTGGGGAAAGACCAGAGAGGGTGGGGGGAGAAAAAGGCATAGTCTGATTTGTGCTACAGCTGCCGCCTCCTGCAGCTCAGAGTGCCCCAATGAGCTGGAAATAGCTCCAGCTATCTCCTGCGCCTTGCTGGGTGAGTTAATGTGTGCTGCCCTTTTACTGCAGTGCCAATGTTAAAAGATCCAGACTCTCCAAGAGATAATTCTCTGGAGTTGTGTAGCAGCTCTTCTGGTACAGGACGTCTCCTGAGTTTCCTGGTCCTCTCATGTTTAAGGAGGAGACAGTAATGTGGCTCAGAAAGAAAAGGGTTTCTGTATCTCTGCAGGGCCAACATATTAATCATATGCTGGTAGAGGAAGGCCCTCTCTTTCCTTTCCATATCTTTTCAGCAGGGAAAAGCCAGTGAGAAACAGGAGGCCTAGAAGACCTTCATCTCCTCTTCCAAGCTGCCAGCAGAGCAGTAAGCAGTAGGACAGAGCAGACGTGATCTTTACTGCTCCATGCTGTATATTTTAGAGCTCAGGAGAAAATACTAAACTTCTGCCAGCTCTAAGGTTGAGTTGGACATTTCTGTATCTCACAATGAATCCTGCGGCTGGCACTAGCCACCGCTTTGGCTGGCACACTGGCTTCAATGTTGGGGCGAAGACGGCAACTCCAGAGATAGGCTGCAGGGACAGGGTACCACCAAGAGACCTACATCACTGCTCTCCTGCTCTGGGAATTGAGAGACAGTTTTGTTACCAGGACTGTCTGTGCTTTACTGTGTATTTAAAAGATATTTTCTCAACGTTGATCAAAACAAATCTTTACTCTCTACAAGGTATTTGTCAGAGTGGTTTCTCCTCTGAAGAAATCTCTTTTGCTCTGTATTTGTCATTCTTTTTAATTGCTACAATATTGCACTGCATAGTAAATAATAACAATATCGAGCTCCAGAATAGCTCTTTTCATATGAAGTGCATGAAATGATTCTTTTGTAGCACATGAATACCACTGAAGAGCCTTGCTGCTTTGCTAAGCCATTTCTCTGTTAAAAATACCATGAAATCTGATCTAAGCTTTTTCCACTTTGTAAATGTGGAAACTACTAACGTCGTTCCTGTCTATTCAGAATGACTCATGGGCTGCTGACGTCACGCGCAGAAGAGGCAGATGAGCTCTGAAGTCAGGGCGTGCAGCACAGCTGCATACCTGTCACGGCCTATCGATCGGCTGCTTGGTCACCGCCGAGTCACTCGGGTACCAGTGCTGTCGTGAGCCACATCCTCTGCTCCGGAGCCAGAGCCAGGGCACGATGTGTCCCCCAAAGACCGTCCCACTCACGCGCTGCATATGGAGAAAGCTGGAAAGGGCTGTCTCAGTTCTGTTTTCCCCTTTCCCTGCAAAATAGCAGTTAGGACATGCATTAATCAAGCAGGAACAGATCCTGCTCCAAGTCATCTTCTAAATCAGCAAATATTTCCTTTCTTATCATTTACTTTCCCCAATTTCTTTTTATACCCTTCTATACCGTCTGGCTACGTTCACTGCTGCCTTTTCACACAGATATCCGTTTGGACAACAGCCCATTGTATCCTATCCAGGTGCTTAACTTTGTAATCATAACATTTTTCAAAATTCTTGTAGGGAGATACAGTATGTATTGACAGTAAGTTAAAGCTTTGGCAGATACGCTAATGGTAGGATCTGTTCATGAATATCTAGACAAGCCTAGGAAGGCGGCAGCTGACCCAAAGGTCTGCTGCAGCTAGAAGAATAAAATGCACAGAGGGGCACCTTAATACACGGTGGCACTGCCTGGCACAGACCCCCTCCGGGGTGGCAGCGATCACTCATTACATTTTGATGTAAGAAACATAACAGCCATGTAAAGGTTTCAGGTAAGGCAGACAAAATTCAGTTTTGTTTTTTTTTAAACCTAAGTCTGAATTAATCCTGAAATTATCAGCTGAACTAATAGCAGGTTTCACATCCTTCTAGTCGGCTGAATCCTTTATTTGCTGTGAATTGTTGGCTCTCATTACAATATTTCACCCGACCAATTTAATGCTTATATCGTTATCATGCTTAGCGCCAAAAGAATGGTCGAAAACCTTCCACATCATGAAGAAAACACTGAAACATTGCCAAGCATGCCCTGGTCTTGAGATGCCTGCTGAGTGCTGCATCGCACCTCACCTGGGATGAGCCACCTTGGGAGGGCAGGAGCAGAGCGCGCTGCGCCAGAGCCTGCAGCCCGAAGCCTTCTGCCTGCGTGGGGGCCTGTCTCCGAGCCGGCAGTGACCAGGAGTGACTTCCACCAATTTGGAGATGCAGAATGCACTCTCCTTGGCCTCACTCTGTCAGCTCCAGCCCTAAAAATAAGGCTACTTTTCTGCATGTGCACTGCATCTGACCATGCTAACAGTCCCTGTACCTTGTTTCTAGTGCCACATGTGGTGAAGCTCTTCTTCTACCGACCTCTGTTTTTGATCCTCCTACACAGATAACCAGAAATCTGACCCTGTGTCTCTCTGGGTTGCAAAGGATTTAACAGCTGTTAGCAATGAGGAGAATCAAGCCTGACTTGAACTGGAGGTTTGCGACTCCTCGGTTTTATGAGTAATCTACATTATGCTGGAGGCTGTGTGGAGAAAGAGAATAAAGTGTCACATTTGTCAAGCAGCTTGAACACTACTTCGGCAACTGTATTGCAGCCTCTAGGTCCTGTGGTGCTGAAAATCAGATAAAGACCTGTTCCCGAGGCTTCCCCTTGTTCCTGTGAATGTTACTTTGAGCCAGAACTATGAATTTGGTTTAGAAGATGGTTTCTTAAGTGTTCTTAATCCCTGTCAGCCTTGAGAAGATTTGCAGGTCAGTTTTGTCAGGAACATTTCAGTGTCACAGAATATTTCCCAGCCTGCCATAAAACAGAATGTCATGTTCCGGATGATGGTGTAGGCAGATCAGCCGCGGGGTCCCTCACTGGACTCCCTTCCCTCATGTCTGTTTTTCCTGTCCTGTTTTACTTCACTTATTCACCTGTCGAAGTCTCATTTTGTCTAATGCCCAATTCAGACCTTTGTATTTCCTTCTTTTCTACAGTTTGCTCCCTAGAGAGCAGGATGTGTGCAATGGGGAGATCCCCTGGGCGGTGAGGAGGACATTCCCAACATCTCTGTAGTTCTGGTCAACTAGAAATGGGATATTTGATGAAATGTGGCAAACCTTACATTACTGTGCTTCTTCCCAAACCTCCGCAGGTTGTGATCACTTGGGAGAGGTTTGGTAGGTGTCCTGGGAATGCACATGTGGATGCAGGAAGGCTACCAGATGCCCCAAGGACATTGCAGAGCCTCTGGAGACCTGCAGCAGGGGGAAGGAGGCTGCCTGGAGCTGGCGTTTGTACCTCTCAGCTTGAGACCTGCCACTGTGCCCCATGTGATAACTACCACAACAAAGCACGGAGGGTTTATTGCAATTACCTTTTTAAGGCATAAAGACCATTCTGCTGATGTTTTCCTCCCGTTTCTGTTATTTACAAAAAATATAGCAGTTTCTGGTTGGTCAGTGAGAAGACTTTTACTGTTTGCAGAACTGTGAGCAAGGGAGCAGAGGGCATCAGGGATTATGGAGGGATTGCAAGGATTTCCTCCCCAGGTGGCCCCCAAAGACCAATTTATATCACTGTTCTCAGTAATGTTAATTCATACTCATCATATTATCTGTATCTCTGGTTAATTACAGGTATCGCTTCTCAATTAATACAAGGTACAGAGCCACACTCGTAATTAGTGCAATACCTCCCCCGCGGGGACTAGGTCAGGAAGTCAGTCACCAAGACAGACAGACGCAGGACACCGCGTGACTGCTGCCCCCTGAGCACAGACAGATTCCCAACACACAGCCACACGCCGTTAATGAACCTCCCAAATTAGGGGAGCGGCGGCGGCTTGCTCAGCTCCCAGGTACTGCTGGTTTAAACTCCCTTTCCTCTCCGACGCGGCGCAGAGCGCTCCCAGGGAGCGGGCGGCTTGGCCACGTTTCCCTCCTCTGAYGCCTGCTTACAGCTGGAAATGAGGAACGACACTGATTACTTCTGTAAAGCGCCTTGAGCTCTCCACAAGGCCAGTTTTGGGCCAGTATGGCCTGAGGCACCATGCCAGAGGCTGCGTTATTGCATGTCCCTCAATACAAAATTAGCTCTGGATATACTAATAGAAACCATTACACCAAAGCTAACTGTTATTATTATTACTTTACTAWTGACTAGATGGGCCATGGTGGAGAAGGCTCTGACAGCCAGCTTCCGAACGAGTCTTAGGTCTTCCCCCGGGAAGAGAGAGGGGAGGCCGAACGCAGCGGTGAGAGAAGGGCCCCTGCGGTCTCTGGTGAGCGGCAACGCCAGCCCTCGCAGACCTGACATCGACTGTCTCGGGACGGTGTCTGTCTGACTTTCAGCCCCAAAGAAAAAAGGCATTTTTCACCAGCAGGTATCTGAATTAGATCATTTAACACAGTGATGCTATCTGGAGAGAGATCACAGGATCCTAAGCTTAAAGCAGAGGCTTGGAAATGCGAGGCTGGAAGAATGTGCATAACTCTGAAGGGAAATAACAAGTGGGTGCAGTATCAGGGCTTTTTATCTTTTCCCAATTTTCCAAATAAATACTTCTAAAAAGCTGTTTAATTATTTAGAAACGCTTTCTAAGAGCACGTATTTACTCCTTCTCCTGATACGTATGGAGACTTTCCCGTGTGGCTGTGCAGCTTATTCATCGGCAGATCTTGCATCCAGATACCCTTCAGTCTCTGAGCAGAAAGAGTTGCTAAGGAGAAGGGTGCTGCATTAATCCACGTGTCACACTGACGTCCCTCTTCTGGTTTATTTTTCGTTAGTTTGCTAGGATAAAGTCCCTAATAAGGAACATGAGTAGCAGCAAAACTCCCAATGAAAAGCTTAAATCAACATTGCTATCAGCTGTGCTAACTAAAAGAGTGATTAGCTGTGGAGCAGGAGCTGTCCCCCGGYGCGCTGCCTGGCGCGTGCTTGCGGGGAAGGCGTGCCGGCTCCGAGCAGCGGCCCGCTTGGGCAAGCTGTCATTTTTMTAACTATCCAAGTAGTTAAGCACTGTGCTATTCATGCAGAAATCAATGTATAAAAGTAGAATCAATATAACACTTGCACACATGTAGATACGTGCAGGGTTTTTTGTTTATAAAAATAAAAAAYGGTTATTTATACCGTATTACTCGGTATGTCTTCCTGTGCTCCAGCAGCTAGGGCATCGGGCTAGAAATAGTGAACATTTTTTCTTTATTTATTTATTGATCAAAATTCTGTGCCYAGTTTCCTCTCCAAATAATGCCATTTGAGATGTCTAAATGAAAAATATTGTAGAACTGCTATGTATTATTATTATGATTGTATATCAGCTTTAATTTCTACATTTTCAGTTGATGAAACACATKTGAGTAAACAAAATAAATGTCATTCTGTATAGGGATTATTCCTGAAGACCAATATTCYTTTAAAATATTTTCCTTTGGACAAATTTTCTCTCTGTCTCTCTTTAACAGATCACATGCCTGAATCACATTGCYATTACAGGAGCAGAGTGGCATTTTGCAATGATCAAGGAATGAAAATGCATCACTTGTTTTACAGTAAGATATAAACAATTGTTTCCATTTAAAATGTGCGAGCCTGAACGACTAAGATCACAGGGACTGTATTATAGGGCATTGCCAAAGCAGCATTATTGACTCAAAATCTAGTTCTATCTTTCAGTAAGGACGTAATCCTAAGGAGCAAATTTTTATTTGTTTGAAATCTTGTTGCAGCTCATTGGAGCTCAAGGAAAGAAGTGCCAGGTCTTACTTATCCAGCAGGTCCAGGGTGCTCCTGCAGACAGGTGGTGGTAGCTCCTGCTAGACATTACCAGAGCACGAAGGAGATATGTACTTGTGGCTTTTACTGTGTAGAGCTTGTGCTGTCAGATTTGCACTGTACCAAGAGCCGGTATTTACATCCCTGTTGGCAGCCACATCCATTCCCCTCATATTTTCCTGCTGACCGTCGCAGCAGAAATCACGGGTGGTTATAGTATCTCCCCGCACAGGTTCTCTGTGGCATCACTATCTTTTCCCTTTGCCTTGGAGACATGYATGTTCAGTGACGTGCCCCCAGCTCACTGTAGAAGACAGGTAAGGGTTTGCCCTAGATGARTATGTTCCAGGAGCCTGTCGTTCCTGCCAGGCTGCATGGTAACTTGGATTTGCAGCGTCAACACAGAAGCTTCATTTACAGTGAACACAGTGAGCAGTGGTTGTTACCGCCAGCTCTGCCGCTTGCCATTAGCTACCTAAGAAATCCCACAAGTCGTCTTGCAAGAGCTAAGGCGCAAAGTCAGTTTGTGTACAACTAACGGGATGTAAAAAGAGAAAAAGAMAATAAATGTGCTATAAATTCATTAGAAGCAAAAGAAAGTCCAGGCCCATTTCTCAGTAAGGCAGGAGACAATAGCAGGTGGCTGAATCTTTAAAATCTCACAGAGAAAATGTGACCGAGAGCTTAATAACATGAACAAGATTTAGGAGTACAGGCTAGAATAAGGAAGAATAGGTTTAAGAAAAAGCAGCTGAATTCATTCTGTTCAGATCATCCAGGCCTGATAAAGTTCACCCCGGCATACCTAAGCATGTAGGTGAAGCAATCTCTGCTCTATTAGTGATTATCTTTCAGAACTGGGGAATAGGTAGATCCCAGAGGACTAGGAGAAGGGCAAAAATGATGTTGACCTTGACAAAGGAAGAAAAGAAGATTAAGGGAATGAGGCTCCAGTGAGTTTAACATCACTGATCAGGAACAACAACAAAAAAATTAATTATTATTTAGGACATACTAGCATGACTAAAATCAACAAACATGTTTTTATCAAGAATAAAGCATAGCAAAGAAATCTAATTTCCTTTGATAGACTTCTCAATTTGCTGGTTGTAGGAAAAGCTGCATATATCTACATGCAGATTTTCTTGAGTTTAGTGAAACTCTTGACTCTGTCCTACACAACATTTTTCAGGAAGTCTAAAATATTATTTATTTCATACTACTATCAGCAGGTGCAAAACTTTTCAAAAAAATCAAACAATTACCAATTGTTCACTGGTAAAATGAAAGGACATTTCAAATGAGTTGGTAGGAGCTATATTGAGCATGGTTTTATGTGATATTTGAATTAACTGCTTGGACTGTGGAGCACAAGGGACATTTACAAAATGTGGGGACTATTCTGACCTGGAGGAKGCTGCAAGTTTTGAAAAGTTCAGGATTAAAATTCAAGGTGATTGTAAAAAAAAAGGGGGGCAATGGCCAGAACTTAAACAGAAAAAGATTTACAAAAACAGTGGGAAGTGCTTCACTTCCAAAGAAAAGTCAAATGCACAAACACAGAATGGAGAACACTTGGCTGACCTATACTACACAAAGGAAAGATCAGTAAACCTCTGTCTAGTCTGAATTAGCTGTTGCAAACAGGGTGTTTTTTCTTTCATATATAAACAGAAATGTCAGATGGAAGACAGGGAAAGCAGTTATTTTATTCTCCATTCCTGTCTGGAATACCTTGGCCAGAATATACTGCTCAGTTTGGGACATCGTACCAAGAACGCTGTAGGGTGAGCCATGGATCAACTGTTCTCCATGTCCACAAGAGATGGAAGAAAAAAAAAGTAGTTTAATTTAAAACACAAAGRGATTGAGGTTAAATGTTAGAAAAAGCCTCTCCCATGTAGGGACAGCTAAGGACAAGGTATTTAGGAAAGTTGTAGAATCTCCTCAGAATGGTTTTAAGAACAGATTAGACAAACAACTCAGACACCTGGGACTGGGACTATATAGCTTTCCTCTAGATGACCTCSTAAAATTCTTTCCAGCTTTACGTTTGTATGATTTCCTTGCAGGTTTGGCATTTTTTTTTACCAAAATAACAATATTGTACACTTACGTATTTTCAGCCAAATGACGCACTCATTCACATTCATCCAATGTGATCAATTCATAGGGGATTTCATCATGTAATTAGAAGAAGTTAGCCCTTGGAACGCAGCCCTTGGAGTATACGCACATGTGCATACAAATACCTGCAGCATTTTGGCTCACTCTCTCGTGTCCATTAAGAAAGGTTGTTCCTCAAGGTAAACACTGACTTCTACCTGACCTTGGCCCTTTTTGCCTATTAAGTCAACAAATCTTGATGTTCTCTTTCACTGATGTTAATCTCTGTTTAAGATTTATACTGCAAAGTGAATTACTAAAATGAAATCAAATCCATTAACAGATACCATAAGTGAGGTCCCCTCCTCAAACGTTAAGGCTATTGTATTTTCTCACGTCTGGAAGAAGCCTAATTATTTCTCCCCTGTATTTCATTTGTAAGGATAACAGTGTGGATTTTTTTTTTCAGTTGTTGCTTCTCCATTATGTAAAGGGAGACAGACATTTACTGCTCTGCAAACAAAAGGCCAGATTCTTYGGTACGGCTGAGCTGTGCTCAGCATTCAACCACAGGCCAGAAGGAAACCTGTACGGGGGCCTGTCTACATCCTGGCCTAAATCAGAGAAGTTTTAATTCTGTTTAGCAATATCTGCCAAAATCCCTCAAAGCAAGTTTTATCAGTAAGGGATTAGGTAGATTCTGGCATGATCTAGACAGATCTCTCAACYTCACACTAATCTTTATGCCAGAGGACAGAAGGTTGATATAGGAACTAGTATGACAAATCTGTGATGCCCAAGGATCTTCTTCTGCAAAAGTAAATTCTGTGGATAACACGAATTTACAGCTAGTTAGCACTGTTGTAACAGCACAAACAAGCAGAGCATGCTAGGAAATCACAGCAAGATCTGAACTAGGTATTAACACATCCARGGCCATTTCTTGCTTTCAGCCAGTAGCTGAAATGCCCGGGGCAGAACGGCGAATGGCCCACRCTGCAGAAAAGCCAGCCGAGGACGGCCATCCCGGCCTGGCGATGCCTCTGCTTCACGCTGTCCTCTCGAGGGCTCCTGAGGGGCCGGAAAAGCCCTACCAGGTCGGATGGTTTTGGTTTGAGTGTGGCCAGCGGACATTTCACCACACAGTTTGAGGACCAGCTCCTGAAGGCATTTCTGTAGTTTTGCTACCAGTCAACAGGCAGGATTTCATTCCCTTCCTCAGGTGCTCCTACGCACAAAACCAAAATATTCAAGCTTTACCAGGAAAGAAGATTGGAATARCAGCAAAACARGCCAGAGCAGGTTGTATGTTCTTGTGCAGTTTTATTTTCTTCCCTGCCACCATAGGGATACGTATAAAAGGGCACAGGTATGAAGACCAGCATTTGGCATTTGTGGAGATCTTGTTGTAATGGCCACAAATTTTTGAGTGTAAACATTTCTCTTTGGGATCTGACCTGAAAAAGGGCGAAGGGAGCAGTGGTGAAAGGCACGCACAGAGCTCGTCTTTCCTTCTCACAGGACAGTCAGGAAATAGCATTTTTCTGAGCTTTCCAAGTGTCCATCAAGGACAAATTGTTGTTTGTTTCTGTTTAGCCCGCTTCAGCTGGTCAGAATATACCGTGTAGTTCCAGTTGCTCCAGACTTCAGCATGCTGACGTTGGAGGAGATAAACAGAAGTCATTTGCTGATTCATCATAACAATTTTAATAAAATATGAGTCAGGATTTTCTTCGGTCGTGTAATCATGAAATTAGGTTAGCAYAGCTTGCTGAGCACTTTGCTGTACTATGTGTGTTCCTGGTAGCATCTAATGTTCCCGTGGTATATTTTTGGAAGTATAACCGGATTTATAAGGCCACATTTTCTCCTGTTTCCCATGGCTTCCCAACGAACTAACGTTCACCACTCCGGGTCTTAAATTAGAAGCCTCTTCTTCACTTCTTCACTGTGGCTTCTCCACAGCCTGTCACCTGTCAGACCATTAAAGCCCCCATTTAAAATCTGCGCCCATGTGCACTTCTCCGAAATCTGACAGCTGGAGCGAAGCGTGCTGCATGTCCCGCGCCGAGCCCTCCACCCAAAGCTCCGCACTCAAATCCCGGAGTGCGAAACACCTCTTTTCTCAGATTGCTCGTGCCCTTTCTGAATAACATGCGTCTTGGAGCAGGGTGTTTTTCCTGCTAAACCTATCAGTTTATACCCCCTTCCAAAYGCAACCTTGCACACATATTACCCCTCCATTTTGTCTGATAGCATCTGCCATCGTATCTGCAAACCTTGCTCTCCATGTGACCCTGACGGTGTCTTTCTAGCTCCCCACAGTGAAATATGCTATTTCAAACTCAAGTAGTTACTGTAGAAGAATGACATCAGTATTTAAATAGATTTCCTGAGGAAATTTTTTAATGGTTATTTTTATAGCTTATGTTTGTGCCTTTTAACTTTTTCCTCCCTGGCCAAAGGTCAAACAATTATTTCTTACAGACCAGAGCTTGAGCATCAGTACAGGAAAAGAGCTAATTCTGACTAATCTTGTGGTTCTGATTGTTTTGCTTTGCTTTCGTTCTGAGCATCGGTGGCAGCAGAAAAAGTGAATTGCATTCTGTCTTCAAAGAGACCTATCTTGGATGAATGAAAACACTCTCCACTCCCAGGTTCATGCACTAAATAGCTTAACAAGCCTCTTCATTTTTAAGAGTAAAACTTCATAAAAGGTAACAGGAGCTAGAAAAACTCTGACCTCAGTGAACATTTCTCCACTTCCTTTAAGAAAAAATCGCACATTAAGTGGTTTTCAGGAGCTCTCTTTTGCTCAGTAAGATCTAGTGATATGCCAGCATAGGGATATGTATAAAAGGGCACAGGTATGAAGACCAGCATTACATTACCAGCATTACTAGGCTCAGTAAGATCTGACTATCGTGCTATGCCTACTGGAAAAAAAAAACGGGAAAGGACGGCATAAATTCCTTCCTGCAACCTGGCACAGCGCTCAGCACAAGGCGGCCTGCAACGAGGCGGGGGAGCTTGACAGTCGTGTGCAATCGCTTTCACTCTGGCAGTCTGAGAAGGAAAATGTGTACAGGTTGTAGTTGGCATTTTTTGTGTGTGTGAAAGCAAAGTGAATGCCTAGTTAACCTGGAAAGGGCACTTTTTTCCCCCTCATGTTGTCTCAGAAGCATAAACTTAAAATTAAGGCCATGGGGATATTTTTTCTCAGATTATTTCCCTGSAGACAGAAAATGCATCATTCATGACAAGAAATTCTGGAGTTTTAGAATGAAAATGCTGTCCCGTGATGGAATTTTCCAAAGGTAAAAATGATTTTCTTCCACTCTGTACTGCACAGCAGAAAGCTAAATGTGCATGATATCTCAGATCTAAAAACACCTGAGAATTGGGGAAGTGTAGATCCGGATCTGACCTTTACAACCGAGCTCTAGCTTTAAAGCCTGGTAATCTTCATCATTTTGAAACTGCCTTTATTACCATCACAGTCTGAACTTATTCCACACATCGAAATCGGATAAAATTTGAAAGTGGGGCTGGACCCAATTGTTGCAGTTTAGGATTTAGGCGCTGTTATTCTAGCGAAAGATGACCTTGCATCAGGTTATCYGCTGCACGCTACAGACTTGGAGCTGTGCATTCATAAAAACAGATACAGGGCACAGTTCCAGGCTTCTGTGAAAAATTGGCTGTGCTTCCAAAATTTTATTCAGCAAGAAATCAGTGCTGTGCGTCATTGGTCAAAAGATGACTAAGCTCTGGTTATAAATGATATAAATGATAAGGATTTACAGCTAGATTATCCCACTTTTACACCTATTGAGTAATACTTCACCTCTTAACCAATGAATTAGAGGTAAGCGAATCTCCAGCCTAGGTGTTTGCTCAAAAGCTTTGCTGACTAGAGATGTATTTTTGTATGTGTTAAGTGCTTTCCTGAATTAGGGCCAAAGTAGGAAGAGACAGCACAAGTCCAGGCTTTAGAGATCATTTCTTGTACCTCACATCAGCAGAGGAGACCCGGCCGCAGAAGCTGCCTTTAAAATCCTCATTTCCAAAACAAACACAGTTCTCTGGGTAAAATCCTGGCCTTACTGAACTCAGTGGCAAAAGTCCCATTGGCTATAGCGGATCCCGGATTTCATCACAGAAATGTACTTCTTGTTCATTTAACACCTTCTGTGACTTTTCTAGCTGTTGAAAACTACCTGTCTTCTAGCCCTGTGATCCTTTCTCTGGCCTGCCTGCCTGTGTCCCTTCACAGCAGCACGGTGACATCACGGTGGCACAGATTTATATCTACCTCCCCCTAAAATGCGCAAAGAGGTAAAGGCACAGTTCCAAGAAAATCCAGCTCTCCCTGCCGGACACTAAATCAGGTTTATCAGCCATTTGAAAATAAGCCTTTATATATCAAATAGCGTGCTCTCACCTAGCCATGCCATGGTTCTGGCAATTACCTAGTGATATGTAGTGAAAAAAAGCAACCTCCCACCCCTCAAAACTTAACCCAAAACTTAGCTCTTAGTAATTCGCTGCTTTCAAAATGTGGCAAGAAGTTATCTAATTAATTAGCCCAATTAACCACTCAAGAGCTGCCTACAACAGTAGAGTTGGGCAGGGCTGTGGGCTGCATTCTGGCACGGCTGAGTGTATGCAGGCAGCAGAATAACTCCCCTCCCTTCCTCGCTGCTCAAATATGCTGCTGCCTGTTAGGGCTTCTGGCCTTCCAGCTGGGCTGCAATAGCCAAGAAGCAATATATTGGGAAATAAAACTGTTATAGCTGAGAATTGGCTTGCATTTGGAGTTTCCGAGGGTTTGCGAGTTACAAAAATCTCATCACCAATTTGTTTCTGCTGTGACACCTAGGGATATAAATGAATGATGAATACTTGATCTTTATTTACGACATAAAATGAAGTCAATTCACGGGCAGGATTTTTTAATTGCTGGCCAAGGCTTCAGAATTGCTGCAGCAGGGCTTTATCCCTGGATTCATAAAACCGTTCTTAAGAGGAAAGAGACACTGAAGTTCGTTATGGGTCCTAAAGCATAACAGCTGTTTTGGTAATTTTTATGTTTAACAAGGGTCAGATTTCAGCGCGTGGATTCTGTGTTTCTGAGATAAAAGGTTAAAATCTTGATTTTGTGCGATACCCAAGAGCCAGCCTAAAACTAGCTGGGTGCTGTAAGTTAAACTATAAACATAGCTATCTAAGGTTATTGTATATTGTTGCCTATGATAAAATTCAGCTAAAATACTTACATAACCTTTTTTTTGTCAAAGTACGCTCCCTGTTATGAGTCACTGTAGTACTAAATCTGCATTTTTTCAAAAATAATTATGGCTTATCCATTTGGCATAGCTTCTCAGAACATTAAATTATCTTCCATTTTAGTTACATGTAGTTGCAAAAGCAAACTCAGACAATGTAGAAAACAAGTATATTTAGTATTACAGTGGAATGTAAATGCCCCCMAAAAGCACAAAATACTATGAGCTTGTTCTGTACAGGATTTTTTTCCATCCAGTCACTTAAGTGATTGATCATGGATAGGAAAATTTAGAAGCTGGCAGTTGGACAACTGATATTTTTAAGCTACCATTTAAAACTACAACTGAGTTAGTGACATCACATGCTACAGACTGAGGAGCATATGGGGTCTGTATGGAGATGCTCTTCCAAAATTTGAAGCCTACAGAGAAACTGAACTCCTCTTCTCTGAGGGGAAGGATTATGTTGTGTCTAAGTCCTAACACTGAGTTTTAAGTGACTGGTCTGTGGTTCCTCGTGGTTATGTCAGATTTTTTTTCCAGAGTTTAGCTAAATCTCCGTAATTCCCATAGTTTGCACCCCTGCGGTTCCGCATCTCCTCCCCCCGGTGCGACTGCTACGCGGGCGGCTGAGGCGGGCAGGGCTGGGGCCTCCCTCGCACCCGCCGAGCTGCAAGAGCTCTGTTTTGACACCGCTCAGGGAACATGAGACAAAAATATGAGTAGCAGGAGGATGAAAACATCTGTCGCTGAGTGAACACGACTCTCCTCGCAGGGGCTGGGTGTCCAGGGACACCTCTGCCACGCAGCCGGCTCCGTGCRGCACACGGGCTTCTTGTCCCGCTCCCCCCGCGAAGGCGCTCGGGCGGCTGGCCCGCAGCAGCACGGGGGAGCGCCGAGGCCTTAAAATGGAGGGGGGAGAGCAGCCGCGGCGGGAGGCCTTCCCGGGGCGGGGG
>PTFA01000160.1:0-54832 GCA_003342895.1 Casuarius casuarius | reverse complement strand
CAGCACCAGGTTGGCCGCGGACAGCAGCGGCGGCGGCGGCGGCTCCGGTGGCCCCGGCTCGGCGGCGCCTCCCCCCCCCTCCCCGCGCTGGGCAGCGGCGGCCGGAGGACGGAGAGCGGAGGCAGAGGGGGCGCCCGCCCCTCCCGGTGAGTCCGCGGCTCCTGAGGCGCCGGGGGGGCCCCGGCTCCCCCCCAGCGCGGGGGGAAGTTTCGGTGCTGGGCGCGGGGGGCGGCCGGGCCGGGCCGGGCCGGGCCGGGGGCGCTGCGCCGCTGGCGGCGGGACTTGGCGGAGCCCCCGCGGGGCGCCGGGCGCTCGGGCTTGCGCCGCTGGGCGCCGATAAACTTTATCAACTAGCGCGCGGAGCAGCCTGGCAGGTTGGCTGTGCTTTCTTCATTTGGAGGGGGGATATTCGTCATTGCACGCGAGCACCGGCTTGCCCGGGGGCTCGTCTGCTTGCATCCTAAAGGCTGCGTGGATCTGGGGGCGAACAGCACCTTCCGCACCAAATTAATAGCAGAAGTGCGGTATTCGCTACTTATTACCCAGCTAGATGCTGCACGCTGTATCGTCTCGTCAAGACGGCACAAACTATCTGCCGTACATTAGGCCCTTCCTGGGCGTTCAGAGCGGGCCGGTCCGTGGTCCCCGAGGAGGTCAGAGCCTGTGGGTCACGGACAAACCACCGGGATTCGCTCGCTAACGCTATCTAGAAGTGCTCCTCCAGCGCGTGTGCGTGTGCGCAAAGCAGAACTGCTTTCCAGCAACTCGTGATCGGCGAGACTCGCTTGTGCTCTCCCTTCCCAACAGGTAAATAAATGCGCTGCGCTCGCTGCCGCCTCGCATCCCCCAGCACGCCTCTCTGGTACATCTGTGAGCTGCGAATCTTTGAACATATTTATTATTCCATCAAAAAGAGCATGCTTGACTACACAGGCGTACACACTGTATTCCGCGTGCTGCATTARCAATAATAGTTTTTTCATGGCTCCCATAAAAAGCAGCCAGGTAGGTATGAATAATGATGCGGATCACTGTTAAAGGCCAAGAAATGAATAATAAATGAACGACTCGAGAGCAGGGACTCTCTCCCACACTCTGTGCTCTTGTGCTTTCCTTAGGCTAAAGAGTCAGATGTGACTTGTCTTGTGTCCCACGGGGAAACGTAAAACCCACCCCCGTTCCCGTTTGTCTTCCTGTGTGCTGTGGCCATAGCACCCAGGAGGAAGGAATCAGGGATTGATCTGTAGAGGGGAGAATAGCAGAGCCTGGATTTGATCTCCTCATTTATATCTTCTTCTTGCATTCCCACAGCTTAACTTAAAGAGGACAGTAATAATTCTTCTAATTTGCTCTTGCTGCAGACATTTGACCTCGTGGCAGTGTTGCTTGTACACCCTCCCTGCTCAGCTCTGCAGTAAAGGCATAACTTTACAGTAAATTTAGTTTTGTTGCCTCATTAGGCATCAGATATACAGCATTATATTAAGGATTATCTGGTCCATAATTATGATTCAGCTGCCAGAAAGAGAGATGTCTAATGTCTACCCTTGCGAGCAAAGGCCCGAACTTCGGTTCCTGGCCTGGAGAGTGCGTGAGCAGCTCCTGCGCCAGTTAGAAGCACCTACGGACACAGCAGGCTCAGACAACTTATGAAACCCCTATAAATCGGGGAGAGCCAAGTGGATCAATTCTCTGAATCATCGCATTGGAGTCGCGTTGAAGTTGAGTTGTTCTGGAGAGTAAATTAAGCAGTAAGTTATTTGGCCTGGCAGTGGAGATTCCTTCATTAATTAATATTGCTTGAGGGAATGAAATTCTACCCTTCCTTGCAAAATACTCCGAATCCAGATTAGTTTCACTGCCGTCTCAGTTCTCACACGCGATTAGGAGGCTCTGTCTCAGCTACGCCGTGRGACTCCTGCGCGCGAGGGAGCACCCTCGCCTGGGGACGTCTTTGGGGCCRTGTCCTCAGTGCTTGGCCGTAGCGAGGGCTCGAAACATTGCAGGCAGCTTGTTTTCTGCTCTGCCTCCTTCGTGCGTGTTGAGTGCCACTGTGCTCTGTGGATCCCCCTGAGCTGCGTACGGGGATAGGATGTGTTGTAGGGATGTCAGCGGTACATATACGTATTATATATGTAACTCCCACTGGTTTGAATGACACAGGGTCAAGCCCAAGGAAGAGTTGCAAGACTTGCAGGCAAACACCAAGGAAGATTTGGCCATCACACTGTCGGTCCCATGAAACGAGGGACGGTTCTCTGGGACTGCGCGGGGTAGAAGCAAGCTCAGAATTGATCTTTTTGAAGTGAAGTGCCCAGTCATGCGCATATTGGGCCAAATCAGCTCTCATTTACACCAAAGCAATTTCTCTGGCTTCCAAAAAATGGCTGTGGTGTGAGAACAGGATTCGTGCCATTGGGATGAAAACATAAAAAATACTCTTTTGTAAGCTACAGTCTGCCTTGCTCCCTTAGCCACCATGACCTTTATGCAAAAATAATTAATCCAAGCCCCGCAGCAGGATCTAAGATATCATAAGGTATCAGCAGTTTACCTATAGTCCRTAAGCTTGCAACGTTAGAATATATTGTGTAAGGAGAGAACGTATTAACGAACGAATGCTCTTCCTCCGTAGGACACTACAGACTGGTGAGCAGATGTCAATTTATGTCAGCATCAGCTGATTTTCTTCTCCATTACCCTCCTTACTGTGTCTTTGCTTACCTAGCAGGTCCTGCCTTTTCGACAGCCAGTGTCGTGTTGAATGTTTTTTCACATAGAAAGTTTGACTCAAGTCTGTCGCGGAAGTTGATGTCGTCACCGCGGGAGGGTCATCATGCACTGCTGATAGTGGTGGATAGGTCGCGAATGCACACACCTGCGCTGTGGGGCCTCACCCCTTTCCTTTGGTTTATTGTTGCTTTATCTTCTCTCCATGTTCTGGTAGTAATGTTGGCAGTGACATTTCATTCTAGCTTCACCACAGAGAAGTGGCAGTACCGTCAGCTTGGTGCTGCAGCTATGATCCTTTTTCTGGTGCAGTGTGAGTGAAGTTACGCTGTTTTTACTTCATCACAGAACTCTAGAAAACATTTCAGTTACCAAAAATCTGTTTTCTAGAGGAATCCCAGCTCTTACTGATACAAAATTAAGAATAAACTCTTCTAAAGCAAATGCTTTAAGTTAATAAATATTCCATATATTTTTTCCCAATTTTACAATGTATCTCATAAAATTGGGAAAATAGCATTAAAAAGAAATCCCACTACTGTATTGTGTAGTCAGAGAATAGCTTTTTAATATAAGTATGAAGATTAATTCATAATATATGAGATATAATTATACTTCAACATTATAAATAACACCAATAATAATATAAACAGACAACTGAAGACAATAATCTCTGGCTCGGACCCCAATTTCCCGTATTATCGGTTATGTGCAAAACAGTCCGTGGAGGGTGCCGGCCAAACTTTGTCCAGGACACACAAGTTTCTTCTAACTCAATTTAAACTAGCAGCATAGTTTAGCAATCGTGAAGAGCCTTCATCCCAAGGGATCCTGGTCTGCCTCACAGACCAGCCTGGCGACTATGGGCAGTGTTCGTGTCTTCTGCCGTACAGCAGCAATACTGCAGGATTGAAACAGGAAAACTGCTYGATAGCAAATACTTTTATAAAATACGCAGAACGGGGCAGGCATAATGCGGCAAGACCTTTACGGGACATAAGTGCATCCGTCTTCCCGGCTCTCCGGGCATGTGGTGCGGACCAGCAGAATCCAGCCACAATCCTTCCATRCTCAGTTCTCATTCAGAAAAACAGCATTGCGCGGGCTGAATYGCTAACCCAACTTCCAGCAGGGCASARMRCTTYGTAGTASGCGCCGTACAGCAGCAGCAGCCAGCAGCAGCTCAACGTGCTGCGTGTGTTTCGTTGGGACTCTCCCAACCAGGCACGGCTGCAAACCTGACGGTATCATCTAGAGCTTTCCTCCCACCAGCCGCTCTTGCTTTGGGCCATCCTGCTGCCACCGTTGTCGGTCTCTGGGACTTTATTGGTGTCGATGAGGGCCGGAAGCCTGTGGAGGGTTGCTAAGGCAAGCCTTGGCTTTGTAATGCCTGCTTTCCCCCMAAACAGCCCAGAATTAGGACTGCTATGGCCCTCTGCGTAGCTCATCCCTCTTCCTCTGGCGTTTGAGGAGGAGGGAGAATTATGAAGATGGTCCATAGATGGAAAAGGAGGATTGTTCCGTTCTTTGGCTTGCCGGCTTTTGCTGCAGGTTAGTCATAATAATGAGAATTTTTGATAAGTGAGTTTCAAATTGAGTCACTGGTATGTCGAGGGAGTAAACAGATTTTGGCGTTAGTCCGAAGAGGGGAGCAGAGCAGCACTGTGTTGCCGTWAGAGCCTGGCGGGCCGAGAGGGGAAGGCGAGCGTTTCCCAGGCGAGAGGAGCAGGACCGGCGCCGAGCCCCGCAGACCCGGGGAGCAGCCGGAGCCGCCCGGGGCGGTGGGAGCTCTCGGAGGGACAGCGTGTCGGGGTGAAACCTGAGGAGCAGAGACTCGTGCGTTCACTGCTGGACCCTGCAGTTCCCATGAGGTTGTTTTGCTCCTTACGCGCAGGAACACAAGCATAAAAGACTTCGAAAYGAGTTTGTTGGTGTGTGCCACCGCGATTCACATTTTGAATTCAGGAATAGAAAAATAATATCTTTGAGATAAAATGTAAACGTTGATGTAGTAGTTTTTGATTGTTGTTTCTACTTCAGACAGAAAAATCCTGGAAACCACGAGTACCAAATAATGAAAGGATACACTTTTTCCTGTAATGACCRAGCCAACAAAAGGCAGCCATTGAGAGTAATATCCCAACAGCCAAAGCACTTCATCAATCTCAGCTGCTGCTTTTACGAACATATTATATAATAATGGGTGTTCTTCTAAAAAAAAATATAAAGGTCTCTTTCTCTCTCCTTCCCCTAAATATCACAAGGGGAAGCCATTAATTCTACTCCAGTGTTAATCTGTTCTATCTTGATGATGTATCCATTAAGGGATATCATATATCCATTAAACCTTCCACCCTCACACAGAAAGAAATAGCAATTATTCATTGCTAAAAAGACTAAATGAAAAATTCTGACTTTTTTTTTAAAGTAACTGAGTATATATTTGTCTGACTTTTCCTCCAGAAGGCCAGACTCCACATGGTGAGTCTTTTTTATCGAAGCAATCCAGAACCTCCTTTCCTTGCCATTGAAGACATAACTGGCTTCACATTTTCAGACTAACCGGACCTCAGCTCTTCCCAGACTTAACCCTATATTCCTGGCTGCAAATATGAGACATCAATGCACAAACTTGGAGAGCAAGTCAGGGAACATGCATTCATTCAATTAGGAGCCCATGATGAGCTGGAAAGCAAATGAGAGCTGCAGACAGGTCCTGGCACAGCAGGGCAGAGTGACAGAAAGCCAGGTCCTCGGCTGCTGGTAGCAGTAAAATGGCAGTGACATGAATCTGAATTCTGTAGCATGGTGTAAAAAAACCACAATATTCTTCATAAAATGAGTAATGCAGTCCATACGTCCTTGGCTATTATTTCAGGTTTTCCTGCAGATCATGCATATATTTACCCTCAAGTCATACTTTCAAAGTTATCTTTAATCAGAAGCATATATATTTTTAGTATAAAAGATGAGATTGTGGAGCACCGTACTGCAGCAAGGAGTAAATTTGCAGCTATACCAAATCATATACTGAACAGCGCCCTGCCTGTGCCAGTTCAGGGAACCGTCTGTAGGTATTGGGAACTTTGTAGGAGGGGGTGYTGGAATGAGAGTCTTTGAAGAAAAGCCTAGCAAAAGACTACCTAGCAATCAGCATGTCTTTGAAATGAATAGCAGATGCAAAAAAGTGTTTTTATGATAGCACACAAATATTAAAAAAAAAAATACTTACAGTTCCTATGTAGCCAGTCAAAGGGCCATTCGGTGCATGGAAATTACAGCAATAGGCTGAATCCTGTGCTTACTGTAAATGAACAAACAATGCAGTTTGTCAAGAAACAAGAACTTCCTGTGATCTGCCCACATTTTTAGAAAGTACATGAAAACACTTCCCCATTTATAATGTTTAATTTTGCTGAGTTGCTATTGGTTCTGACTCTGTTTTTGTATGATTCCACTATGTCCCTGCTAATTTGCAAGTCTATATGTAACATTAAATTCTTTAATCCCACAGAGAAAAATAGCAAGATGTTAACATCTTTGCGGAGGATTAAGTATGACCTGAAACCCGGAGTCTTTCTAAGCACTACTGTGCCTTTCCACTGAGAGCTTTTACCTTATCATTTGTGACTTAAAAGGCTATTGTTGTGGCTGCAGGACTGCCAAGTCATAATGCATGATTTATTATGTACAGCAGGTGACTGGTAGTTAACATTTATCTCAAAAAAGAATTGTTTGTTTTTTTTCTTGCAGCTTTCCCTGGGAGGTTCACGTTTTTATCAGTGACAAGATGACAATTCATATTTTTACCAAAGGATCCAGTGAGTCATCTTATTAACTACCCTGAAATACATGCTTGGCAATAGAACTGCCACGGTAAGTCTGTGGGATTTTTCATTCTTCTTGGAAACATTATTCAGGAATTAGTCCATAATATAAATTTAGTAGTACAAGTAATAATCTTTATATAAAGCAGTAGCTTCTCAGTGATGACCACAGTCCAAAATAGACCAAGTATTCTGTAACACACTGTTTTTTTAATATTATTAGAGCAACAGATGTTACAGGACAAGACAGACCATGCCACAAACCATGGTGTCTACTAGGGCATGTTTTTTTGAGCCTGGATACTGTCCACGAAGGAACCTCATGCATTGTGGGAACTGATACAAAGCCATAATAAATCCGGCCCTGAAAATGTTGCCATGTGAGTGTGTCCACATGCAGCTATGAGTGAGTGTACTGTGAGACATGAAGGAAAAGTCTGGCATCCAAAAAGAAACAATCATCTCCAGGATGACGTAACATGGATTATGTATTAGTATTGATTGCCCAAAGTAAGCTCCTTATTTATTTTGTCCCTCCTCAAAACTCCCAAATCATCTCGCCAATATCCTGTAATGTTTCAGTAGAGGTCCAGGCCACTCGGGTCCTTCTCCAGCTCTGCGATAGAGGAGAGCACGGCTGCCCTTGTGCCGAACTGTTCTGCAAATTGAGCTCATTTGGGAGAAGGGGCAGCGTAGGCTGCTACATGACTGTGTTGCTTTTCCTTGTTCTTTGGGTCTAGCTGGAGGAAAGGTAGGACGCAGTTTTGTTTGTAATGCCTCTGATTCTCTTCTGTTTGCTTGTTTTGCCCTTGAAAGTGGTATTTTGTGGCACAGTCCAAGCAAACTGCTTTCTGCTTAAGTATATTTGCACACCACGCAACCTTATCTCACAGGAGAAGAGCATATGGCCTTGAGTTATTATTGTTATTTCAGGGTAACTAGATGGTAACTGTACTGAAAACTTATGGCAACTCATGCGTTATCTCACAATAACAGGATAAATAAACAGTCTCTCCACTGCATGCATTAACATTAATGGAAGGAGAAGCTCATGAAAACCACTGTTAGACTAGTTTAAACATGTCCCCGTTTAGGACGCCCCACATGCTTTGCTGCTTCTACTTCTCTCATGCACATTTAAATTATAACTAGGACTCCTTCCACATTTGATATTCTTGTCTTCAAAGCTGCAGCTCTGTCAGCTGCAGTCCTTAAGTCAGTGAGCATGCAAAATACTTTAAATGCCCGACTTAATAGAGAAATGTGTCTTTCAATTAGAATAAAACTTAAACAAGATGCCACAGAAATCATTAGCAATGCATATAATGTGTATGTAGCAGACCAATACAGAGATTTAAGGGGAGAATGCAATAGTTACTTTGAGCATCTCTGGAGTAAACCCCAAATGGTAGAATGCAAGACCACTAAGGTGGCTGAAAAGACATTTTAGTTGATCTGTAAAAAGTCCCCTAGCAACTGATTTCAGGTGCAGACAAAGGTAAAGACAACTGGAGCATTAAAGTATTCAATATAATTGTTGTAAAACAGACAAATCAGGGAGTAGATAAAAGCAAAGGGAAGAGAATGGCGCTAACACAGCTGCACAAAAACTATTTCAGATGTGTTCTGCTTGAGAATGCCGGCACATTATAAACCCTTTGAAAATACACTGAAGCAGCATTATAGAGTATATAAAAAGAGAATGTTAAACAGTTTATGGGTAAAATATGAGCTAAATTTGATGAGAATGTCCTCTAGACTGTATCTGTTTCTATGAAAGTTGAGTGGAACATTAAAGATATCATTAGCCTGGCAGGTTTTCTTGATTCAGATGCAAAGCCAGATCTGCTTTTATTTTTTGGGTAAAGCTGGTGTATGGCAGAATGCTAAGAGTTGGTTAACTAAATCTTTTGTCGTTGTAAAACCAAAATCACATCCTGCAGTAAGAGTTTGGACCAAACTCTGCTGAAGAAAATGAAAGCCCCTGATTTCCGTATATCAGTAGCAAGAGTGTTTTTAAAGACCTCCCACTTCCAAAACATTTTTCAACCACTTCACCAGCTGAAGGTGACCACTGAAGGGCAAATTAGAACTCGAATAAGGGAAATACTCTTCTAGCCRTATAATAAGAATGGTATATCACAAAACATGACTAGATCTGATCCATCTTATTCGGTGCTTATCTAGCCAGTATATTTAAAGAAAAACACCCTGAAAAGTATTTTTCCTCATTCCTTTATCTGGCAGAGATCTTAAATCAGGCAAGATTCAGGGTCCTTTATAACTATATATTATAATTATACATTCCATAAACAAAGAACTAAGAAGAATCACCAGGAGAGAGTTTCAGTAAGTTACAAATACTGGTTAAGTGGGGAAAAAAACAACTTTTCAACACACAGTTTCAAAGGCTATTTGTTCCTTTCACTGTCATGCTGTTAGTGATTATGCATCCCTCCATTTGCCCACAGGCTTCAAAATGGGAAAACACTGAATGTAAAACATATGAAAAGATGTTAGATATCATATGGAGGAAGTTACAAAACCTAAAATCTTTGACAATGTACAGCAGGCCAGACCTAAGGAAGGCTGAGGCTGGGGGATGCAGGTGGATGTCCGCTCCCCAAGTCAGCGTCACATACACAATTACCCTTAATGGCATAAAGTTGCTGCTGCTGGCAAAGGGGCAGTGAGATACATCGGCCTCCAGAGATCGTTCTCCGTTGACTTGGCACCTAACGTCATCCGTCTCCAAACTGACCCTGACAGTGGGTGGAGGACGTGTACCCTGGTTCCTAGGAGTCCTCCAGCGTGTGGGAGTCTGCCTGGGCTGTTCCCTCGACTTACGGCCTCTTTCCCTGTTAACCAAGCCAATCCATGCACCCATTTGTATTTGGCTTCATCTAGCTGCTATGGTCACTTGTAGCTTGTTGCTTTCCCCTTGTCCCTTGATCTGCATAGTTTTGCACAACGTTTTGTTTAATTATAGCCCCAATATATCTGCTGATTTATTGTAACTGAGGCCTCCTTGCATTAATAACAACTCCCGACACCAGTCTGAGCACCTCAGTAAATAAATTTGCCACTGCTTAAGAATAAGGTTCCTAATGCCTATCAAATTGCCCAGAAATTGTTCTTTTTGCCGACATGTTTAAGGCAAAGAACAAGCTGAAGTTCTTCTAGCAAATTGCAGGTTATATACTGGATTACAAACTGGAAGCAAATTTAAAAAAAAGTTTATCTAGGTCTACTTGTAAATTAATTATGTTCTTTACAACTTCACTGGCTTTTTTCCTAGGACGTTTTCCTTACTTGTCAAAGATGAAGGCATTATTTCAGCACAGAGTTGTTAGGGTTGATCCTGAGACATTTCTCAGCCATTAATGTTAATTAAGGCTCTGAACTCGCAAAGCATCACCTCATTCTCCAGGAATGAAACTTTGAGGTGCTACTCTTAGTGCAGCAGCAGAAGTTACCTGGTTTGCCTTCAGTGCCAAAGAAATATTTAATGACATGCCTTTCTCCTTGCATTTTTCAATCTTAGTATATTGCAATGAAAGCTACATTAACTAAAAACATGTGACAATAAAGGAAGCATTCCTAACTTTATTTAGGGTTACTTCATCTTTTCACTTCCAGAAGTGTTTGAAGGGGTCCCTGTGCTAAAAAAGGTGATTGAATTGCAGCATTCCCTTCCCTAAGCCCTTTCTTTTACATCGCTGCATTAACCTTGAAAGCCCTTTTAAAGTTTTGCAATATCAGACAAATCACATAACACAGACATACTGCTTCTACAGCAATTGTGACAATGCAGAAGTTTTCTAGTAGATCATTTGAGCCGGTCTGCCTTGTTCTGACATGCCAGTAACACAGATGACAAACCTGTCAGCAAAAAGTTTATACAAAATGCTCTCCTCCCAACCTCCTCGCTCCACCCAACAAACAATCTGTCCTGATTTTTCCATGTTTTTAAACATATGGTCAACTTCAAGCRTGTGGCTAGTTTCAGTCTTTGTGATGAGGCCAGAAAGGTGCTTGCAATGACATATGTTCTTGATTAGCTAACTTTGGATCTGAAACACTAGTAAGTATGTGAAGAATGGCTTAGTAATACTCCCAAGCCATTTATCAGTTCACAAGTTACTTGAAATTATTAAGATGCAGTATGGGATCTGAAAGGCAGGGAAGGAAAATATATGAGAACGTACGTCTATAGTCAATACTGATTAAGAATCAACATTATAGACTTTGCAGTAGTGTTACTAATCAAATGTCCTGATTATTCAGTATGATTTTACTTCACTTACTACTCTTGAGCTTTAGCTGAAAAAATATACTTTAAAGCTTGTGCAGAAGCGTCTCTCGCTGCATCAGCGGTATGTCTGCCCTGTTTTCAGACATCTGAAAGTTACTTCTTTTCTTTGCACAGCTAGTGACCCACTGAACCGTTTCAGGGCACGTGTGAAAGCCACGTGGGGTTCACACCTCCAGGCAATTCTCTGCAGTGAGTCCACACTCCATCTTTATGTCCACCCAAACGGGAGACACAGATTTCTCTAGGCAGAAATCCCGATTGCTTCCTCCTGAGAAAGAGGCATCTGGTCAGGCAAACTGTCTTACGCACATCCTTAATTTGAAGTGCAAAACATTTCTTTTAAATGAGACACCCATGTACTTAAATGTAATTATATATTTTGTACCATGATTGGGATATTAATTCCTTTCTACAGAGCAGAGGCTGATTTTACAGCTGACTATCAGGTTATAGCTGAGTTTGAGAAAACAAACAAACAATACAAAACAAAAATAGTATTTTACAAAAATTATGCTTAATAGTGGAATAGTAATTCTTTTTTCTTTCACAAAATAAGATAGCTATGTTTTAAACACTTTGCGTGTGTCACTGAACAATGATTTTTCTCTCCTAAGTCATCAGCAACTTAATGCATCTGCCTCATATATTATCCTTGTTGCAATGAACTCCCACAAACCTAAAAGGGTTTCCATAGTTTTTGGTGGAAAATAGATTCTAAAGTTCAGTGTCATGATATAATTGCCATCCCCTTGTGTACAGTATTCAGGAATACTGTGATGTTTAGTTTTATATTCCTTTTAGGTGCTCAGGTAGAGTGTTTCAACAGCAGTTGCAAAAACCCCTTTACTGTGTAACAGCTGACATAATTTTAAAATAAAGATATTTTCAGTTTAACTGAAGTCTCTCTGAACTAAGCATGCACAGACCCAACAGAAATATTCTTTAAAACAAGCCTTAGCTAACACATGCAATATTAAAGGAGAAAGCAAAATTGTAATGTTTGTGCAGAAAAAGGAAATTCCTTCCAGTCATCAAAGTCATTTTCAGTATCTACTCCTGCAGCTATAAACTCTCCAAACAGCAGTTTCCCATGTGTCGAGGGATATCAGTTGATGACTCTTGCTAGTAAAGAAATGCCCAAAACAACTATATTAACTAACTTTTCACTCCCTTGATTGGTAAAGAAAGGTCCCAATATGTCCATAAATGCTCTTCCCTTCCCCTGCTCCTCAGCGTGACAAGCTGACGAGCTTCAAACCCAGCACGCCAGGTCACAGCACCAGGTACGGAGGTAAATCAAAGAGTTATCAGTAAACAGCAATATCTACCCATGAACTTTGGTGTGATTTGTGGAACAGTATTGAAAAAATGGTGTGACAGGATTCAGCAGTACAACTTTTCGCTTAACAATTTGAGCAATAACTACCCCAGGAGAACTGAGAAAGGGATACATCTTGAAATAATATTCATGGATTTGGGAAAGTTTTTAGCCCTCTGAACAGTTCCAGTTCTGTAACATGGACATTAATGTCAGGAGGCAGCAATATTAAGATATGCATCGTTCAATACACCATTGGCATCTAATGCTCAGCTATGCTTTTCTTTTTCATAGCTCCTTAAATGCACTTCTTATTTACTTAATTACTGTAATCACTCCTAATTATATAATTGTATGATTGTATTTAATTATATTCATAATATACATAATTTTTTTTAAGTTAAAGCATTTAAATTCCCATTACAAAAACGTCATTAAAATAAAGTTTGTATATATTCAGTTAGGAACATTTAAAAACCAATATTGTGGGGTTTGCAACATTTTTTTCACATTATAAAATTTAAATAAATAATCCATGCTAAGGTCTAACTGCCTGCTAAATATGATATGAAGATAACTTTAAACTGAGGAGTTCTAAAGCCTGAGCTTTATCCCATACCTTTTATAGGCACTTCTGTGTAGGCTTTCTTGGGAGATTTTATTGTATCAGTGCAGACTGGAAGTGGTTTTGTTATCAGTTCTGCCAACTATAACTTCCAGCATTGGTACATTCCTGTGGGAGACTTAGTTAGCTAGAAGAAAAAGATTTTATCTTGAAAAATAATGTGGAAAAAACTTAAGAATTATCAGATATCCAGTCCTTAAGCCATAAAAAGCAATATTAAGGGATGCACATATATAGATGAGCCTTACAGGCTACAGTACCTTCCAAGCATATCACTAGATAAACAGTGAGCGTGCTGCATCATTCTTCATTTTTTTAAAATAATTTCCTGGTCTTTCAGTAACTCTAACTATGTAAGTCGCTGAAGATAGAGGCAGATTTCCAGGCAGGACAGAAAGAATTGAATTTGCTCATTTTGTTCATTTTAGCTCTTCACAGTGAAATTTATTTGGGGTTTCATTATAACCACCAGATATTTCATGTTCTTAACCTTTGAGTAGTTTTAAATGAAATCTATATAGTTTACTACATTTACTTTGAGTCATGGATTATACAATAACACAATGGTTTCTCAGTAGGATTAAAATCCAACTACATTAAAATTCAATTAAGAGCCTGTGACAGGTGCAGTGGTTGACTCAGGCAGTTAACTTGTATTGTATTTCAGTGTAAAATGAACTGCTTTGTCACTGCACCGAGGAGGTAAGATATACATTTGTCATAACATAGTAAAATGTCAGGCGCTCTTGTATTTGAGCAAATTCTAACATTTTTCTCTTAATTTTTGTTTCTCCCTAGTTAGCCAACTGACTTCACAATGACTGAGGGCTTAGACCACAGATTCAGTAGTCTCACCTGGGATCAGATTAAAATTCTGGATCAAGTATTAACTGAGGTAATACCCATCCATGGAAGAGGAAATTTTCCAACACTGGAAGTAAAACCAAAGGATATCATTCGTGTGGTAAAGGAACAGCTCATCGAAAAGCAAATCAGTGTTCGAGATATCCGCCTGAATGGTTCAACAGCTAGTCACATCCTGGTAAAGCAGAACGGAACGAGTTATAAGGACCTAGACATCATTTTTGGTGTTGAACTTCCAAGTGAACTCGAATTCCAGATCGTTAAGGAGGCAGTCCTGAATTGCCTATTGGACTTTTTGCCAAAATGTGTTAATAAAGAAAAAATCACTGCTCAGACCATGAAAGATGCCTATGTACAGAAGATGGTCAAAGTCTCCACTGACCACGATCGATGGAGTCTCATCTCGCTGTCAAACAACAGTGGCAAGAACGTAGAATTAAAATTTGTGAACTCGCTCAGACGGCAGTTTGAGTTTAGTGTCGACTCCTTCCAAATAATACTGGACTCCATATTAAGTGTTTACAGAGAAACAGAGTGCAAACTGGCAGAAGACTCTCACCCCACGGTTATTGCAGAGAGCATGTATGGAGACTTCAATGAAGCAATGGACCACTTAAAGTACAAACTTATTTCCACCAGGAACCCTGAGGAAATCAGAGGAGGAGGCCTTCTGAAGTATAGCAATCTCCTGGTTCGTGACTTTAAGCCAGCAGATGAGGCTGAAATTAAATCTCTGGAACGTTATATGTGCTCCAGGTTCTTCATTGATTTTCCAGATGTTGCTGAGCAGCAGAGGAAAATTGAGTCATATCTGCGCAACCACTTCATTGGGGAAGAAAAAAGCAAGTATGACTACTTGATGACTCTGCACGGAGTTGTAAATGAGAGCACAGTCTGTCTCATGGGACATGAACGAAGACAAACTCTGAATATGATTACAATTCTGGCTTTAAAAGTACTTGGAGAACAGAACATCATCCCAAATGCAGCCAATGTAACATGCTACTATCAGCCTGCTCCGTATATCAGTGATAGAAACTTCAGCAATTATTACGTTGCTCATGGACAACCACCTATCATCTACCAGCCGTACCCATTTCACATACCAATGCAAAGTGGCATGGTTTAGTAACGCAGTGACCTCCTCAGCACTTAGACCCCTCTCTCTTCCTAGTCCTCTCCGTATTAAAGGCCTCATTAAAACACATTTTGTCATCACTTTTGATTTCAGGACTTAATTTTTTGTGCAAGTTGCCAATGTTACTTGGTTGGTCAATGTTGAAATCACCATTAAGCAGATCACAAAATAAGTAAGATTACTATCATTACTCCTGATGTATTTATATCCCTAAATGTGTTTGGGCTGTACTTGTCTTTTGGGCAAAAAGAGATGGATATAAATTATTCTGATTTTATAAGATGAAATGCACTAAGTTCTAGGTTCTAAAAAATTCTTAAGCAAAATTTAAATAATGAAAATGAAAAATTAAGCCAATAAAATACCTCTCAGTAGAAATGCCTGATTTTAAAAATGATAGCGTTCTGGGTACATTGAACTGACAGGATCATCCATCAATTATACCCATTCAGTTCCAGCAAAATTTATTTTCAGCACATTTTGAAAACATGCATTGATTGACTGTCTCTTGGTAGACGGAGTTCTGCTCTATAGGCTCTTGTCTGATCACTTTTCAGCTCCCGCTAGAGACTTGAGGTCGCAGAGCTCGCTGCAGTACTGCTCGGTGGCGGTTAGCAGAAAGCATCCCTACCAAGAGCAAATGCAGCATTTTTTGAGTATCCAAAATTTCCACTGATTTGAGTGAGAGATTTGGCTGCATGTTGGACCCCAGAATCTGACTCACAGATGGTGACAGTTCTATGAGCTGCAGCTATTCTGATCAAATTTGTCCTGAAAACCAGGGTAATACAATGACAAAGGTGAAAATTGAGCACATAGGGGCTTTCTTTCTATTGTTAATTTGTTATTAATCAGAGATGCTGAAGTGCATAATAAATGGAGTCAGGAAAGGAAAAAAAACACAACAAAGCTGAGGGATGTGTTATATTTTAGTGAATTAAGACAAATTCTTAGCAGTGGCATTTGAAAAAGATGTTTTATACTAGCGATGTCCTGTGTATGTTTAGATATCTGCACACATACACTAGTAGCAAATGAAGATCTCTCTTATGATCAGGAAGTAAAACATTAGTTACAAGCTTTTGTGTGTTTGTGTGTGCGTGTGTGTGTTTACCAAAGATAAGTTTTAAATGTGTCACATAAGTGCCTCTCTGTGCCGGTTGTTCCATGAAAGCTGTAATGCAGCCTGCGATCATCATGCTAGACAGCTCCTGAGCTAGAAAAGGGTAAGTGAAATATATGGAACTCCACCAGTGGGTGACAAAGAGTTTGTGCTATTGAAGTCAGAGATCTGCACCGTTTCCTTCAGTATGTGCAGGTTTGGGACTGGTGGGTCTGAGGCTGATCTCCCTGAAGCTCCTGTAGGTTAGGTGCTGAATGTGGTGCAACAAGATGGAACAGCAATGAAAAGACATGTAGAATGAATGGGGTTGTAAAATCAAAACAGTCAACTGGAAATAGGAATAATATTTTTTTCTGATTTCTGATGCTTAACATGTCATATTAAGAATTCATTACTGGTACATTGTTTTATATCCTGATCATGATTTTTCAGAATATTGGCTACATTTTATCTATTTACAGACAGGTATCAGGTCTTAGAAATTTATACTACTTAGAAAAATGTTTGATTTATTTAACACAGAAATGTGTTACGTACCAATGTTTTAAATCTAACGTTTCTCAGATTTCTAAGGTCTACGGTGACCTACTTGCCAGTGAAATGTAGCTTTCCTTTACCCCGTTATATGCCTGTGCAGTAGAACAAAGCTTTATAGAGCCAACTTTGCTGATTGTCATCATTTAAGTCAACATCTTTCTGTAAAATATAATGCAAAAATATAGTGCGGAATAATGTATGAGAAATGTTTGTACAACATAAGATGGTTATACGAATATACTTTGAAGGAAATTCATTTTCGTGATGCCTTTGATGAATATAGTAAATTCTATTATTTTTGCTGATTTTCAAATATGTCCAAATATGTTCCTTGTCTAAGGGCACATTTTATTTCACTCCCACTGGTATCTTCCCTTTATTTAATAACATAGGCAATTCTAATTTCTATGTTATCAAATATGGTAACACTATATTTGCATTTAAGCACTTTTAGGAAATTCCCCCTATCCAAAACAAAATGGAGTGAAACGTGGTGGAATGGTTTTTTAAATTGAGCTGTTTAGGTTAAAACGGAACCTTTAAATCTAGTTTGCTAGATTTGCATCAACTTATTACCAGGAAACCTCCCAGTTTCCCTATTCCCTCTCCTCCATTCCCGGTTTCCTTGCTGCTAGGTGGTGAAATGGGCTGACCATCTCAAGAACCAGAAAACAGGTCTGCCAAGAAAGGAGCATTTTCAACATATCATGTAAATCCATTGCACCACTACATGGAGAAATATTTCAAAAAAAATTTTTTTTTTTTTTACTGACTAGTAGGAACTTGTATCACTCTGTAAAACAGACCATAATTCTCTTTTTGAATCAGACATTGTGAAATATATCAGTAATGATGAACTAGCTCTGGATGTGTATAAACCAGCCTGTCCACTTGTACAGCAACTGTGCATTTAAATCTATGTATTATTTCATTCGGTTACGTCTCTGCTTATACATCCAGGTTAGATACGGAAGGACTTGGCCAAAGTCCACTGGGTTAGTGGGAAGAATCCACCCGACTAATGGGCTTTGAGTGGGACCTTGGGAAAGAGTAAAGTACCTACAGGTAAAGGTACAAAGACATCAATATGCAAAAATGTCTCAGGTATAAATAAACCCTTTACATTTATTGAAAAAGGTCTTGTATTTCTTACCTAGAGGTAGTTCAGTTTTGAAGGTTAAGTGAGGTTTATGATTTTATATATAGTTATATATATAAAATCTCACATACCTACACATACACCAACAATTAACAAAATCTAATGTTTTTAAATATTTCCTTCCAAATGCTATATTGATACCTAGCAGCAGTATTGGACCTGGAGATTTTTTTAAGGTAGTAATGATTCTGTAAAATAATAGTAAAATGGGGACGCAGTTGTATGGACTGCTGCTAGCAACACACTAATCTCAATATATAAGATGAATACTGTAACCTCTTCTCCAGCTATTATCTATTTTACTATGTGCAGATATAAATCTACAAAGAATTAATTGAGAGACTTTTTCAGTACCAGTATCCTGAGCTTCATGTTTACATTATATGTTATTGTTACAATCTGTTCAAAAATTATAATATCTGGAAATTGTAATGTTGATTTTATTTAATCATATAAAACCTCTTAAGGTTTACAGTTTAATCTAATGTTGTCAGGACTTAAGTGTTAAAGTTTCAAGTGCTTTCCTAAAAATTGTCATTTGAATTTTGTGTTATATTGTAAAAGGTCCATTTAAAGCATATTCTTTCTGGTAGTTCATTTAAAATGTAATTTGTGAGCTTTATACTCAACATATTACAAAGGTTTTTGCAAAGGATAAAAGAACTGTAAAATTGTCCTCAGTCAAGATGTTATATTGTCTGTTGTGTTACACTGATCCTACAGATCTGTAAAAATAATGGGTCTGATTTACCACTGTGTCCCTCCAATTTTCTATCAGTGTAATTTGACTGATGTTCGAGGAATTGCATCAACATAAATTTGGAGTTATACAGTACTGTACTCGATATGCTTTTTAGAAATATCTGGAGAAAGGGCAGCAGAGAAGGGTTAGGCAGTTCAGCGTGACCAGGATTCTTAGAGATCAGCTTTCGTTTGATATGTTTTTCTACTAAAATAAATAAATGGAAGGGCATTCAGCAACAAAGCTGTTACAGATGAAAGTAGTAGTTCACTTACTGTGCTGTCTGAAGCTGTTGAAAAATATTGTGATGCTAAAATGTGTATTAATCACACAAATTTGTAGGTCATTAGTCTGCAGTGTTGACTAGTGCCTTTGGGTATCTGGGGAGCGATCATTAAAATAACTTTCTTGTTTAACGTACGGTTTGCTTGTAATACATTCATTATTCTGGTTAGACGTCAGTTCTAGCATGCAGACTCCTTTCTGGGGATGTCTCGAAGCCAAAATGGCATGTTGTAACTGCAAGAGTGTTAAAGATTCAATTATGGTTAGTTAGGTCAATAAACCACAAACTTAAATTTACCACTGAACCACAGTCAAAACGACATTTCAGTTTATGACAGATCAGATTCTTGTGAATGTCTTTGATACATTTCAATGGCTCTATGCTAGTTTGTCAAATGAGCTTGTGTCAAATATTCACATTTTAAGTGCCTCGATATATATTTATATAATAAAAACATGACTGTCTGCTGCGTAAATAAAATGAATACTTAGACTGACAAATTATTTGACTTTACATATGCCTAAAAATACATTTTACCTACACATTCACATAAATCTAAGCACGAACGTATCCCTGCTCTAGAACCGCTGTGGCGTGTGACCACTGACTTTCCCAGCCCTCGGATCAGGGCCGGAGGAACACTGTAAATCCTGAACTCCCAGGAGGACAACGCAACCACATTTATTACATTTAGGAGGCTTTTTGGTTTGTTTGGGTTTTATGTTTTTCTTTTTGTTTGGGGCCTTGTTTATATTTGTTCTGCTTGCTCTTTTCTTGAGCTCCTAACGCACATCATGAGCCGGTAGCATAGAAGTTAGTTGCCATTTTATCGAGGGGGGACGCACAGAGCTGGTGTGTCGGCATTTACAGTGGTCCCTCACCAGTTAACCTTCATCGAGGTTCACGTAGCCTACGGCAGGTACAGACGTGTTCTGTGGAGACCAGGATCATGAGCTGGATTTTGAGCTATTGATTATTAATTCAATCATACTTTATAAAAAGAAGCAGGGCAATAGCACTCTTTCTTCCAATATTGGATCGTACAAAGCCATAAATAAACGGGTTTCTTCCATCGGTCCGTGCTGAAGCAGACCTCCTCTGCCAGCTCCCGGGGTCCCGCGGCAGCGCTGCCCCTCTCTGCAGACCAGCTGCCGTGTTTCGGGAGGGGGCCTGGACCCTCAGGTCTTCCCGCTCGCTTTGCCTCCTGCCTGGCCCAGCTCCGGGCCCCTCCGCAGGTTTGGGAGCAGAGACCTTCCGTCCCTTCCTCGGGGAGGAAGCCGGTGCTGGAAGGAGCCTCTCACCCCTAACTACAAAAAGCCACTGGTGGCTTCAGAAGAGGAACGTAGATCTCTGCTTGCAGCAGTCATCTATCATCAAAAGGGCAATAAATTGTTTCCTATTTTTTCGCCTCTTGGTGGCTTACAGCTGAGTGGGATGGAGATGACGGAGGGCTTAGCCCAGTGTGAGAGCTCAGAAACTCCTGAATTGGGCATTTATTGCATTTTATCCCGCTGCAGTGTTGGCTGGCCATGCAATGACAAAAACCACAGATGTGGTTCGCACGCAGCAAAGATCCTGCTGTTTTTTTGGAAACAAGGAGGAAAAGTCTCGTGGACTCGTGTGTCCCAGGAGCCCGAGGATACACAGGGAGGCTCCGTGCCCTGCCGCGGCGATTCCAAGCTGTTCCCAAAAAGCCCCTTTAATATGAAACGCGTGATGAGATTAAAGAGAGAAAAAGCGAAGCAGCATGCTTTCGTTTGGGAAAAATTGGTAACTCTGCTTCAGCGATGCTTTCAAATCGACTCAAAATGGGCTTTAACATTTTACCATTTTACCACTGTGCTTAGCTGGCGCGTGGATCCGGGCAGCCCCGGGCTGTGAGCGTGGCAGGACGCGGAGAGACCCACAGAGACCGGGAAGTCTTTTTTTTTTTAACGTTTATATTAGACTTTCTCAAAACATGTTCTTTCATCTGTTTTTCGTAGAGGAATGGAGAAACTTTTGTGGAAGTCTCCACCTTCTCTTTTTTTTTAACCAGAAAGAAGCATTTCATCATAATTTATTTTCCTGACCATTTCTGTTGTATAGCCAGATTTTTAATAATCAACTGCTTAAACACTATTGAAAAGAGAAGTAGGAAATGGGAAAGCAGCCCGCTCAAGTGTTTTTCTTTCCTTTGAATATTCATCAGATATTTTCCCGAGGAATTTGAGAGCTAGGGCAATATCTGACAGTAACAGAGGGCCGTTTTGTTTTCCAGTCCCTGCCACCCCCCCTTTTTTTCTACTCCATCAGTCTCCATCATTAAATACAATTTCATAAGCAAGTGATTTCCTTCTAACCAGCTGCCTCCATATTCAGCTCCATTTCATCTTGCACCACCGCAGAACCCGTGTTTCTGAAATCACAATTAGTTTCCATGGAAAGCAATTCAATATCGGAATAAACGCCGTCTCGGGCCGCTTGCTCCGCTATGTACTACCAAAAGGAAAAAAAAACCTCCCGAGAACCGGCTCCAGCTCACGTGCGTGCGTATTTGTGGGCAAGCGTGTGCTTGCGTCTGCACACCCTAATGCAAATTTTTACTATTTTCTCGGCGTATCCCGGCTGTGGCCGGCACGCTGGGCCGCATTCGGTGGCCGTGACCGCTGCCGAGCCGGAGGGAGCAGCGGTGCAGGGCGGCCGCGTGCCCCGCCAGCCCTGCCGGCCCGCTCCCACCTCCCCATCCCACCCGTCGGTCCCCTGCAGCATCCTCACCCTCCTGTCGACGTCGGTTTGTCCCGCGCGCGTGCCGCTTTGCTCGCTGGAGGAGGCCGAGACTTTACGCTGTCCAGACGTTCGCTGGTACAGCCGCCGGCCGCCTCCTCGGCCCCACGCTGCAGCTTGCCTTCCCCTCGCTTTTCGGCTCCCTTCGCAGCGGCAGCGCTCCCGCCTCAGCCTCCAGCCGTGCCCTGGGCGACGGTGGAGCGTTTCGGCAGCACCGCGCAGGCCCCCGGCTGCTCCAGCTGCAGCCCGGCAAGAAGTGCTAATCCGCCCTGGCGAAGCAGCCTGGTGCTGTAATGCTCTTCATTAAGTCTGCCCGTTGGAGGCTACCGCGGTGTTCGGGCTATTTATACCAATAATTTCTTCCTCCAGTGTTTTATTGGCTCCTGACGTTTTCCAGACAATAGGCAGAAATTGCATCTCATGGTTTTGCCTAAAGGATAAAAATTGGTGTTCAAACATCTCTCCTTTTACTGTATTGCCTGCTTATCCTTGGCGGTCCTCAGGTAATGACATTTTCCAGGAAGGAGTCTGGATTCATTACCTGCTCTGAATGGCTTATACACCCCATCAGACAGCAGCAAAGAGCTGTGAACTTCTCATATTAAAGTGCAAATAACTTGTTGTGCTTCTTTAGTAGTTGATTAAAGCGTAAGTTACAGTGAGAGCACTTAGTCATGTTTCCAATCAGAAGAGGCGAAGCGATGGCTTCAAGACATAGTGTTGCAGCTGTAGCATACAACAGTACGCGATAAACAGAGCTGCTCTAATGCTGAACTCTAAATAATTTATTCCACTGATTATCCCTTTCATTAAATAATGCATCCAGTCAATCAGTTTCTCAGCTCTAACTATAGAAAACAACATAATCGATCAGTCTCCGCATCAGCTGTGCCAGCCAGGCAGTAAGCGTGTGCTTAATATGTATTTTGTTAATGCTATACAAATAGAAATATCTAAATGCATGTTGAAGCACTTCCCCGAATTGGAATGTGGAGACTGCCGTGGTTTCCAAGTAGAGCCGTAACAAGGAAATCAATCATCATCCAAGAGCCGAGCAAAACTCCTGGGAGAAGCACAGTTTCGGTACAAGTTTGGCTGTCCTTGGAGTCAGTAAGAATATTAAGTCAGATTATAAAGCAGAGCTATAAAAACATAATAAAACCAAAAATATTTTAAAAATGCTGCGGCAGGAGGCTGGGCTGAGCATCCCGCTCTCGCGCCGCGCGGCACCGGGGTTATCTTCAGGCTGGGGCAGCCTTCCCGGGGCAGCAGCAGGTCTGCTCCGATACCTGCCAACATCCAAAACCCATAAGGCAAATTAAAAAGCTTAGATGTGCTTTGTGAGAGGGAAAGGGAAACATTTCAGGTCTTCCCTCAAGGCTCTTTCCTTTATATTTTTAATAACAGCATCGAACAATTGGCAGTGATCAAAACAAAGATCCACTCGGAGCGACAGTGCACCGGCAGCAGGACTATTGTCACTTCCTTTGTGTCCCTTATGAGGCATCTCTGAACACGTCAAAATAAATGAAGACATTAATTTCAAATGCAATCAGCTGCATAACAGTTTATAGACTTTTCTGCCGGTGAATGGAGTCGGAGCATGTTTCTGCCAGAAGGAGCTGCCGCTCGCGGATTGCACCTACCGCCACTCGGGCTTCCTCCTTGGACGGGTTTTGGGTCCCCGTCTCCTGCTCTGCTGGTGGCACCCGACGGGCCCCCCAGCCTTCCTCCGAGCGGTGCCCCGAGAGCACCGGGCATCATTGTGCTGTTTTAAATAAAACACGTGCAGTTTATGCCCCCAGGCTGATGCCCCGTTATGTGTTTCACGGCTACGATACCGCGGGGAACCCGATCGCACACAATGCAATCGGGCTTTTGGGAAATTTCAAAAACCCATCAGTCTATTGCATTAGTGATGTTAAACACCAAAATGCAAATAATCTACGGGTATTTGGCTTTCGCGGCGATTTTGACTTGAACCTAACAATATATTAATGCATGTTTGTGTTAAGAAACAAAAGAAGAACCATTTCTTTTTAGAAGGTACGGCTGCTTAATCAAACGCCGCTTTGGCAGCCGGGTCTCGCCACCGAGCCGAAGGGAACGCAGTCGTTGTTCCAGGCTCGCGTGCTCTCGTCAAGCTGACGCCTGCACCGAATACGGATCGGGTCACTGCTGCAACAGAAGTGCAATGGGTTTAACCGATTTCCCTATTATTGGATAAATCCATACAAGGCGTTGTGAGTAATTCTCCATGCTGGCTGACGCAGGCCTCCAGGGCATCGCCGCGGGCCCACGGAGGCGTCCAGCCACCAAGAGCTGCTCGTCAATGGGAAAAACTACGCAGGAATGCCCAGTCCTTGCTATTTCCAGCTCGGCATTAAGGCAAACCTCCCACACACGGAGTTCCCCCAGTGCCGAGGTTTGGAGAGGCTGGATCCATCTGGGAGCTGCAGAAAGCACTCGCCAAAACTCGGTGTCGGAGTACTGCGGGCAACTACAACAACCCGGGTACGACCTCTACGGCTGGACGGTACCTCCGCCAGCCGCGTGTCCTCGAGCAACGCTCCTGGAAACCAGCTCCCTACGAGCGCTGCCCCGAGCAGAGCGCCGGCGGCCTCCATGTGCTTGCCGAGTACTCGAGTAATGTGGCTGGTTTTAAGTATCATTACTAGACCTGTTACTATTTTATTATTCATCCATTATTAAATAATTGTGCACTCTCTCCTTTAACTTCCTTCGCTGATGGGCCGAGGCTTTGTGCAGTGTCAGCCTGGAAATATAAGGATATGCCCTGAAATGTCGCATCCTGATAACTGTTGCAGTATTTTTAGAGTTTGCGGTCTCCAAAGCAGCAGTTTGCTCAGAGAAAGGCTTTTGAGTTAAAATGCCAGAGACAAATTTGTGTGATGGGCACAGCATTTGCCTTTATACCTGTTTGAAAATATTACAGAATTTATTACTGGCTTTGCTCTGTTTGCTTTAATGTCATCAGGTTTTTAAATCATTTTAGAGGGCTGGCAACCAGTCGAAAGGATTGTCAGGTTATGACAGGTTTCCAAAAATCAGTGGAAAAGGCTAACACCGAACAATCTTAAACAAACAAATCCTAAACGAACCCAGAGGATGATGTCTGGTCTTCAGACGTTGCCCTCAGCGTTGCTTTGCTCCCGCTGCATCTTGCGATGCCCCGTTTCAGCGCAGCAGGACATCTGTGCCGGGTGGTGATAAAGGTGCCTCTCCTTCGCTGATCTCCTTCTTTCCTGAACATGCTGTGATAATCCACCTCCCTAAAACTGGAGGGGTGATCCCCCCCTCCGCTTGGGCGTATACTTTGACAGAATAAAAAACGTTACAGGTATTTTCGCTGCTTACTCAAGGGTTTCTTGTGGACGAAGCTCTTAATGGCTTTGGGAGTCACAAAGCAGCAAAACACAAGCGTGTGATTTCTTTGGCCGGTGCTCGAAGGGAAAGTCATAGCTCATCAGCTGAGATCACTTTACTAGTCAAAATACGATCATTCAAGTCTGTCCACAAATGGGAAGAAGCTATCCAGATGTTTTTCAGCAAGCAGATCTCCACATGTGCCTTGTTGGTACCAATAAAACCAATGCCGCAATCCAATTTTTATTTGCACAGATGCCTCTTTACTCTCAGCTGAGGGTGTAGAGAGGACCTGAAGTCGAGGGAATGTGATTATACTGTACAGGATTTAACTGCATAAGTGGTAGTTAAGAGTCTTTGATCCAAATGAGAATCCAAACCTCACATCTGACCTGGAGGGCTACACAACCAGCAACCAAAACACAAGTCAGCGCAGCTCTGAGCGGCCCGTGGCGAGACGCTGCACTTTTACGGAGGAGGCTGGTCGCTTCTTTCGTTCTCCAAGTCTCATCCACGGAGACTTTCTCGAAGGGAATTTCCTAACTCTATCCGCCGAGTTCGATTGCATCTCTAACTTGACCTCCAATTAGCAATTCACAAGTGCAGAGTTATTCCAAATTGCATTTGTGATCGCTGCAAAAGCCAAAGTCATGTCACACTTCCAGCATCGAGAGCTGTAAATTGTGCGCGTATAGGTTTCATGTGGTTCGGGCTAGCAGTAATTGACTACAATTTTACAGCACAATCCTTTCAGAGTAATTTTTTCCAATTAAGCTGTAAGGCTCAATAAAAATATGTAAGAAGACTAGAGTAAATAAGAGAACAGTAAAGATAAAGTTTTGATTTCTTTTTAAATTATGGTTGCATCTTGGATACTGTAAAAGCCAATTCTAAAGCCACTGGGAATCATTAGAAATCCTTCCTGCAATATTAATGGGGTTTGGATCAGGCTCAGTCTTATACACATGTGTTTCTACTTTTCGTTTAACATGAATGGAAGCTTTCAAGACTGCTTTTCATTTAAACATGTGTATTCCTCTCCTCTCTTCTCTTGCTCTCCCTTTCGAAGCCTCCTTCCTGGCTATTTGTTAAAGCCAGCACTGGCCACCCTTCATCAGTTCTGCCTTACAGAAATACCACGGGTGTGACCTGATCTGATCGTGGCAGGCCATTGCGTTTACCCCCCCTTATGAGAATTTGTTTGCTTAACTGTTAAAATAACAAAATAAAATGTGTGCATTTAATCAAACTGACATGAACTGCACAGCATTAAAGGAGGCAGCGAAGCAAATGAGTTAAACCGAGCCTTCCACTCAACAGAAAACATAAAACTGAAAAATTTAAATTGAAATTAAAAAATTAAAATTGGATTAAATTGAATTAAAAATTCAATTAATTAAAATTTAAAAATTAAAAAAATAAATTAAATTAAAAAATTAAAAAAATTAAAATTAAAAATTAAAATTAAAATTAAAATTGAAAACAATCACCTCTCTGAAACAAGGCGAAACTAGTGGCCATGAGTGCCACCTTACCGTGGATAGACTCTTTCCCAAACCCACGCCTGTTTAAAGCATGGACATACCCAAAACAAGGACCCTCGGGGAATCAGGAAGTTCCTGTTCTATGACAAATGCCAAATTTCTGAAACAAATCTGTAATTTAAAATGAAAACTACAGCTGTGAAAATATACAGTAGACAGGGGGTGAATGCATTGCAAAGGTATCAGAAGTGGGCTGAGGGGAACTGGGAGCCACGACTGTCACCAGCCCGGGATTTGGGGATCCATGACCAGGAGACGGACCCCGAGGCGCACGGCACAAGGGAGGTTGACTAAAACCATTGATCCGAAGACTCAACGCATCTGCTGGTGAGGTGAGCTGGCAAAAAAGGCGGCTTTCCATTGGAAACCTGCTTCTAGTTTGCTTAAGAAGGTTAAAACTGTTTGTTTCTTTGACAAACAAATGGTTTTCACTGGAAAATCTGCTTCCCTCATCTGAGTCAGCTCCAGAGAAGTCTGGGGCTAAGAACTCAACTCCAGGCTTCTGCTCATGAACTCCTACAGGAAAAAGGTTGGTGACCGAACTCTTGACAAATCTACACACAAAATACCAGTGAAAAGCCAAGGAAGAAAGATCCCAGCCTACAGCTGGGGCCAAATTCAATTTTCCTCACTTCTGAATTTGGCCTTAGAGTCCCAGTATGAACTCCAGCTCCAGTAATTGGAAGCTTTCAAGATGACAGACCCAAAATAGTAAAGGTAGTTTTCATTCATCCTCAACCTCCAACAAGCACAATTTGCTCTGATCAGATTCAAAATAGTTCTCGTTCCTATATTTATCAGGTCCCATTAAATTAATGGTTACCTGCATAGTCTATCTATCAGGGCAGGATTTGTTAAGCTTAGTTTTTCTGATTTGGGAGGCATAAGGAAAATACTTTTGACATTTAAGTCTTCTGCACATTGACTATGAAAAAGGATCCCTCTAACTTGCTTCTATCACGGACAATAATTCTATGGAAATACTGCTGGACATTATTATTTATAGTGTTTTAGTCACCCTGGAAACAAACTAGATGCTACCAGACATGACTTTTAACACAGCTAATTATATCATTAGTGTCAGTACCACTTAACAACTCACATAAACCTTCCTAAGTCTAACACTGGAAACGTTGCTATGGAAATGACCCAGCTATGCGCCTTCGTTGATACATGCGCAAGATGATCTAATACTATGGCGAGGTCTAACAGGTTTATGCATTTGTGTCACTCTTCCACAGACATGTTTATTGGCTAATTTGGAAATACGGTGCACTTACGCAGTAACTTCAATAACTCCAAGGCTACGTGAGGACCGTTGCTGCAAAAGCTGGAGACTAGTTTCTTTTTCCTCCAGCTAGCTAGTGGCTATGCCACCGGTGACACCACTAAATATGCAGGAGCGAATTTATCTCGCGGCACAGAGCGAGCCACAAATGAAAGCTGGATTTTCCAAGCTCAGGCTGCAGCACTGGGCCTTCGGGGCGCAGTGGGCATTTGTGGATGGACATGGACCACTGCCGAGGTGTGCAGACCTGGGCCTGCACTTCACAGGGGCCAACGCTTCTGCAGGAACTTTCCTATTGCCTACACACAGTGCAACGCTGGAAATGAGAGCTCCTCACTATAGATGACTGCAGTTGTAATGTCCTTCAGATGTCTGCTCAGCTCTGCAAGCGTGCTTGCAGCAGTATTACACATCCAAATGTCTCCCCAGATGCTCTTCTGGATAAAACGATCTTGGATGCCTATACCCTGGAGGACCCTGCGGTCTTAAAGTGGTGGGTCACGATGGAGAGACACTGCATAAGCCATGTGTTGGAGATGGCAGACTTGCCATCCATCTTTGACTGTTTTCCACCCCTCTCTTGGCTTTTCCCAACTCTTTTTAGGAGCTCGGCAGTGCTGGCCCGTGGCGGTGAGGACACTGCTCCCCAGCCGTGCCAGACCAGCCATCGGGGAGAGGGTCGGCTTTGAGAGCTGCCTTGGCCCTCTCTGCCTGCACGGGGTCACCTGGAAGAGGGACTAACGAGTAGAATTAATTAACTTTAGGACCTGAAGATATTTTACTATTAGCTATTACAAACTCAATGAAACACCTTTCATGGACAGTTTTGGGTTAAAACTGTTGGGATTTAAAAAAAAATCCTGGTAAGTTCTGTATCTGCTAAAAATGCCATTTGGAGGACAACAAACCATTCATAAATTCAGTCAAATTTTACAAGCAATCTCTGCCAAAATTAATCTGCCTCAAAACATTTCATGTTGACATTCATACATGTAGTGCTTCAGCCTTTTGTTTCAAAACAATGCTTCCATCTCAAAATTTACTGCAGAAAAGAATTCATTAAATGAAAAAAGAATGAAAGCACAGTGAAAGCTTTCCTTTGGGTTGTCTAGGACCTTCAGCTCAGTCCGAACTACGTCAATCAGCGTTTTTAGTTTTGTTCTCTGCTGACTCAGAGAGATTTGGAGGATATTTCCGTGGGAGTCCAAGCCATTAATCACTGAACCTCCGTCACGCTCGTGGCCAAAGCCCCGACGGAGGACGTGACCACGCGCAAGAGCCAAGTCCAACCCAAACAAGCTGCGAAGCGAGCCCCAGGGACTGCCGAGGTCAGCAAGCGGGACCACTGCTTCACACCATGCAGGGCTCCTCTTCTAGGAGACCTACATTTTAATATTAAAAACTTTCAAAAGTAGCGGTAAGGGTGGACTGCAGTGAGGAAGGTACAGAGAGAAAGGGAGGAAGGAGGGATGGGGTATGCCTGCCAATTAGCACCGGTTTTGCTTTATTTCCCTCTCCTGCTTTACACCCGCTGTATGAGCTACTGATTCATGACAGCAACAAACTGTCCAAGGGCTCACGCCTGGGCTGACTCTGCTGCCGTTGACTTTGAAATGAGCAGCGTTGACCAAATGTCAAGCTTTTTGGAAAAACTAGCCTCCAGCAATAGGGAGAAAACCCCCAGCAGAAGTTAATGAGTGTAGCTTTAACGACCGCCTATGTATTTAATTCCACTCTGTGTCATTTGCCCTGGGAGGGAAGGGATCACCGCTCTTTAATTACGGCAAAAGTTGTAGCTTCAGTCTTCTGAGTTCATAATAACTTCTCTTATTTTTCCCTCAATTCCAAATACTTGGGGCCAAATAATTACTGATGGTGTTTCATGAAGTTTAACGGCATTATGACATCCCTCCCCCCAACCAAGAAAGTTGCCTTTCATTTCGAGTAACAAGCAAACAGCTCTGTAATGAGCTAATAAGTGATACTTGGGAAAAAATAAGTTATTAAATCCCTCTCCTGAAGGCTAAACACATCAGCTCTGCACACTCTTATCAAGCCATTTTGCCTGAGGAGTAATTTTTATGGATTGCCTGGTAAGTTTTAGACTATTTATCAAGTTCCAGCTATTTCATGAAGATGCTGTCACCAAGACCTCGCTGCTGCTGAAAGCGCCAGGTGATACGAGCACTTTGACACACTGGTTCCTCCTCAGTCATCAGAAGGGCAGGGAAGCGGCTGCGGCAGCTGGGGGACCGCATCGGGGCCGGGAGGAGGGCTGGGCGCTGCGTCAGCTGGCACTGGAGTCCAGTGGGTTTCACACTGTGAAAGTTTGAGGTTTCCTTCACCGCCAGCCCGCTCCTTGGCGGCTGCTCTCCCAGCAGAAAGTGCACCGGGGAGCTCGCGTTGCTGCCGGCTCCCTGCCTGCTCCTGCCTGAATTTCCAGGCACGTTAGGAGATTTCCCTCCTATCGGCTTTGCTTCACAAATGATTATTTCCCTAGAGGATTCACACATCTGCACAAAGCATGCAGAACGGACCACTAGCAGTGTCAGAACATGGAAACTACCACTTTGTCCTCCCTGTGTTCCCAAACCACCACTGACTTTTTGCTCCTGTTGCAGCTGCTGTTCACAGCATCCCTTGACGCATCCTCTGGCTTCAACTGTTTTATCCCATCAAAGCAAACAAAACCAGACTTTTCTAGGACAGGAAGGCGCAAAACAAACTGCAACTTTTTTTTTTCTTCTGGTCATCTCAGGGAATGTCCTCACTCCTCACGCCCGTCTGGCAAAGCGTAGGGATTGCCTACATAGAAATTAACAGCATAAACTTATTCAATGTAATAATTAAATCTCTGCAGAGCCAGCCATGGATCCCCAGCACTCTGCTGTTTCAGACCTTTCATTTAGGGTGACACAGAGAAAAGAAGATGAGGGGCTGGATAGAAGAGTGAGGTGATGGCAAGAGCAAGAGATTCACAACCATCATTACTGCGTCCCCATCCCTGAAGCCAGCCTGCTCCACTGGAGAGCTTGGAAAAGTCGCCTGACTTCTCAGTGCTTCGGTTCCCTGAAAGCACGAGTAAAAACTCGACCTGTCTCCTGGTAGGTCAGTTAAACTGGGGATCCTCTGGAGAGGACTGGGCAGCCTGGTCCGAGCGACTGGTTTTGGACAAAGCTCCGTGATTCGCTTTCTCTCCTTTGCAGATATTTCTTTTTTAAAGCAGAAATTTGAGAAAAGCTCATGAATCAGAGATGTTGGTTTTAAAATAAGGAAAGTGACTAAACAGACACTAAAAGCAGATTTCTCTCTCCCCAGAAGTGACAAAACACCGGCGTCGGGTGATGGCGATTCTTCTCCTTAATACGTTTGCACTGAGCCGTGGGCAGGGAAAGCCGACGCGGGCAAACGCTCCGTCCAGCTCCCGGTCACCGGGAAGGCCTCCGACGGCTGACTGCTCCGGCACTTTCCCAACGGGAACGTGTTTGCTTTGCTTTGGGGAAGATGAATAGCTTTGCTAGCAGATGATAACCGACATGGCCAGGATGTCTGCGGGCCTGTCACCATCTGATAGCACTGTTTCGCCACCAAAACGCCTGTTAGAGTCTTTAGGGGGGTGATATGTAAACCAGCAGAGAGATGGATGTTGTGGATATGCGCCCAAAGTGCCAGGAATAAATCCAAGTGCCCGGCGGGTATTTTTCAACAAAAGACAAATGGTGTAATTTTGGAGAGGGGGGTAGGGAATCGTTCTTCCGGGGATTAGGATTTCACCGCGATGGTTTAACCACAATGCGATTTTATAGTCTTTTGTCGCTGCTTGTATTTGTCTTCCTTGCACTTAATACTGCACTTCTGAAAGGTTTGCATTTTGTTTCCTGGGACGGGGCCTCCTCCGTGCCATCCGCGCTGCATCGCTAACCGGCACGTGGAAGCAATATCCGAGAGGGACATTTCGCTGAATAAAGCAGTGGCGCCGTGCTCGTATTGAATCCAGCAAGCACATTTCTTGTGACCTTTTTTTAAAGGAGATAGGAAAATGGGCAGCGTAAACCCAACGGCGCTTCACCTTGCTGCTCACCGCTCTCCCCTCGGGCAGGATCTGCCCCCCGAGCCGTTAACTATTTTGAAATTTAATCCAGCGAAAGAGCACCTGCTCATAAGCAACAAGTCCACCCGCATCCTGTTTACAGCTCGACGGTGTACTTTGGTGGGAAAGAACACGAATAAATGACTGACTCACAACGCCTTATTTCTCAAATTTCATGCGGTTTTAGTTTTCCTTGTATTTTGCATTCAAACGCTTGTTCCTTTTATAACCTTCATTACACATTAGCAAGAATGCATGCAGACACAAATAGCTCTTGAATTTATAAATACGTTGCAATTGATGTATTTTATTTTACAATTATTGTGATAAACAAACGGGATATTTCAGTAATGCTTGAGTGTGCTCTGTAAGTAATGCCTCTCATTGTCCTTTAATTGTAAGTATCTGGTAAATGAGCTTTAAAGGTTGTATTAGTATTCATTAGGCGCAGGCTACCGTACGTTTTCTGCAAAATTAATAAAATGCGACTGTTTCATCTGATCAGGACAGAGCTGAGTTGCAGCCCCGTGCAACGCACTTTTATCGCAGGTAGACATTATTGCTTCTTTGCAAACAAAGTCCAATTAGGAAGGTTACAAACTCACTGTTTTTAGTTAAAGGATGTGCAATGAACATAGGTGTGGGCATTTACCCATTTTCCTACTAGTATCTTCAGGCCACAGCCCTTCAGGAAGCAGGGCTCCAGCTCTTTGGTAGGTATAAGCCAACTTAGCTCAAAAAAAGTTAAGGAACCTCCACTAATGTGTCATTAGCGTTGCATCTGCAGCAACGTCACAGCTTTAGACAGCACAATGTCGTCGTGCACATGTTGGAAAATAAATGGCAGGGCGTTAGCTGCCGTTAGCCGGGTCCCGAACGGGGGCGAGGGGAAGCTCAGCAGGAGCCGGCCCGTGCGCACAGACGGCCCGTGCAGCGGCCACCCTGCCCGTCCGAGAGCACCCAGCGCCTCGGAGGAAACGTCCGCACGGGAAAACGCCTCGTCGCGGAGGTAGAGGCAGCGGGCGACAGCGCAAGTCTCCGAAATTGAACTATCACCGTTTATGTCTCCGTTTTGCTTTTTTTAAATCAAGTGCATTTCAAGCAGTTTGCAAATCATTTTTTTTTTTGTTGGCTTTTAGTACATTGACAGATCAATAGCTGTTACAGCCGTTATGAAAGTCCTGAGCAGTTGCTGCTCCATAAAACGACATGGCTAAGCATGACCCCTTCCTTTTCGATGGGTTATCTGCAGAGCTGCCAGGCCGTCCAAAGCTCACGGAGGGCTCAGGTCCCAGGTGACACACACATCGCACACTAATGAACCCCAGTAAAGCCACAAAAACCCCGCTTTTGTTAGAAAAAATAAAACAAACCCTAATGAAAAGCCCAGGACCAACTACAAAAGTCTAGAAGACTTTATAGACCCACACATACGGAGCCAAGAACGTCTTTCCCAGCAAATTAACCGAAGATTGATCTAATGAGTCGCTGGGTGTTGGGTCTCCCATAGCAGAAAATGCTGGAGCAGGTGGCTAAAATGCCACCCCCAGTGCACCAGCCAAGGCTGCAAACTAACTGCCTTCCTTTGGAGAAGGACAGATACGCAGTAAATAAGTGTACGTGACAAAATAAAGCCAACTCGCTGGGCACGTTGCTAACCGAGCAGGAAGCTCCTTTCGGGATGTCAAATAAAGTGGCATTAAATGATTCATCTCCCTACACATCCTCATGTCCGTTCCACCGTACCAGCACAATAACGCAGTCCTGACCGGGACACCAAAATCTTTTCTAGCACCTGCACCTCAGTGCATGGTCATAAGCAACGATAAAACCGGGGTGCAACCACTCTGCAAAGCCCCGCCAGCTCCCAGGCACTGCTTGCAAGCGGCCTTGGGGCATCCTGCTGCCGTCCGCTTCCCAAAGCCACGAGGGGCCCGAATCCTTTGGAAAACCGGCGCCAAGCAATTTTCTGCACTGCGGTCACGCCGCCTCGCACCGTGGGCAAACGAGGGACTAACGAGTTTCGCACTAGCAGCAAACAGCACACGGCGGCAGCTGGAGGCGATGGACCCCGGCGTCGAAGCCTGCCTCCAGGACGGACGCACGACATAGAAAAGCCCCCAAGCCCCCGTCCTAAAGCTGTTAGTCTAATAGATGGTTTAAAGAGAGGGAGCACGACCTGCGAGCTCTGCTTAGGGAGCTGGAGGATTTGTGCTGAGATGGTGCTGGATGCGCTAGCTCCGGTCCGGGTGATTAACACTGCCCAGAAGGAAAAGATCTGCCGACCGCTTTGAGGAACAGATAGTTAAATGAAAAATTAAAGAGGGCATAAAAAGCATAAAGGTTGCAGAATGTATCAAGCTGCTTCCGACAAATGTAAAAAACAGCAGCGTGAAAGTGTATTAAAAAGCAACTCAAAATGAATCAGGAAAGCCATAAAAAGCCCCATTAAAATAAAATGAATGCTAAGAAATTCAGAATATTACAATTTTCATCTTTCCATGAAGGCTTCCCAAAAGGCCTATTAGGACAAGCCAGCACAGAAAATGCAGGGAATATGTGTTCCAACTTAAAAAAGGCAACACTTGTTGCAATAATGATATATCAGATGGCGAGAGAAGTTTATAACTGGAAGATTATATACGGCAATAAAATAGCATGATAAAATCCAGAATTTAACACTCACTAGGAAGTTTACGATTATCTATATAATTTTCTTAAAGTGGGTAAAAATCCACATCTTGTTAATACACATTGAAAGGCTTCATTCACCAAAACTGCTTAAATCTCCACCTGGACAAGCAGCGGGAACGGCAGAGAGCAGCAATGCAGGGCACGCAAGCGCGCCCGGCCAGCTGCAAGTACCCCCTGAACCTCGCAAAACATCGCATTTGGCTCTAAACCATAACAGAAACGGGAGTCACATCCATTCAGCAAGTATAACCTACTTAATATAGAAGGAAACAGGTCAAGCAGATGATAACTCTACATAAATATTTAAATGGCAGCGGAGCAGCCCATCATACGTACCGCCGAGGGATTTAGGCTAAGTAAATGAAGTTGGCCTCTCCAGCCCTCTCATCTGCGACTCTGTAAATATTTGGGGTACTCTGTAACCAAGTACAAACACTTTGGAAAAAAAAATGCAAACTTGCACTGAATTTTAAAAGCAAATACTTCATGCTTCCAGACTCAAGGGGGAAAAAAAAGATTACTGTTTGTTTTAAGTCACAGCAATGAAGAATTTAGTTATTTTGTTGCTTGTCTAAAGGCCTCTGAAATTACAAATAAACTCTAGAAGAGGAAATCGTATCAACCTTTTCTTATTCCATTAGGGTAGAAACTAGCCTAATAAACACCTCTCCTAGGTTTTACTTCCTTTTTATGGAAGAGGGAAGAAGGGCGGCTGCCGGGCCGTGGGGCTGCCTCTCAGGGCCGTGCTGCAGGAGCGGGTGCGCGCGGGCCAGGTTCGAGCGAGGACCGTCACGCACATTTTAATGGCAAATGACATTAATGCATGGAAAAGCAAACTTGAGCCTGCTTTTGCTTAAATGACACCTGTACCAGAGAAATCCTGCCGGCTTTGATGGATTTCCCCTCTAAGTCACCCCAAGAGTTGCGTTTAGGAATTGAGACGTGATGCACATCAATGATTCAAGTGTGTCTCTTTCTCGGTCTCTGGAAGAGGGCAAAGAAGATCTGTGCTAGCAAAAATGTTGCTTCTTACTTTTTGAAAGCAGAACAATATTCATCCCAAAGTCTCTATAAACTTTAACAGCTTGTACATCTTCCTTCCAGGCTAACACTAACTAAAAATGACTGTACCGGTATTTCTCAATGGCTTAAGTATGTACTTAGATGTGAGTCCATGCAGAGAAGTGCAGAGGCTCAGCCAACACCGAGTAAAAATAGAAACACACTCTAACTAAGAGCTTGAACTTACTGCATGACATCTGGGTGCATTTAACCAAACTTTGGTCTGCGCTTTGAAAGGAGATGTTAAATAACGGTGTAATTCTCTTACTGCTGAAACTGATGGATTATAGGATACCCGGAGAAGCGATGGTTGCACGCGGATGCAGGAGGAGATGAACTCCCAGTTGGAAATATCTGAATAAGTGATCCATGATTCAGTCCCATGTCAAGTATAAAGGGGAAAATATCCTGAGCTGGACCTGGGAATCCTGTAGGACACCGAGGTGACCACGAGCCAGCAGTGTGCCCCTGTGGCAGAGAAGGCCAGTGATATCCTGGGCTGCATTAGGAAGAGCATTGCCAGCTCTGAACGGAGTATCTGAAGTATCTGAACGGAGGGTGCAAAGCAGATGGGGCCAGGCTCTTCTCCGTGGTGCCCAGCAATAGGATGAGGGGCCACGGGTACAAACTGAAACACAGGAAGCTCCGTCTAAACATGAGGAAAAACTTCTTTACTCTGAGGGTGACTGAGCACTGGAGCAGGTTGCCCAGAGAGGTGGTGGAGTCTCCATCCGTGGAGATATCAAAAAGCTGCCTGGACGCAATCCTGGGCAACATGCTCTAGGTGACCCAGCTTGAGAGGGGGGTTGGACTAGATGATCTCTAAAGGTCCCTTCTGACCTCAACCATTCTGTGATTCTGTGATTACTTAAGTACCCGTGGAAATCACATCATGGCAGTTCAGGTTAATAGGCTGCTAGCGCTGACAGTGACAGATAAATGCATCCTTTTTACATTCACATATTATTCCAAAATACTTGGTTTTGTCATTCAGACATGGCAGGGGGGAAGCAAAGAACACAAAATGTGCTCAGCCTGTATATAATTACAGAAATCACGCGAAAGTCGGAGATGTTATAGGAGAAGTAACTCACAGTAAACATGATCTTTGCAGTAACATTATTGATTAGGTACAAATTACTGTTGTTAGACATCGGTATGAGATGGGCAACACACTTGGAAAATTTACCAAATGGATACATCCATCTGCTCGTCTGTCCCAGAGCCAGCATCTTTCCACGCCAGCCATTTCCTTCACGCCCTGGGACAAGGCAAAGGAGCCAGGGCTGCGTGAGAGGCTGCGGGCACCTCTCCAAGCGGGAGCTCTGGCATCGCGGCCACAAAGGATCATGCAAAAGGCTGGAAGGAGCACAGCTTGGTCCTTTCAGCTCTCCCGTAGCCCATACAGACTCGGCTGCCCTGCTTTTTGAGCCCTGGCCTGGGCTTTGCAGCAAGCCTTGACATCTACGCTGCCTGCACTCAAATGTGTTGGGGATCGCCATGCCGAGCAAAAGTCAAACCCAACTACACCTTGGAGCCAGCTCCGGGGCAGCAGGGCAGAGCATCGGCGCAGCCTCGGGGACCGGGCACAGCTCACTTCTGGGCTGTTCCAGCTGTTTCGCAGTGAGCATCAGAGAAGCTGCAAAATTGTCACTGGCAAATTTCAGTGCAGGAGAAAATCTGTCCCCTAAACGCTGGAAGGTTTGCGGCATAAATAACCTGACTGCTACTCCGGTGAGGTCAGCACTAGAGAAGCGTGGGCTTGCCTCTTCGTATGTAGGCTTTCTAATAACAATATGCACAGGCCTGAGTTCAGCTCTGGCAAAATTAAAATTGCTAAAATCACCGCATGCTAATCATTACATGTAGTCCTCAAAGCACTCTTCCTTGAGGAAGATAACACGTAAGTGTGGGTCATTATCATTAGCACGGTGGGAGCCAAGCGCTTTTGTGACTAACTCTTTCCAGAATCTGACTCTTCCTCCAAATTAAGGCACTTGCAGAACTCTGGAAATGCGACGTCCCTTGACGGGCACGCACTCAGACCACTCCATTCAGAGGGGGAAATTTTTTAAAATCAAACCACTTCAGAAAGTTATTTCGTGAAATACATGATTGAAAGACTTTTTAGACAATTCCTGAAAAGAGGTCAGGAGCAATGAGAATTGAGAAAGTCCTTTTTTTCCTCTTTCAACATAACCCTAGGGGAAGGAAAAGCACAGTTTTGCAGTATTTTAGTGAATTTCTTCCAATTCTTCAGTCTCTGCTGCGATAGTAACAGTAAGACCTTCACACTCCAGCCTGATCACAGATGGCTTAATCCACTACCCGAGCATTTGCCAGCATTCCTTAATTAACCTTTTCTACATTCTTCGCTTTAATGTGTACACATCAAAGTGCACAACAGCTGAGTGCTAAATATACTACTGAGGGGGACATAAAAGCAAGACAATCATATTTTTCAAACTTCTTTTGAACAGTGCGATCTGGATATAGTTTGGCTGTACCATGATTAATTACTATTTTTACAAATCCAAATCTGAGCAGAGACACATGCTAGCTGTCAGGGTATCATACAATAATGTAACCGTAACTAAAAGTAGTAGCAGAAGTCGTAGCATGTGATAATTCTGGCTGAGCCTTACCGAGCTCAGAACACGTGGGATGTACTAGCAAATGCTACATATATACATATACTGTATACTAGCAAATGCTACGTATATAGTCACTGTAGTACACATTATCTATCACTAATGTAATTCCTAGGGCTGAGGAACGTGCACTCTCAGTAGACAAGGCAGAGAAATTCATACCTCTGGACTTGAATTTTCATCCTATGACTCAATTAAATTTCATCTATACATTCCCACACCTTGTTCTGAAGACCTCAAGAAATGAAGAAATCACTGTTTCCCTTGATAGCTCTTTCAGCAGATATAATCACTGCTGCTGCCGAAAACCCCATCTGACTTCAGCTTCTAAGCAGCATCTCCATCCTGCTTTCTTGGCTAAATTTGACTGCTTTAGTACTAGTGAGTACTTCCCGGGACGTTACTCCTAGTAGTCAAGACACTTCTGAGCCTTCTCTCTAAGGTGAGCAAGTACTACAAGGCTTTCACTAAAATACACGCAGCTGTGTGAAATGCAGCCGTGCGAAATATGGTTTCGTTCATCTGCAGTTGGTTTGAAGACTTTGATTTTGGTTCAAATGGACTGAACTCCTAAGAAAAATGTTTTATTTATTAAAAAAGTGTTTTCACTGGGATGGCACCAGGACCAGCTGGGGTGGGCCTTGCTGCAGCTAGCACTGTGCTAACTTAGGCTACATGATGTTCCCCAACTCATACGCCAATCAAAAACATGTCAAAACAGATTAAAAAAATCCATTTTTAAACTGTGGCCCCAGAACACTGGTAGGAGGTTGAGAGAGCTGGATGGCCAACTCCCTCCTTGTTTTCTGGCTGCTGAATTACACTAAGAAACAAGTTAAAATACAGAAGATTTTTATGTTATTGAATCTCCATGGATGTTTCTGTTGGCCTAGTGATATTGCAGAAAGGAAAGCAATGCCGTCTTTGCTGAGAAGAGCATGGGAAAGGACTGTTTCCCACTATACGCCTTCCCTAGTTAGCAATAAAGGCATCAGCCTGTATTTAGGCAAGGGAGAAACACTGGTAGTTGAATTTTGCAAATGGCTCTTGCCTCTCCAATTCCCTTTGGCTTTCTCTCCCAGGAAGACAGATATTTTTAATGGTCCAGGTCACCTCCAAGCACCTTCCTTTCCATTTTGCGGGGGGTCGATAACCAAGAATTTCATGACTGTTGACCAATGAGTCATTTTTGGCCAGAAACATTTGTAAGTGCCCTGCGTGAGGATCCTATCCTATACAACGGTGTTTAAGCAGAAGAGAGGAACACAGTCCCTGCCCCTAAGCTCCAGCTCCAGCTGTTGTGACAAACTGGGATTAGCTGAACCCATGGCAAACCAGCAGGGCAGCCATCAGGAGAGGAAACGTCACATCCCAGCACCCGACACCACCAGCCTCGAACAGTCCTCAGCGAGCGGTGAGAAACACACATCAGCCCCTGCAACTCCCAGCGTGATGTCTTGCTAATTCACGACCTCCTGCTTTGACTGAAGTCAGAGGCGAAACTCCCACAAGCTGCAGTGAAACCTCCCGAGGATGAGGCTGCAAAAAGCCGCCTGGGAATTAGCACGGGGCTGCTGTACCCCGGCTTGGGTACTTTGCTGAAGACTGCATGGAAGAATATTGGGGGACCCTGGTAAGCCCTATATCTAAGGAAATTTGCTCAGGGATAATATTAGAAGTCTAGCCATTTGTATTTTCTTTCTGATAATTTCCTTATGTTTCTTATATATGTATATGCACACACATGTGTATGCATATTTGTGTATATATGTATGTAAAACTAAATGTGCATACGCACAGTGCCACACACACACAAATTGCACACACGCACACCCATTTTGCATCTACAGCATCATTTTGCCTCAAAGAAAGGACACGAATTTTCCTTAACACATCTTGTAGGTGGTGTTTAGATCCACTTTTGGTATTCATGAAAAATTCCATTTGTGATTTGTTATTCACAGCGGAATATTTCAGATTTGTCATACTTCTGCTGTCACTGAAGCATGAAAATTAAGATAGCACAACTGCCCAGCCATTAATGAATCATAACCAAGTATCTATAACAACCACTTCCAGAGTGTTTCCAAAATTCTCATTATGGCATTTGTCCGTTGTTTGCCGATACTGCTGGGAAGCATCGAATCCAACGCTAAACTGAATTCCTAGTCATTAATGGGGGAGGGAAATCAGCTTCTTTTGCCAGAAATTGTTAATTCTCCTGTAAACGGTCCCAGATCTAAGCAGCTGCCTCTCCGAACGTCGCAGGCCCGTGTCACCGGTGGCCACTCGCGGCAGCCAGCCCAGACCCGGCCTGTTGTTTTGATGAGCATCAGGTACAGAGCCAAAAACAGGAGCAGCAGAACTGCCCGGGCAGCTGTGGCAGCACCGCTGGTTACGACGTCTCCCCAGCAGCGAGCTGGGGCTTTGCTCTGCTGGAGGGTGGTTTTGCTGCCCCCAAACCGACTTGGAGCACAATTAGGCTTTGCAGCCCATGCAAAGTCTGATCCTGGCTAAGAGCTGAAGTGCCAGCAGAACTGCGCTGCTGTTGCTGGCCCCCCTTAGACGCAAACCTACCTGGGTGGGTGCACCCAACAGGTAACCAGAGGCAAGCATAAGGCATGACTAGTTATATTAAAGTATCATAGCTTTCTTTCTGATTTCTTCTTTCCTGAGACAGAAAGGAAGACAGGGAGACAGAAATGCCAGAGGACTTTTAGATCTGTTCAAATAAGAGACGCTTGGAAGAAGAAGAAGAGCACATCTGCCTGCAGTCCCAGAGAGGAGACAGCGCTGCACCGAGGACTCAAGCAAGGAAAGAAGCCTGAATGGAATAAAGAGGATTTTCTAAAAGATGAAGAAAAATATGCACCCAAGCAGCTCAGGCCCCCAACACCTAAATTCATATTTGCTCCTTGCTAAGGCCTAGCAGAAATACTGCTGTAGGTCACTAACACTAAGCTATCCTTCCTTCTGCTTCTCCTTTCCCTCCCAGCTCTGCAAAAGAAGATGCACAACCCAGCCTCTCCTTTTATTTAGCTCACACACCTGGTAGTAATTTCTTGCTGAATGTAATCAGCTGTTAATTAAGGCAGGTCATTTGTCACCTGCATCCTCTGGACTATACCGCTTGCTCAGCCACTATTTTTGGAGTCCTTCCTCCTCCCTTCTGCCCAGTCTAGTTGAGGGAGAACAGCCCTGGTTTCGCTCACAAAGAGCTGAGATTACATCTGATGGTATTTAACACTAAAGAAAGCTTCTTTCTTATAATGATTTGGTAGCATTGATATGGTTTTGCATCTAATTATTTGCCAGTAATGAAATGCATTGATGCAAGACCCTTCCTGTAGAGGCCTGCTAACTTCTGGGACCCTCTTCGTAAGCGGTAAGCAGTGAGACAAGGCCAGCTCGGCTTCCCGTTCTAAAGCAGTAAGTGTCGTTTAGAGACGGCACCCAGAGCAGCTGGGGGGGTCTCAGTGGCATGAAAAATATATGAAGAAGAAGAGATGTTTGAAAAGTCATGCAGCAACACCAGTGCCTGCTCTACCTTTTTGCCGGCTTCTTCTGGGGACACCCATGCCGTTTCCAGCATTGCTTTGCTCCACCAGCTGTCCTCTCCCAAGCAGTAATTACAGCAATTTTCCCTGCTCTGATGCAGCATTCAGCCAGGGGGAAATGGGGGAAACGAGCCCTTATTTCTCCTAGTTCTAGACCTGTAGTAAACTAGAAAGCGGTGTAAGCGCACACGCACCCCTGCTTCCCCACGCGGCCACCAAAAGCCCCTCTCCCGCTCCCGACGGACCGCGGCCTCTCCTCTTCTGGGCGAAGCTCGGGGCTCGCCCCACGGCCGCCCCGGGGTCCCGCGCGGGACCCGGCCGGCTGCCCGGCGGCCAGGTAAGAAAGGCCACGCTCCGTGAGCGCGTCACGTGTGCGCAAATGGCTCTGCACGGCCTTTTAAACTATTAACTCCCGTTCCCTGGTTAATTGAGTGCTTAGATGCAAAACGGCAGTGTTGAGAGGAGCACAAAGGAAAAATGCTATTTTAGGTAAATGCATTTGTTAATCAGGGTGGAAATCTACTGGGGAGAGGGGGCCTGTGCACAAACAGCAGGGTTTTCAGAGATGCCTGCTCAGAGAAGATCCAAATAATACAGGTTTAACAACACCACAGATGACAAACCTGTTCATCAGACAGGTCCCCTCAAAGCCTTGCAGCTTCTCTCCTGAGCTGCTGTGACAGAACTGCCTGTGTACTTCACACACCGGTTAAGAGGAGTAAATTTTAGTGTAGAAGGCTTCTATCACACCCCACGCAAACGAAAAGAAAAACACAAACCTTAGAGCAACACCATGGAGAACTTTCCTGGTTGATAGTTCGGGGCTACAAAATCGTCAGATATGTATGGATTCAGCAAAAAGTCTGTAATACATAATAATGCCAGTTTGTCATTTTACATCCAATTATTTCTGTTCCATATCCTTCAGACAGTCCACTTGAGGGTTAGGAAGTGTTAAGAGAGCAATGTTTACTTTTCTTGCTTGTTTAAAAAAAACTGTGCAGCTGATGCTGGAGTAGCTGGTGAAATTCATTGGCTTAGGCTAGGCAAGAAGCGAGTTCACACAACCAAAATGGTCTCTTTCCCATCTAAGATCCTCCTAAGTGTATTTGCTCTGGGACAGTAACATACAACACGTCACTGCTACCAACAGCACAATAACACTATGGTACATGTAACTCCCGTGTTATCTACCAGGGACAGCAGGGCAAATTAACCTTTCAGGGCGAGAAGCCTTTGAGTGTGCTGAGGTGCTCATGGTTGAGTTCACGTGTCCTGGAGGGCTGTTACCCTTCCTGGCACCCAGCAAACACGTAAGCCTGATTTTTCCGGTATTTTCATCCTTGCTTCTTTCTTCTTTGTAGGAAGCAAAGCTGTAATCCATCCCAAATCACCCATTCACCTCCTCAGCCAAGCACTGCAATGTCCCTACTGGAGATGCACACCAAGCCCTTCAAAGAGCAGAGCAAAGTGCAGTGGTGAGGGTGCAATCCTGGCTCCAGCAAAGTCAAGAGGAGCTGCCATTGACTTCACCGGAGATATTGTCACTGAACTTCAGCTGCTCTACACTGGAATAGCTCTAGTGACTCCAAACACTGCATAAAACTTGTTACACAAATAGACGATGTAATAACATTTATAAATGAATCCCTACTGACGCTCGAAACCAGTGCAGAAAGACCCTGCACTTGTGAACATTGTTCCAACTAAAAGTGTTACGCTCTTAAAATCTAAAGTCAGTATTAGACAGAAAAAACACTGCACAAGAGAAGACTAATGTGTATCACCTCTCAGCGCTTGATGAATCACTTCTCATGCAGTTAGACAGATGCGCTTTATGCAAATGAAAAGAGAAAGACTAAACTTAAAGAACATCTGTAGCGATCGATTGCAACGTTTCCTTTGTACCACCTTTCAAAGAAAAGCCATTTAAAATATTAACATCCTAATATCCAGAACACTAATACTTGCAAATGACATGTCATTTTCCCCTCCACATTTTTGCTGTCAGCCAGTGTTCAGTCACATTGCATGCTAAGATAAAATGCAAAATTATGCCATGCAAATGAAGTGAACTTTCACATTAGCTTATCTATTTATTTTCCCTTAAATATTACAATTATTATTTCTATTGCACAATCACTCTCCACTGGTTCAGATGCATTATTAATATGCAGAAGCACAGGCTCTTTTACGAGCTGTTAACATTCATTAGCACTTCAGGTCCTAATGCAGAGCGAACCTCTCCTCTGTTCATTGTCATTCACGGCTTGATCCTAATAGCACGGAGGGATGTGGGCAGCATACGGCATTAGCAGCACTGACGTCGAATTCCTATGGTGGCTTCGCTGGTGCTCCGCTCTGACATCAGCCCCTGCGTCACCGTGGTCCTTTACAGCTGTCCCCAGAGACAGAAGAGTCCAGGGTGATAATTATTTAGATTCCTCTTGAGCTCCAGAGGTTTCTGAAAGATTTTCTTTCATTGTCCTGTGCAATCATGTTGTCATGGCTACGAGATATGGACACTGGACACCAGTCTGGCTCTGCTTCTGGAAGCGAAGGCTTGCCAAATGACATCCCTAATAGTGTCAGGGGGGTGAGGGGGTGGTTACCATGTCTGAAAAGAGAGAAATGCTAAAAAAAAAGAAAAACTTTTCTAAAAGAGACTTGGAATCTTTTTCTTAATCATGATGATTAAAAATTCAAGATTCTCCTTATTATTTTGTAGAGTAAAACATAAGAGGAAGGATGCTAATTATGGAACTGGACTAAAAATTTTGCACATCTTTGAGTGCTGTTGGAGTGGGTACCTGGCAAATCTGAGCTGTGGATATTTTTTGCTGTTCCTTTGCCCAGGCTGCCTTTCATTCCTTGACGATCACTTTCTCACATGATTAAATGTCTCACCAGCAGTAAGAATCCATAATGCAGTCCATAAATTCCTGGATGGATTGCTCCTGATGAATTCTTTGATTATTAATACGTTTCTGTGTTACACTGTGAACTACCTGAGACAACCTTCCCTCATTCTCAGAGTACGGCAGTAGCAAATGCATTGCAATCTGGCAGGAGTGTTACGGTAGCGGTCACTTCAGATACGCACCCTCTTCCCTGAGCAAGCTCTTTTCTCCATCGCGTGATAAGTATTCTGTATCCTGGGCAGGTGGTGCCCCAAAAAGATTTCAAAATGTCCAGCCAGGCTTTCTGATGGAAATACATGTGGGAGAGAGTATTTGCTAGTATTTCGAGACTGTCCGTATGGCCAAAGTTTTGCCCTACTGAACGTTCACGGAAGAAATGATGAAAGGGGAGTAGGTTTGCTTCAAAGAGCCCGTGCAGCTTTTGCTGCCTTTTACAAGTGCACAGCGTTTTGGCACTTACTGAAAGCACTGATAGTTCGGAAATGTGTTAGCAGATAGTAGAAGCAGGCTGGAAAATATCCAGGGAAACAAAGCCAACTATTAAATGGTAGCTTCCTTTGCACTTAAGTAGTAACTCTCGGGAACATAAATAGGGCTTGTAGGACATGGCGCTGTGAGTCAGCGTGTGCCTGGAGGGGAGCCAGGGCGCATCACGACCCAGCTCTGCGTCTGCAGTCACACACTCCTCCTGCTTCAGATGTCCAGGGCTTAATGTTCGTGGTCTTGGCTGCCATTGAGAGAATGAGGTTTTGTGATGACTGGGATACAATAGCGTAACGTTTAGTTTTACAGTTACGGCAATAACATTTTACAGCTCCTCAACTGTCAAAGCAATACAGCTTTCACTTGTCTACGGGTTAATTAGACAAATGCGTAGAGGTGATTTATCAGCCACATATGAAACGCTGGGAAAGGCAATGGTGTCTTCCATCAGGCTCTCTGAGGAAGATATTTCCCCCCTTCGTCCATCCGTGTCTCCCCGACCCACCCTTCTCTCTCCAGCATGGTCTTTCCCAGCCACTTCCAGCCACTCAGGTGCTCAGAACTGTGTCGGTGAGAACCGGCCACGGAGACCTCCATAGTCCCAACACCACGGCCACGGGGACCTCCGAGGTCTCGACACCACCTTCGGGCATGTCGAACAGTGCCCATTAGCATCAGTCTCTGCTCATTAGTGGCTGCAGCCGAATAATGCCAGGGCAGGCTGAGACAACGTGCTTTGCTGTTCTGGCTCCACTTTTTGGCTTTTCAGCTAATGCTAAATGTTACTGTGGCCTGATGGGCTCACATAAAGGCGAATGAGCCATCCAAGGACTCACCAGTATGTGTCTGTAGAAAAGTCCAAATGTAGGAATTCACACTCCTTCCGTGTATCTTCTGTCACACAGACTACTTGCCATTTCAATGTGAAAAACACAAGCCACCAGAAAAAAGTGCTGGACCCAGCATGGGGAGCATGATGGTCAACAGTAACTGACTGTTAAAGAAAAAAAAAAGAGGAAAAAAACAAAGGAAGAGACGATGAGGAGTACGGGTCTGTATTCCTTCCAGCTTATCATGCCCAGTTTGAAACTCCTGAATATCTGAGGAAAGGTCTGGTCTGACTGGGAGGAATCCAGAGGGCAGCAACCAGACTGTCCAAGGTCTGGAAAACACAGTCTCTGGGGAGAGGTGGAAAGTGCTTACCACTGTGACAATGCATTTAAATGAAGAACTTTCTATTGCCATATAGAGTTGCTTATTAAAGCCATGTCTCCTGCTAGTCTGCCAGGAAGGAGAAGCTCTTTCACAGTCTTCAAGCAGGTCATGCTTTGCAACCTCCTTTTTTCAAAGCAGCTCAGTTGATCTGTTGTGCAGAACACAGTGTCCAAAACAACATTTGCAAAATCCAGTCCCTACATTCCTTAATTACAAAGAAACTGAGAGAATAAAAGTTTTAAGTTATCTATTTACTCACATCTCCTTGGCTGATTGCTTTATTTTGGTTGACTTCCAATGCTCTGGGCAGACAGGTCATTCAAGGTACTACTACTAATAATTTCTCTTCTGCTCCAGCTGTAATGACTAGCTCTCTCTCTCTTTTCTTCTTTCACCCTGCCTGTAGTAATAAAGATCTTCTTCTTCAGTTGTGACTGAGAGTGTCTGTCCTACAACAGACACGACCAAATGGGTGAGTTGCCTCCAAAGTGTGTTGCATAAGCAGGATACAACTCCAGGTGAGTTTTAATGGTATGCTGTGAAGCTCCAGCTCTTGGTTCACTATAATTGTATAAGAGTATCCTTAGAAAAGCCATTACTCTGGCTAAAACACCCTTTTGTTTATGGTACAGTTCTGCACTCGTTCCTTCATTGGGAGTTTGCCTTTTCTCTGGGCTGCCAGGTTTGGCTTTTGACATCCTCTGCTTTCTGAAATGTCTGAAGAGCACCTGCTAAAGGACCCTCTGTGGTCAGGACAGAGACACCCTACAGAGAGGTATGAGATTTCCACAGTACTGCAGATCTGAAAGGGAAAGCCATGATGGAATTTGTAACCAAAGGAAGATGTCAAGTGGTTTTAAGAACCCTTGCCTTTATTTTGCACACCTGATCATTCAAGTCTAAATTTGCTTTTCAAACTTGTGTAATCTCTTTGCTGTACTTGTTAAGAATATTATACCTAAAAAGGAGAAGGATAACTGTGTCAGGTTTTCAGTTCCAGTGGAGACTGGGAAGAGTTGAGATAGGACTGTCTGTATTCTTTATGTTAAAACAATTAGGCTTCATGTATTTGTTTCCTTGCTTTCTAACAAGGTGTCCTGTCCAACAAGTATTTATTTGGGGTAGCCACTACCAATGTCTTGTTGGATCAGGTTTCAGGATGCAGTTTTACTGAAGCATAGCTAGAAAGCAACCTCTTTCCTCAAAGAGCAGCAATAAATATGACTTACTTAAGAAGGAAAAGTCAAAAAGTGACTTCAGAACCACAGATTTTTGCAGGACAGTCCCCAGGATGCTGAATGGTGACATAGTTGCTTTAGTAGTCAGGAAGGACTTTGAGGAACAGAAATACATTTTACAGTGGACATGTTCTTTGAAGACATCGACATTTTTCTAATATCTTTGCTGAAGAAGTCACCGTCAAGCAACTGTGTAACAAAAAATGGTTGTCAACTAAGCACTGAGGTTTTCTGTTTTTTGGAGTCATAACCACTGATCTTCTGGTGGTTTCTTCTAGGGCTCTTGTACCACAATGCTGGAAAATACATCTGTGGAGTTCATAATCCTGAAGCTACCTTCCTCTTCCCGGACCCTCCGTTTCCTCAGGTTGCCAATTTCAGCAGTGCCAAGAGAGGTAAAGGTTCGTACTGCATCACCTTTCAACCCCCAGGGCTCTTCAAAAACCCAAGGCATGACCTTAAAAAATCCCAGTCAATACCTGGGATCTTACAGACATTCACACAACACAGCCTGTATTATACAAGCAATAAGTATCATATAACAAAGCATAATCCTAAATGGTGTTTGTCTGAAAGAAATTAGCGAAGGCAAAGTACCTGGTTTAGTGTTTTTCTACTACTAGACAGCAGATGTTAAAACTTAATGAAATATGTTGTTCGAATCCACTAGCACCATTTATACCATCTGACCTTTGTTAAGTTGACTCATTAAATGTTATAAATAACTACTCCTAATATGCAGTCAGTATACATGTGACTTGTATAATGAATCAGGAACAATCATAAAATAATTTCCCACTGATAATTCCTAAGATATTTGAATAAAAAGAAGACTGTATTTGCATATCTTCCCAGAAGGAAGTAATCTCCCTGAAAAATACTCTGTTTCGCAAACTGCATTAGTCAATGACTTTAGCACAGTCACTTTCATATGAAATTATGCTAATGTAATGTGCAAGATTTCATTTTCTTCAAAAAAATTTAAGCTCAGTAGGACACGGAATGACCCAAATGACTGCAGAGAGATGCACTTCCCTGAGTAACTGATTGCATGATCCATTCAAATAAATAATGCTTTACTTACAGAAAAAAAATTAAGCAAGTTAAGATCAGATAGCTATAACGTGGTCTTCAGGAAATAAATCCCATTTGGTATTCAATGCGAATATGCACGCATTGTGTTACACGCAACACGCACGCTTTTATGATTCACTGCATTTAGGCACTGTAAAAATAAGGACCTTTGAAATACCCAAGATAGCTAGAATAAAAGTCAAAATCTCATGTATCATTTAAAATAGCACCCTAACAGCTAACCAGAGCAGTTCTGTTCAGCTGAGCAGCCCGGTCCTAAACCACTGCTTTAGCCAAGCCAACGGAGAAAGATGCCCACACGAAGCTGACACGACGCGGGGGCGGGCGCTGACTCACCTGACCCCGGAGCAGAAGGCACTCAGATGTTTACGATTAATCAGAGGTGTGTGTGTGGATGTGTGCGCCTGCCTACATGTGGTTCCTCCTCTTTCTGTCAAATTCGGTTCACTCTGGAAGGAATCTGGGGACAGGCTCTCTCATCCGTGCTTGTGGTGAATAAGACGCTTAACGCCTGCACATGGGGAATAGCCGGGGGTGGTCTGCAAGGCGAGATGCCACTCGGTGTCAGCAGTAACGGCAGGGTCAGTAAAGAGATGGGCAGGAAAATGTATGTAATCTTCCAGCTCTGAGGGGGAAAGGAGTCTCCGATCTACGTAAGGTTATAGACATTTCTCTTTTGAACAGACTGGAAATCTTATCCAAAGCAGAGTGCATCTTCTGGCAGCTGCAGAAAAGCTTACACCTTCCAATGGTCCAGATTTAGGGAACTTTCTTTTGCATTTTTTGGTACACAGGCATCCTTCAACTAAATGTTTGGTTGTGCTTAGCATATTTTATCAGAATCTAGCAATGTTTTCAAACACAGAACAGTCTGTTCTGACCGACTCGTTCTCTGTGCAGTGATCCGGCGACAGGTCTGGTTGCAACGGTACTGATGCTTTGGTGCACGCCTTGCACCAACGCACGTGCGTGTTTGCCGGAGAGGCCCGGGCGACAGCAGCAGAGCCCCGGGCCAGGCTGGGCACGCGTCGCTCTGCGACCGCCGAGGAGACCCCCGAGAGCTGCGCCGAGCCACCTGCCACTGCACACGCAGCAAGGGAGCGAAGTGGCCACAGATGCTGCCGAACTCCTGTATCTCTAGGTTGCTATGGATACAGATATAGGCCAACCTGGAGACATCTGAACTAACTCCGGTAAGAGCTGGCAGGGTTCACAGCAGTGTGTGGGAAGGAGGGTATTTCCAGGATGCAAACATATGCAGAGGTGAGCAAACAGGCTGTGAAAGATCTACGGGTCCAAGGGCTGCGCAGTCCTGGGGCTGGGACAGAGCTATGGATCGGGCGGTTTGGGTGATGGCAAAAACCAGGGGTTAACCTCATCCCATGGCAGAAGCAGACTTCTTTCAGAGCTGCCCGTGTAACCGTCCTAACTGCCAAACTATCATCTAAAAAGTCAGGCAGCTGGTACCTCTTCCTCCAGCGACACAGACGAGGAGAGCGATCCAGGCACACATGCGGATGGGGCAGGTTTTGACTGAGGCCCTCGCTGGACACGGGTGCTCCTCTCCAGCCCTAAGGAAGGGTCTCCAGGGGAGGATCTGAGACTTGCCCCGGCCACCAGCATGTCCCTGTTGGATGGCTCTGGAGAAGTGCACGTGGGCACAAGGGCTCCTAGCTGCTGTCTGTGCCCCGGGGGGATGATGAACCCTCCCGAGCTCCCCGAGCCCCACGGCACCAGAACCAAGGGCCCACAGCAGCGGGCAGCGCCTGCAGCCATCGCACCCCACATTGGGCTGAGGCCAAGGCGACCCTGAGCACCCAACAAGCAACGGGCATGAAAAGAATGAAACAATCTCCAGGCCACCCATCCGGAAGCACTGACTTTTCAGTTTCGAAGGCAGCATGCTGGGAGAGTCACTGAAGTGAAATGTAAACATTTCCAGACCGCTTAATTTAATATTTGTTCAGGGAGACATGGAAAAAAGCTGTGCCCACGTAGCTGATGGGTGCCCTGCCCAGCCGACCCGCCAGCTGTGTCGTGCTTTCGCTGCAAGGCCTGGTGCATCTCCGAGACGTCGCACAGGCTCTGCGTTCAGCCTAGCTGCTGAGGAAACCACACCCGCTGCTTACTTCTTAGCAAGCGAGACAAGTCCCTGTGCAAACACAAACCTTCGACTATTTCAGTAGTGGTGATGTGATGCCTTTGACAAAATCCAGAGTCAGAATCACATCTGTTTGACTAATACCATCAAGCTATGCTTTAAATCAATTTTTTAGTCAAAAGATGATACAAATATTCTCAGGCCCATGAAACATACCATCGACTTAAAAAATCATGAGAAAGACTCTCCTGAATGAAGCCTATGGTCTGGTGTGTGAATCTTTAATATGCATTTCAGCAGCTCTCTTCAACACAGCAAATTTATATTCTCTTTGACAGAGTCATCAGCCACAGCAGACATTTTCATAAAGTATTTAGAGAGGCTAGGCAAAATAACCGTGTTTTTGGAGATCTTAATTCACAAACATTGGCTGTAAAGTAATGGCTTTTTAATTGATATTTTCAAGAGTCTGTTCAGAAATCCCAGTCTTCCTTACTTACACTATAAAAAGTAAAGAGACCAAATAATAAAATGGAAATGCAATTAAACTATTCTTCCAGTAGAGCATCCATCAGAATACATTTATAAATTCTGAATGTTCTGTACGATTCGATTATTTATTTGTTAGTGAGGCGGGTAACTGAACACGTGGGAAGAGCCCAGTGGAAGCTGCTGAGACTGCCCAGCCAAGCAATCGTGCTTCGAATGGGCAGCTCCTGCCTAACTCCTTGTCCAAAAGCTCATCGCGTAACACCGCAACAACGTCAGGTTTTACAGGAAATGACCTCTGTAACCATCTTCCTCTCCATCCCCTCGCCAACACGGAGCCGCCCTGCCAAGAATACACACTGGGCTTGGAAGAGAACTAGAAACGGTCCAGACAATCTTCTGCTCTTCTGTGATTTCTCTTTTCTCCAAGTGCAAAACTATGCTGCGCGCTGCTGCTCTGTGAAGCAGCAGCCTGTCAAGAGAGTCTGGAGGAAAGAACAAAACCGAGCGCCCTTTTGTGTTGTTGAAATACAGCCAACCCTCTTGGCATGTCCCCAACACGGTGAAAACAACTCATTCTTCACAGAAAATGGCTTTGACCCATGAATTGATAAAAATCACTACATGCCAAAACTGACAGCCTCATATTACACAGATAGATACTTTCTCACAGCCACGTTGCTTTTGATAAGCCAGTAATATTTAAGTGGAAGAAAGCACTGCAATAAGGCGTTATTAATTTGTCTGTGTTTCTGTGTTATAACTCTAAAGCAATCTTCTATCACTGCTGGCCACCAAAGCCACCACCAGAACAGCCTGCAGCACATCCAAGGGGCAATTTTACCTCCCAAACTAGATTAGCTGTGTTTCTCATAGACGTTGCACAGAGACTACTTTCACTCTTCCAGATGCAGGTTTCAGAGTGGAAATGGCAACCAGAAATAAATTCAAACGCCTTGGACACTCTTTTCTTCTATGGCTTCTAGAAATCTCTTCTAAAGGTTTGGACTCTACAGCCCCACTGTGTCCAAGGCCAGTTCCAGGCTGCAGTTGTCTGGTGAAAGCAAGAACTGAGTGTGACCAAACAGCCAGAATTGCAGTGCCACCTTGTCCCGTGCCAGAGCTCCCGGACATCAGCCTGGCTGGCTATTGGAAAGGCTGGGATAGCTGGAACAGAGGCTCCGTTGGTATCAGTGGTTTCAACCCATCCCAGCACTCACTACCTTCCCCAGCCCCTTCCTCCTCCTACGACCTGCACGGACAGACTCTCCTGGTCTCCTTTCCTTACGCCCAGCTCTCCGTTCCAGTCTCTTCATTCTCCCCTTCTAATTTTGGGAGAAACAACATTGAATTTTGCTTATATTACCTAAATGTTTGAAGTGCCTCTAGTCAAAACCCGCTGACTCCTATGCAAGTCCTTCCATCCAGCTCTTCCAAAGAGAAATCTAAAAGGAGCGCTAAAAACTGAAAGACTCCAGGAAGATTCCTGCTCAGTACGTCTTTGCATTTGCTGAAATTCATGCATGATTTCATAATTGTATGTTAATAAGATCATCAGCTGAAAGTCTCTCCAGCACTACTCCCCCTCCATGGATATTATTCTTTGCATCAGTACGGCACTTTTTTATGCTTTTTACAAAAAAAAAAAAAGCTCTCTGCCTCAAATACATCTGCTGCACCTATAAATGTTTAAGAAATAAGCAGGAAAGAAATGCAATTATGAGAACATCAGAATCACTTTTTTCTGGTCATAGAAATCGCTGTGTAAATTGCAGCCAGTCACTCCTGTATGAGCAAACTCCCTTCTTACCAGGCCACGTTCTTCACAATCACATCTTTACTATTTGGAAATTTTAGTCTAGATAGTGAAATAGATCCGCAGGTCACAATTCCTGACATCTCTTCAATCTGCTGTGAGATACTCAGCAAGTCACTTAGGATACTATCTGAAAAGGTAGCCACGTTAAGACACCATGGATGGCCAGTAATTGAAAACACAAGCCTGCTAGGCACCCAAATGACGGTCCTTATAATTTAATGCACCCATCAGAAACGACACTTACATTCGCTATGCTTTGCCTTACCTATTTCAAAAAAGGATAACACGAACTCCCCACAGGACACGGGGTATTCGAAAGCATTTGAAGAGCAGGTTCAGCTCAGTCAAAAATCTCAGATCATTTCCAGCCAAACGCCTGTTCCACATTTTGGTTTCAAGTGGTCACATCCCTCTCGTTTCATCTTCCATCAAACCCACTCAGTGCTGACACAAAGCCAGAATCCAATATTATTATCTGTGCACATACTTACATACTTCTGCAAATGCTAATAGAGCTTTTTTTTCTCTCTCTCTTTTGCCTTTTCTGTCCCCAAAGGTCTTTTTTTTTCTTATTAGCTATCTTTGGCGCTGTCAGCAGGTAAATCTCTGTGTGTCACTTAGGCTCCTCATTCAACAGTCTTTGCACTGGGATCAAGAGAGGTGTTTGAAAGAAAAAGATGCTTTGCAGTGAGCTACATTCCTTGTTTCCATAAAAAGGAAAGAACTGTGTAAAGTCAATTATAGGGCTTATACTGGAGGAAACATTATTTCACAGACTCTAACATTCAGCATTCCTGAAAAGATAAGCTGGAAAATATTTCAGGACACTCTTAGCCAATGTAGCTCTTAAAGGAAAGTATTTGCCTCCAAAGTTAGGCAACCACCAACCCTCCTTTTAAAGGTTTGCTATGAAGTCATCCTGTGCGGCATGTTAGTTAACAACGAGATAACTTATGGCTATTTGTGTTCTAACAATACAAAGCATGGAAGAGGAATTGATACCCCACTGAGCGCAGAACTGTAGCCTATGCCTCAAAATTCAGCATTATGACTTGCACATGCAAATATGTGTAAAATTCACATAAGTAGGCAGGCAGTTTCAAGCCCTAAATGCACATGTGAGCATAATACGCCCAAAATCTCAGCAGACTAACGGAGAACGATCATTTTGATCCTGGCTCAAATATTTCACCTTTATTCAGGATACACTGACAACAACATTGCACAAGTGTCTCTTCCTCCCAGTATTCAGTGAGAGTGAAAACCATTAGCAAGAGGCAGTAACAGCTTCATGAGTTCTGTTTGGAGCAATGTAGCAAAAAAAAGTAAAGAGAGTTTATTGTATGAAAGACTTATTCACAAGCTAATGATTCATTAGCACACAGGGGAATTTCTGGGACTAAAGAGTTAGTTCTGTAGCCATGGTGAATATATTTCATCAGGTTTATCTTATTTTTCACCTCCTGCTGGGTGCATTAAAGAAAGTTTAATTGAACACATGCAGATCTAGGCCAGACTTTATGTTTCGAGCTAGCTGCTGTACAGCATTCACAACAACCAACGAGAGCCATCGAGAGTTAGGCACGCCTCGTGCTATCCATGCCTACTCCTGGCTACGGAGCTGTCGACATCGACAGCTTTTGACGCAGAGCGAGAGGGCTCCCTATCTCTGTGCGTCCTTCCCGCACCATGCCTATGGAAATCAACGCTCCGGAAGGGCCCTCGGTCCCAAAAACGGTCAATGTCGATAGGCCTCGGGGCCTCCCAA
>PTFA01000159.1:2415438-2480203 GCA_003342895.1 Casuarius casuarius | reverse complement strand
CGTGAGGGGCATGGCGATTTTGTGCCAGCGTCTTGGCAGGGATGCATGTTGACAGTTACTGATAACTATTGGCTCCTAGGGCCATGGATCCCAGTAAGTAGGTATGGAAATCCCCAGCCTCGCTGCCTCTCGAGATCGAGAGGGATTACTGCGTAGCGCGAGGCATCGATAGCTATGGATGCGGTGCCCTCGCAATAGGTCGGCACATCAATACTCCTCAAGGACCGTCGACGTGAAGAACGGTCAGTGTCGATGGTCGTCGTCGCCTCCCGAGAGCAACATCGGCCCCAGAGCCAAAGCTATGCATGCCTGCAGCCAAGGAGCGGTTTGGGGACCTATCGATAGAGTTTGATATCGATATGCAGGCTTGCATGCCTCTCACTATGGAGAGCAAGCAACGATGCCATCGGTGACTGCCCACCGCTTGCAAACTCGGCCTGAGCTCGAAAGCCGTGGATGCGTTTCGGGACGGAGAGGTCTCGTTGCCTCTCGATAGGACCACTCCGTAGATGTCTGGACATGGAGAGAGAGGATCGATGGCTCTCGATAGGGATTGCCATCCCTAGATGTTGTTGCGAAGCCATCCGCAAGGACAAGGGTGCTCCTCGAGGCGCCTGCATGTGGAGAACGGTCAACGTTGATAGCGTTCGGCGCTTGCGGAAAGCAAAATCGTTGTGGCATGGAAAGCTAGAGTTGCATGGCRAGAGGCGGAGGTATGGAGGCCTACCCATAGGGATTGATATCGAGAGGTATTGATAACTATCGATACCTCTCAATATCGATTCCTATGGCGAGGTTGGGAAATGGGCAGGCATGCATGCCTCTCGCTACCGATGATGCTGTCGGTGGCTGCACACCGATTGCAAATTTGACATAGTCCAATTTCTGCCCTTATACCCTATGTAACCTTGTCTGCTTCAAAAGAAAATTTAATCTCATTAGAGCAGATTGGCATGAAATCAAAGACAGGACTTTTTCCAAGGAATCCAGGATGTCTTTACTTATTTTTATAAGCACCTGGCATCAGAAGGGTCACTGAGAATTTTACCTGCACCAGACTTTCTTCCTAGCTATCTCAGTTGCTGATTATATCTCCTCTCCTCCTTCCTATGCTCTTTGCTATTTTACTAAGTGGCTACTTTTAACATCCTTCAGGATATTTTATGCTCCTCTTGCTTTATCTCATTCAGATACAAGAGACAATTATGTGGTCAGTGGTCATTACCTAGGAACTTGGTTAGCCCTCCTCATATTCTTAAAATTGATGATAGATTAATACTCATCTCATGTTGCTGTGGGCTAATTATTGTAACTCATAGAGTCAAAAGATTAATGTATATGACTAGTGTTTAGTTTTATGTGTTTCTTTTCTTTTTTGCAACATTTTTCTTTATTTCTCTCTCCTGCTGTTTTCATGAGAATACCTACTTCTGTGATTGATTCAGTCTGCAAATCTTGAATTACTGATTTAGGCTATCCTACCATTTTTTTCACTTGCATTTTAGAAATCACTTTCTGCTTTGAAATTTCTGCATTTCAAAAAGAGGAAGAAAATTCCCTCCTCCAATATGAACTGCTTGGATTTCTCTAGTATTTTGGGAGTATAACAGTCAGTGCTTTGTTTTCTGGTAGGTACAGCTTCTTTATAGATGTCTCTTTAAAGTCCTTCACGGCCTTTCCATGAGGAATGTGAAATCAGTATGGCTTGCAAATTGTTGAAAATAGTTTGTTTTTTTAGACAGCAGGTGCATAATTAATTCTACTTTACGAAATGTAATCAGTTCCTTTGAACTGATGCTCATAAACTACAGTTAGGATCTCCTTTTCTTTTTCCAGAGAAGGATCTGAACTGTTTCCACTATCACTTTGAAGTCTTTCCTGACAGTCATACAATACACAGACAATAAGGATGAAGCCTGATGGAGTCACATCCCTCCCGGGATGTTCTGATACAGAGTGAATGAGGACCTGATGGGGTGGGATCGTTGCACAGGGCTAATAATGGGAAGGAGTATGGCTCTGCGTGGAGGTGTGTCTGCTCTAGATCCCCTTTATTTGCAAAATGTAGCTGAAAACTAGAGAGAAGCTAAGCTGCTATGCTGGGCAGTGTATGATTTCCTAGTGCCATTGCAGGGAGTTAGGAAACATGCTTTGGTAGGGAAAGGGTTTTTTATCTTTGGAAATCAATGCCCACATGGATCTAAGGTAAAGAGGTCTTTCACTATGAGTCTGTAGTTTCCAGTAGGGTATCATGACTCCAAGGCAGACAGTGTCCCTGATGAGCAGTAAAGAAACAAGACTTACTGTGATTCTCAGAGAAGCTTTTTCAGCAAAAGAAATAGCCAAATAAATAGATATGGAAAGGCAAATTAGAGGGCGTGGTATAAGAGAGGATTGATTCACATCACACAGCAGATAAGGGTGCTCCTAAAACAAAAGATATTCCTCTAAGAGCCTCCTCAATAAAAAGGAAGTATCAGATTCCTTGACCAAACTAAATCAAATTTCATGGCATGACATGTCAGTAGACACATAACCTCCTTGCTGTAGCACCTCTGTAACTGCAGTCGTTACTGCAGATGTAACTGCAGATGTGTTGAAGACATAGGTGTTTCCTATTTATTCAAGCATAAAAGCTGTGGAAAAAAAAAAATCTTGTGATTTTTCAGAGGGCCGGAATGCATAAGACAGTGTCAGATGTAAAGAAAAATTCTGGAATCTGTATGAGAATATTTCAGGTGAAATGTTTCCTTTTGAGCCCTAGAGAAATACACAGGAATGATAGCAGCTGATTTCTTGTCATAGATCAGCTGTCAGAATGAGCAGATAATACTTACCTAATGTTATCCAAAAAAAMCAGATCCTGCAGATCAATGTGCACAGCTCCTGCAGTTAATTACCAAAGAAAAAATAATTTTGGAGTAGTTAAGCATTTGAGAGGCATACAGAGACGAAATGCAAGATAAGAAAAAGCTCTCCRAGCTTAACCAGTGTAGAGCGGTTAATTGTTTTGCCTTTTCTCTGATTATTTACCATCTATTTTGCTGCCTGCTTCCTTTCACTTTTTCTAATACTTAAGCCACGAAGTTCATGCGTTCATTTCCAGGGAGCCAGTTCAGACAGAGATTGAGCAGATGTATAAGGGAGTGACCCTTGGGAAATCCAATAGAAACATATAGGTAGAATTAGAAATTAGTGACAGGCTGAATATCACTGTTTAGCTAAAAGGCATTACTTCTTCAGTCCAGCAAGTGCAGTGTGGCAACATGGATATGACATGTTACTTATTTAGGGTGATATGGCAGAAATTATGAAATACAGATAAAGTCTTGTGTAAGAAAATAGGACCAGCTGGAATCTTGTCTAATGATTTTTGACTGAGCTTCATTTCCAGCTAAATTTCAAAGCAAGATGCCAGGCAATACAAACCTCTATCAAATGAAACTAAAGAGGAAACTTCTGCTGGTTTCTGATAGCTATGTATGGTACTAGTCAGCCTAGTTACTACAATATCTGAACATCTCAGTCTTTATTGTATTTATCTTCAAATATCAGTACAACTAAAATTGTTTCTATTGGTCAAAGTCAACACCTTAATACACATCTGGAAAATAAGAGCCTGTTTCTGAGAAGAATTTGCCTTCATCTAACAGATGAAGATACTGCAATGTGCTGTTTTTCCTCATTATTTGTATTTATAAAATATATCTTTCTTGGGCATACAACCAGCACAAAAACAAATATAAAATTCACATAATAAGCTGGTAAAAAGTAGAACCTCTTTCTTGAGCCTTCAATCTGCCAGTTTTTGTTTTTCACCCACTTATGCTATTCTCAATACTTTTTTTTTTTGCCTAGAAAAATACACAGGATTTGCAATGTGCCAAAAGAGCCAGAAGTCTCAATCTCTGCTATGCTAAGGGGAAAGCCAGGTTTCAGAGTAAAAGGATCGTCTCCCAGGACATCCTTGTCTGTGTTTATTTTAGTCTAGCATACTCAGGTTTTATATATATTTTTATATTACCTTCATCATCATAGTATCTGAGCATTTCTGCCCACTACCACAGATGGAAAGGAGTACTCTTGTGTATGGCTTGTAGATACTCATGAGCAAATGGGAGTCCAACAGGAATAAGCCTGAATGACTAATGACATCTTTAACACATGCAAACATTTGCTCAAGATGCATCAAGTTCTGACCTTCTAGTGTCAGTAAGGTCCACACCTTAAGTATGAGTGTTGCTGAATGATAGATGAGGAACATAATGCAAAACATTTTTAGTTCCCCTACAGCTAGAGCAGAAGGTCCTAGCTGATCTTACATGCTACCATGGGATGACTGGGGGGGAGAGCCAGGGAGGAAAAAGGGCAGATGATATGATCCAAACTCCATTCAGTTATGTGTTGACTAAAGTAAGCACAAGGAGCATCTCTGCCATGGTTGCAGAAATGTTTGTGAAGCAGCTGTTAGGATGCTCAGCAGCAAGTGTGGGATTCTGCTCAATCCCACTCACTTAGCTTAGAAAGAGGAACTAGAATGGGCTACAAGTAAAAGGTATTTCTGGTTAGGAAGAAGGGGTGATCAATGGATTAGAGATGCAAAATACAAATCCAGAGGAAGTTTCATTGCTCATGGAATAATTTTTAGGCCTCGTATGTTATTTCAGTGGAAGTACTGCAGTGAAGGTATCCTGCCTTCTTAATAGGCTGCATACGTCTCTGAAAGCAGCAGCCCTCTTCAGTCATTTACTTAATATTGCATGTGAAATAAAATTGCACCTGAAATACAGCTGAGGTTTGACTTTATAATGCTAACTTCTGATTGGTAGACCTGGACTCAAAAGTGCTACAGWATTCTCTCATTCCTGTTTTACTCCTCTTCTTTCAGGTGTATAATATGGTGCTTCCCCAATTAACTTTCTCATTTATTTCTGTGCAGTACATCAGACACCATCGTACCTCTTTGTCATAATATTTCCAGTTTATAAGAGAGCAGAAGGAGCAGAAAGTAACTATAAGATAGTTCTGAATCTTTCATCTTCATTTCTAAATCCTGTAATTTCTTTAAAGTACATATTCTCTTTCCTTTTTGCCACTAGATAGAAGAATTTATTTGAATGTCAAACAGGGCCTTAATGAGTCCCACAAGATAATCAGAGCAGCAGCTGTCCAAGTTAGTTTCTATAAATAATTCTATATGATCTTTACTTAAGTTTTTAAGCACCCGCTCCAGAGTCTGCCTCTTCCTCTCACAGATCCATTTGAAAACAGGAATATTAATTTGCTAGATCAGGTCTTACAGGTGCTTCACCTACGGGTGAAAGGTGATTGTGATACTGAACACTGGGCTCCTCAAATGCTCCAACTGAAACGAAGTGCATAATTTTGAGGGGCAAGGCACTCGTCAGTAGAGAATATTGTGATCATGAAATTATTGATACATATATCCAGAAATGTCTTAAAATAGCATTAGTTACCATTCAGCAAAAGTTGGCACCTGTAGAATGGTGATTACTAAATAATCTTATACTTCACTACGTAGAAGAGAGCATGTCTTAAGGTTTTACTACCTTGCTCTACAGAAGCGCTGAATACACACAGCATTTTTCTTGTACTCTACCCTTTCAAAGTCTCTCATACAAAGAAGGGCAAATGACTGTAAATTAAGTTTTGTTGCCATGTCTTCTAAGGTCTGTGTGCTCTACCCATCACTAGCAGATGCTTATGCTTTCCTTTTGGACATAAAAAGAAGTCTGGGGGTATTCTACATTTGAATCACTTTATTTGCACATATATGCCAGTCCCAAAATGAGGATGTGCAGCCAACATGCAAGGCAGTTCCTTCATTTAGGAATCCTAGCCCAACGTCTGTCTGGTTCCCAAGAGACAACTCTTACACCAGAATTGATTTTAACAAGACTCAAGGCAGACAGCCAATTTTCAGGCTGTTCATATTGCCTCTTCTTCTGAGTCTGCCAAAGCACAAAGTCCTTGCATAACCCAAAGACTGAACCGCAAGATAGGAGGTTTCCCTAGGAGATGAAAACCTGCTTGCACACTACAAAGAACATTAGAAGATGTAGTGGTGCTACCTGGTGATGCTTCCTGTAACGATATGCCTGCTTAGCTGTTGACAGAAAAGTTAACTGCAAAGGTCTAGAGTTTCACTTTTGACTGGTGTTTCTGCAGTTGGGTTCTCACCCGAATTAGTTCTGTCTGAGAAACCAGGAAAGGAATCAGCTTTCTCATACTGATACTGTTTCTGTTATCTTTTAAAAAGTTTTCAATGTGTTTACTAATAGGCTTCTGAAGAATTTTCATTTCCAGCCTGATCAGTTACACAAACTGGGACATTTTTATTTCATGAACCTCATCTTTGCTATGTCAATTACTGTAGCTTCATGCTGACGTCTTGTAGGCCTTCCCTCAAGAATATTGTATTTCACACGTTTTACTGAGAAGAAGAATKTTTTTTTCTGTAGCTCAGAAGTAGCTCTCTCTAGTTCTACTGCACCTTTTCCCTTCAATTGTTTCAGATTTGCAAGTAAGATGGACCTACTAACATAGGAAAGCTGCAGTCAATTCCAGCCTGTTCTCAATACTGCCTACAGRCTGATGCAAACTGGCATATTTAAAGCCCAGGCAGACAGCAGCTGTGTAATCCAGTGGCATTTCCTTCTAAAATTTTTGGCACAGAATAGGCACTTGAAAGGAATGTGAAATGAAGTAACAGTTCAGGGAGAAATCCAATTCCAAACCCAGAGGCAATACAACACTAAGCAATAAATCTCCTCTTCTGTCTCTACAGAAAGAATAAGACACTCTCCTGACTTGCTCGCTCACTTGCTCACCAGGCAGGTGCCCTGCAGTCTAGATCGGGGACCTACATGAGCATGCTACAATTCCCTTTCATGCTATGCTCCTGGTTTTCTTTTCCATGGAAACCAGGACACTGTGGAAGAAGGAAGGTGGGAGGGATGCTGTGTATCTCATCTCAACCTGACATTGCTCTGGGACATGAGCAGAAAACACCAGCCAGACACAGCCCTTTTTTGCTTGCTGGTTTCAAATAGTTTCAGACAGTCAGACAGTGTCTGATTCGATAAACAAGCTCAAACAATCTCTAAGCACCCAATTCATACAGAAAAGTATCTACTAACCTGGGGAGAAATGGAGACTTAAAACTGGTAGCTTTTGCAAAGTCACAAACAGTTAAATAGCTTGAAGGTAGTGATGCCTCCTCTCTAATTCCAGGACAATCTGCCACTCCACTGTGGAAACGGCAGAGTGAACAATAGTCATTCAGTAACATAAAACATAGGTAGCTATTGTGCATACACACTAACACTGGAAGGACAATTTCTGCATGAGTTCGTTACTGAGATCCCAGTGGGTTTTTCTGGGCCGTTCCTTTTCAATAAGAATAGGTCTGTTTCTAAATTTTCCATTAAAATACAAGTTTTTGATCAAAAATGCAGTTTCTGCCAGACTAGACATTTTCAGTATAAAATCAAGCAATTCTTTCATTAGGAGAAGTAAAATAAATTGTTTTCTTTTAGGGTTGCTTAACCTATGTTTACTATCTTTCAGTGCGCTGAAATAACCTCAGAAGGTTGAGGGCTGAGTTGCTTCTCAGAGAGGCTAGCTGGAAGCTGCAGCTGGCGTGTCTGGCAACCCTTGCCTCTGCCCTGTCGATTCCGCATCCCCACTAGCGCTCACGTAGTGAAATGTGCCTTTCTCCCTGGCTGGGCTGAGGCGAGATGCGCACTGCAAGCAGTATGTGGCAATGACATTTTAGGAGAAGTCTGACCAGGGAGGCCGGACCTCAGTAAAGATGCAGAATCCCAAGTTGCAGCTCTCAGGCGACAGTGTTCCCCTGCCTGCAAAATATAACTTAACACTGAACTGTCTCAAAACAAAAGGCTGAAGGATTTTTCTTTTCCACCTTCCTTTTACTTCACACTGATATCTCCTCTTTACCAATATCTTTAGGCTTTCAGTTCCTCTACGAAACTACAGTCTGTTCTGTTTCTGGAAAAACTTGGGGAAAGGAACTGCAAATGGAAAGTAAGACCCTTGTTTTTATCCACCTTTTTCCCCACACGCTTTGGTAGTAAGAAAATTCAGTGATCTTCTACCTCCTTTTCTTTAAGCCTGGATTGCTTTTCTCAATGCTTTCTTGAATGATTTCAACTATTTTTTGTTCAAGAAGAAAAAAAACACTTCACATGTAAAAGCCACAAATTATTGCTTCCATTTTGTCAAAAAGGCTGGGCTCCTTCCAGGCTTAGAAACACACTCAGATCTGCCAAGTTTTGTCAAACATTACCTTCATTTTACAAGAAATATTCATACTTTTTGGATTAAAGAAAAAGAAAGAAGAAACCATTTAAATGGTTTCTGTAAGAGATAAACTTCTGTATTTTCTTGGGTGCAGACATAGGGGAGGAGGAATATGGAAAGACAGAATAAAAAAAATGAGCAGACAGAAATACTTAACTCAAGGCCAGTCTCAGTTTATAATTGGTATCAGATTCTGGCAATCTAACTCCTGTAGCGCAATCCCTATTGATTTCTGAAGGTTCCTCCCAGAGTAAGCTGATGTTTAACATAAATAAGGGCTACAGAATCTTGTCCTTGAGAACTAAGGGTCAGGAAGCTTTTATTAATTCAATTGCAGTATTCCTGACCGGCAAGTCTGCTTGATTCAGGGTTAATTAACTGATTCCGTAGAGTAGAAGTCTTGTGGAAGAATATGATCATTACCATTTATATTCATTCTAATATGATGTATGCCAGCTCCCCCTCCATCATGTCTTACAGAGAGCTATCTGGCGAAGGAGGATGACAAGTCTTTGTGAAATGATCTTGAATTCTGCCAGATTTCCATGCTCATATATATATACCTGTAGTTTACGTTGTGTCGCAGTGCAAGATCAGGCACAGTGTGAAAGCAGATAATGTATACATTTCTTATTCAGAACTATCTTTTAAGCTTACATGATATAAAAACCCATCATCACTGGGTAGCTAGCTCACGTTTCACGTCAGCCTTTGCTACCGGGCCCACTCCAAYGTGCAGGAAGGAAACATTGATTTGAATTCTGCCCTAGTGCCATGCATGTCAATAATGCTCTGGAGCAGCTGGCAACAGGTCTGGGTCCTGGGGTTGGATCCAACCCAGGTGCCAGGAGGCAATGCTGGAGAGAGGGGCTACAGCTGTGGGCTCTGAAGGCAACTGGCTCCTGTATGTGCATGTCTCTAATGTGTTCACATTTTCCTCAGTTCAATAGTACATTCTGTCCTTAAAAACTTTGCTATTTAAAATAGAAATGTGTATTGTTTCTCTGAAAGATTAATCACAAGGAGGTGCTTTAGGTAGGAGGGCTTTTCCGGAGAGGTTCCACATGTTGTCAGTTAGTCATTTTGAATCAGTTTCCAGTAAGGTCCCTTAGCTTTTGGAAGTGACGTCTAGTTTGACATGTGCCAGCTACACAATCTACGTAGCTCTGCAAACCGCAAATATTAACACAAATGCACTTTAAGATACTCTGTGTTAGCTCTTTAATGGAAATAAAGAGTGGGTGTCCCAGTGAAGGCAAGCAAATAATGTTGATTTGTTCTGGTGTGAGGATTTGGCCCATTGTCACTTATTTATTCAGTTTTTAGAGGAGCTGCAAACTACATGGTTAAGGCTTCTCCTGAAACATGGCAAGAGGTTGTATAGGCTGGCTAGTCACAATGCTGGGGGATCTTTCCCAGAAACTGTCCTTCTAGATAGCTGATCCCTCATTTAGGGCTAGTTATTTAGATCAACCACCCATCCCAGGCCTGCCCCTCAGGTTTACCCTCCTGCTGCTCCAGAGATCTCCTCTGAGCAGATTTTGAGGAACAGCCCTGATGAGCCGGGATTTCTGCATGTGTGACAAAGCTGTCTTTGGCAGGAGGTCCCAGAGGACTGCCCCCGCACTAGCTGCACTAGCTGCATGGGGAGGGCTGCCGTGCCCGGGGCGGCTCCAACTGCTTCCCGCGCACATTTGTGAACGACAGGCAGTCCAGTGCTTTCTGAAGCGCGCCGGCATTACTGCACAAACACGAAGAGATGGCATTGCACAGGAAATATAGTGCTTCCAGAAAATGTCAAGCTTTCTGCTCAGGGGTGATGTGCCTCTCCCTTGCCACGGTGCCCAGTTCCCTGAGTTGTTCTGCTTCCTGCTGATGAATGGAAAACTATAGTAGTGCTGTTTCATCTCACCAGCCTCTCAAACGTAAAAATTGTGGTAGATTTGAGAACAAGTGAGATTGGATTGATAGTTATACCTCCTTCTTTAATTAGCCAACCACAGTATCTGCAGAGACAAGGAGGGAATAAGATTTTACCATAGCAAGAGAGCTGCGAGTTTTCTTGACCGTCTGTTCTCACTGAGAATAAACCCTTTCATGATGTGTGTTTTATTTACAATTGCCCTGACTAGGCTGCTTCAATGGTTTCCCTGACCTTGGCTCAATGATTATGCAACAGAGCGTTGTAAATTATCTTGTCACCAGAATCTCCATTTAGGCAAGTATAATCACTTCCTTGTAAGAACCCAGGCCTAGTGTACAAAACCAAAAAAATCTACTGCATAATAATGAGGGCAACGTGCTATTAGGGATGAAAAAACCCTCTGCCATATGGAAAACTACCACACAAGAGTGCTTGGAACCTGAATGCCATTAATTTGTGTAAAGTGCTTAGCAATCCTTGGCAAAAAGGTAATAAAGTGTAAAGTATTATTTTTAGCTGTATTCTGAAATGCAGCATTCCCCATCCTGTATTTAACAYAGTATTGAGTCTCTGTGTGCCTCACTGCAGTGGCACTTGGCAGTGCTGTAATCACTACTTGGCAATGCTTCTGCAGGCTCCATATTGCAGGGAGCATTCTTTGCCTTATTGGCTCTCTGATCAATGTGACTTGCGATCTAGTTTTTCTACAGCCATGGTAATAAAACATGTAATGCTAGTTGCTTGCAATGCATCAGAGAAGTGAAATGGAGCAATTGCATTCTGCTTGCTACAAGAAAATCATATTATGTAGATGAGGAATCAAATGGCTGTGTGTCTGCAGGTGTGTGCGCACACGTGTGCATACTGATTCCTTCAAGGATATATATCCTTGCTTGGTTTTGCTAGCTGGGCTGCTGGAGATGTGGAAAGAATTGGCTTTCATAGGRATGATTGTGAACAGTGGGCCAGAATCAATTTAAGATGTAGCATATTTGCTAATGCCAAAACTGTTCTAATGTTTGTTTCACTTCAGCTAGGAACTACACTTCCCTTCTCCTTGTATCTCCTAGTATGATGGAATACTTAACAACCCTTYGATATTTCTCTAGACCAACTCTTCAGCAGCTTTCCATTTATCTCTCCAGAACCTTGACTGTAAAACCTTCAGCTGCTAAATTATTATTTTTGTATATGAGGGAGCACACTATGTTGTTCTTACTCTAAAGATTTTACAATTAGTCCTCTAGCTCAGTACTTTCTCCTTTCCCTCTCCATAGTAACAGGAGAACTGTATTTTGGTATATTTGTTAGGAATGTAGTTAGTATTCAGTGAATAAACTCAGAAAGCAATATTTCACATCGAATAATTATGAATATGTATTTATTTGAATAAGCTGTTGATTTTGCATGAATTCTGCACACTGTTTTTTAGGCAAATACGCTAATGATTGATATGTGAAAATGTATTTTATTTTGGGCTTGTCAGACTAACTAACATAGTGATCCAAATCCAGAAAATTATTTCCTTATGTCTAAAGAACCTTAAGTATTACAGGAATAATCCAGGGAAGTTGATTACTAGTACATCAAAACCTTCTTTATGGATATTATGGCTCTGCAGCAATATTTTCAAACAAAATTTATTTTGCAATTGTCTCTTGGCATAGGTATTCAATCAAGTCTTCATATCTATATTAGCTATATCTAGAAACCAATTTAATTAGCATCCTTTCACTTGGCCTCTGTGAGGAACACTGTGGACAACACTACAGGCAGTGCTGAGATGACTGGCTCGTGGACAAGGGGGGAGCAGTGAGTGAGTGGGGGAGCATTTATCTGAACTTTAGCAAGGCTGGTGCCACAGCACCTTTGCCTTCAGCAAGTTCTCTGATGACACAAAATTGGGGGAACAGTCAGTACACCAAAAGGCAGGGCTGTCATTTGGAGGGATCTCAGCAGACTGGAGAAATGGGTCGACAGAAACTTCATGAAATTCAGCAAATGCAAAGTCCTGCACCTGATACAAAGCCCTGCAACAGCACAGGCTGGGGGGCTAGAAAGCAGTTTTGAAGGAAAGAAGCTGAGGGTCTAGGCAGGCAACAAGTTGAACAGGAGTCAGCTGCGTGCCTTTGGGGCAAAGGCGGCCAGCCACATATTAGCAAGTTTTAGCAAGAGTGTAGGCAGCAGGTCAAGGGAAGTGATTATTCCCCTCTATTCAGAACTGGGGAGATCACATGTGGAGTACTATATCTGGGCTCCCCAGTACAAGGAAGACACAGACACGGCTATGAATTTATAGTTGTATCGCTCCCAAACTGACCAGTTCCTTACCTGCAGAATTCATTATCTGAATGCTAGCCACCCGCTTCCAGGGATGAAAGTTTCTGCTGCTTTAATTTACAAGATGCAGGGGATGCAACTTCTGCCCTCTGCAGGTGGACCATACATGTTAACTTCGTTTCCAGCCTGCCTGACTGCACTGAGCAGGCTCTGCAACCCCACATAAATAAGAAGGCATGTGACTGCTCTTCAACACAGCTATCAAAGAGCCAGACATATATATAAACCAAGTGTGTTCCACATCACTTGGATATGAAGGAGTATGCAGAGAAGTTCCAAACTGACCCAAGTGAAAATCTTTCCACATTTGAGCCAGTGGGAAATGTGCATTGATATCAATGACATCAAGACGTCACAGTTCCCTTCTCTAACGCACATACGTACGAAATTCTAGAGGTAATTCACAAGTTTAAAAGCAGTGTTTCATGCAAGAATAAGCTAATTTAGTAGATTTATACAATAACGCTGATTGTTCACAAGTTTTGCCTTTTTCTTTTTTGAAATACGCAAACATGGAAGTTGTTTGCAAACTGAATTTAATGGTTCATTTCTGATGATGAACTAGAAGCTAACATTTTCATATGAGTTTGTATATGGAAGAGTATGCTTTGCACTTTGCTTGCACATTTCAGTAATAGGGCACTATGCTTCTATTTCTCTGTCTGAGCTACTCTATGAAGGATGCATAAGAAAATCTTGCAAACTGTTTAAGAAGCCCAAGAAAAAGCATTTTAATGCTTGGGTGTATGGAAAACAAATGTATAAGAAGAATTAAACTTGGTGGATAGCTACACAGTACAAGATTTTTCAGCATTGCTCTACTAATGTAACTGAGTACAAGATGTGTTGCTTGCCATTTCCCGGAATAAAAAGAACGAGCTGCTGAGTCTTAATGCGCTATTCCAATTATGGTTATAAAATACTGAATCAAGTCATTCTTTTTAAAAAAAACGCTTGCAATAGTACTTGGAATTAAACAGTTCAACAGAATTAATAATGATTCCAGATGGGCCTGTATTTGGCACTAAGAAGTGTGTGAAAGGAAACATTTTAGGGAACTCATTTTAAACCAGAAGTTTGAATGATTTATAAAAGTCCTTGAAAGATTTTTCACTAGTAAAGATGCCCTTTCAACCTCTGCACATTTGGAGCTAACAAAGGAAGTGACACTCACAGAGGGAAAATCTTGGCATTGGTGAAAAACACACATGCTCACGAAAAGAAGTGCCCAAAATAGTACAATTAAAAGCCCCAGCAAAGCCAGATTCCCAAAACATTCTCCATGCTTTATTTTCCTATCAGGAAAATAGAAAAAATAGCAGCTCCCCACTTTAAAAGGGTGCTGCAAATAGGAAATCTTTTGTGATTAGGGGTGGCTAGATATTGTGGTACTAATACCTATTGCAATATGTTGGGAATAATAGCAGCTTTTGCCTGTAATTTAAACTTTCTTTAGGTCTGGGACAGACAAGCCACTGGGGCAAAAGGAGAGAGATCTGTGTCTGACAGCAGTTATTTTAGTATCTAATGTTGGGCAGACTTGGGAATACTGGAAATAGCAGAAGGCAGAGCTATAACCTTTTATCCAAGGGTGAACTTTGYCTTACTCCACTAATTGTCTCCTTTATCCACAACATCCCTGTTATAACCACAAAATATTTAGTAGATATCTAGCTCTCCTTAATGCAGATCTGCAGCTGGAGTTAAGAGAAGGGTTATCATCATGTGGTCAGTCAACCTCTTACTGGTCACCAGTGATTCACGGATTATATTAAACTGAGGAACAAGGAAACAGATTAAACACACTTCATGCGTTACATTAGATCAATTAATAGACAGCTGGACATCTTACTGACTTGTATGCTGTTAAGAACTTGTGAGAATGATGAACAGCAAAGCAGAAGCTAATAGACTGCCTCAAACCATTTTTTTCTACCAATTACAGTTTTAGCCTAGTATCAGCTAATGAAAATTACTGAATTTCATGTCCTGCCTCTCCTGTGATTTACAGCCCTTTCTTGATCAAGACTTAAGGGAGGATGTTTTTTGCCAAGGGAGTAGAAACGACCACATATGGCTTCTGTCTCAAATTACACCAAGTTGTAACCTACAGCTTTAGCTTTCTTTTTCCTACAAAGCAAACGCCTGAGAGATCCTCTGGTGTAGCTAACTCCCAAATGCCACAAAGCCTTTCTCCTTCCCAAATTCCCCCCTTTTATTCCAATGTTCTTCTCCTTTATTCTACCATCTTAACACATTCTGTCTGCTAATGTCACTTTCTTTCTTTCTTTGCACATAAGACTGCCCAATTATTCATAATTTCTGGCCCAAGTTCAACAAGTCTGTTTGGAGATGATAGTTGCTCTGCACACAGAACTTCCTTTTATATCGGTTGGCCAGGCTCATGAGAGCACATCTATCTTAGTGAATAAATGGCATTCTTATTTACCTACTTTAAAACATTAACAAACGGTTCCACTGGCAAATAATTGGATTCCAATACTTCCTAGAGCCATCACACGTGTTGAAAATTGCATGGCTATATTGTGTAAGTGTCATTGTCCTTGCTATAATTTAAAAGCAGATGCAGCATGGTTAGGAATTTCATTTACTAATTATAATCAGGTAAATAACAGAGAGTGACTCTTGAATGTTTCATTTTTCATTCCGTCTTCATGTATAAAGAGTATATCTGATCTCTGTTAATTTTAAATTTAAGAAAGAACATCAAAACCACTTCCTGTCACTTTTTAAATTTCCCAGGCCTTCAGTTCTTTCTCCCTTCCCGTAGTGTGACTTTGGAAAAAAAAGTTGCAGCCTGCACATTGGATCTACAAAGGTTTTTTCTTTTTGTCCATGTATATTGAGCCAGAATCTGACCCCCTCCGCACCCCAACAGTGCTGCCTTCTACAACTTGTGCTTGCCTCTGTAATCTGCACCGGGGGCTATGGCCACAGACACTGCTTTCCTCTCACCTTCACTGTGAATTTATCCCCTGTAGAAGGGTGTAAAGGATTGCTTGGTTGCTCCCTGTGGATTTCTTCCTGTTCCTTCTTAGTTCATATTTTTTTCCAGAAGAGCTCAGCAGTGAATCCAATTTAGTTCATGTTCTACTCTTTGCCTCCTTTGATAGCCCCTTTGGAGTGAAGGGTGTCATATTGTCCATAGCTTCACAACTTTTCCATTTGCTCAGTGTGTTCAGATGAATCTGACTTTCTAATGTTCAAACCAAAATTCATCCGAGTGAATGGAAAAATTCCTAATTCCCTCAGTTTCTGGGCCTCATAAACTTGGCTTGTTTCTCCAAAGCTTTGCGCCTTTTGTATAATTATTTATATCTTTGCAAAGCAGGGGGAAAGTTTTTATAAGTGTTGCCCAAATGGAATATTAGGATTTCACACCCCCTCTGCATTGTTGTAAATGATTGTATGAGCTAGAAAAAACAGAAAATCTGTTGCACTGAATTAAACAAAATTAATGATTTGGAGTTCATGCTGGCCTTAGACAGGCAGAGCAAAGTACCAGCAACTCTGCCTAGGAAATGTAGGGAGAAAAGCCAAACCTCATAAACATTTCCTTTAAAGGCAAATAGGTTTTGAAACAATGTAAATAAAGACATTACCAAAAAAAAAAATGTTTTTCTTCTATGGATGGACCATCCAGCATGGTGGATTTTTTTCCATTTAGGAAAAAAAAAGAACATGAAAAACAATCAAAATCTATCAAAAACAATGCAATATGGACACGAGAAACATCATCTAATGAAAGATTAACTTTTTTTTTTTTTTAGGAATTCAGGAGCTGTTAGCGAATTCTTTTGTATTTTAAATCCTTGTGTATTTCTTTTGTATTTTTATAACTGTGCAAAATAGCAGATGCTAACACTAACATATCTCTTATTTACAAAAGTAACTATAGATTCAAATGAACCACTTGCAAAAATATGACCTTGCTCTTCTCCCTTGTTAAGAGATACAGCCTTCCTGCCTCCTTTTTGACCGAGCCCATGATAAAGGTACATGTCAAAGTTGAGACTTGAACCCTAAAGACTATAGCAGGCTGACTTCTTTTTAGCTTACTGAAAGATGTATGGTTATAGCGTAAGCCTCAGGTCTGCATATGCACAGCGTTATTTCATTTTTAGAATAGAGCCTTCACAACACCCTTCAGCCTGGAGGTAAAGGCTTTTAACTGTCTCCTGCGGACTGCGAAAGGAAAGCACAGTCTCAGACCACGCTGTGGCTCTGGTCTCTTCCCAGTCCTTGCTGCTGCAACTGGAGCTCCACAGAGGCAGCATCCCCAGGAGAAGAAATTAAAACAAGGAGAGAGACTCTAATACTAATGCAGACAGTAGGCTGTTAAATAACTCTCTGTGCATCAGGCACACAGTGCCTGGAATGAAGCAAAAGCCCCAAAGCCAAGCTGATTGTTTATTGATACAATTTTTGTTCTAAAAAACGCAGATTTGCAGCAGGACCAAATGCTTTTCTGATATGGCTAAAAAGATGTCTGAATGAACTCACAGATTATAAAACACACTAGAAAGTGAAGCTCACTTTTGCTTTCCCAGTTGCTTAGGTGATTAACATTAGATAAATACAGTTCTTTCTATGCCTGTTCTTAAATCTTTAAGACAAAGAGGTTTTGACTTTCTGTTGCAAAATGTGAAGGTGTTTCAAAAGCCAGATTTCACCAGAGTCAGGGCCTCCTCCTTTCCCTTTATTTGTATCGCATTTCTGCTGTGAAGGTCACCTCATAGCCACTAGCTGTACACCCTCCAAACTGCGCGAGGGCCTGGAGCTCCCTTAGCTGGGACTGTCCCTCGGGGCTACCGAGTTCGCTGCTGTGTATGCMGCAGTCTGGTTACATGTGAAGTTCATGCTGGTTAAAAATATCAAGTCATATTTAATTTTTTTTAGTGCCATTAACACTCATAAGCATTAGAACAGCAAAAGTTGGTTGAGAAGTGTTATCCGTGAGAATGAGCAGCTTGCTGGGCTAGAAATCAGGATACCAGACTTTGGCCTCTGGCTTCGTGACCAAACTCTGTACCCCTGAGCCAGTCAACTCATTTCTAATTCCTCTCTATTTTTTCTGTACCGTGTCTATTTGGAGAGTAGGTCCTCTGTGACACGGATTGTCTCTCGGAGGATATTTGTGCAGCGCGTGACACAGTAGGCCTCGATCTCAATTGATGGCTCCAAAATCCTACTACAAAAATTGTCATGTACAATGGCTCCACAAAACTCTGTTCTGCTATGTGTTTTCCTTCCTCTCTGAGGATCCCAGGCTACTCGTAACTGAGCATCAACATGAGATAGGGAAGTGCTGTTGCCCTCATTTGACAGATCAGGAAACAGAAGTACAGAGATGTGGAATGAGTTTCTCCAGCTCATGCAGCAAACAGGCTTTTTTTTTTCTTTCGACTTTTTTTCCTCTCCCAACTCATTAATATAAAGATAGAAAACATTTTGAAAAACAAAAAATTCCCAGCATATCTTCAAGTTTTACCTTCTGCTTCCTCTCCCTCTCCAAGAGCTGACAGAAGCCACCGCATCTGCAAGTATGTGCTTCCTTTCAKGTCTGCTCTGCCCTGCTTTGCTCCTGACCTCTGGAAGCTCTCCAGGCATTCCTGGAACAAATCTTAACCAAGCAAAAAGGTCTTGTCTCGACAGTGGCAGCCTGGACATGCCTATAATGCCTAACCTATCCTGAGGTTATAGAAACCTGCATCCATCTAGCCCTATTTACCCACAAAATGGCCCTTTTCTGTAAACGTTGAACATCCATGCATAGAGAGTAATCAGATTTTTTTTTTTTTTTTTGCATGTGGTAAAATGCTTCTAACTGGGAATTGAAAGGAATGTTATCACCTTTCATTTAACCTCGCAGCTCCGCAGTGGAGGAGAAAAATGAGAATTGTGTCTAGTTTAAAGACGAGCAAATTGAGGTAAAAGATCATAGTATCACTTGTCTGGCCCCCACCACGATCAGAAGTGACCCTGGGGGGCTGCAGCTGCTGGCCGCCGACCTGGGCAGCCTGGCTGGGAAGGCAGCCCCATGCCTGGCAGCCCAAACCTTCCCATCAACGTGCACAGAAAGACAGAGAGCTCTCGTTCGGGCTTTGCGTATTGTGCATTATTTGCAGCTGCTTCAAAAAGGAAGCTTAAAATAAAAAGTTATTTCAGGCCTATTTCCTGGGTTGTTGTTTGTTGGTTTTTTTCTTATGTTTTTCAGCTGAAGCCAAATAACATGAAGTAAATGTAGCCATGGCTCCCAGTGTGGTGTTTTCCTAACTCACAGGGACACCTAGTGGGCAGGGTAATGTATGTCGGTAAAGGAAAAAAACAGCTCCCTTGACATCCCCCGGAGAGCAGGATTTTGCCCTGTGTCATGCAATGCAGAATTTGCACTAGCGTTATTCTTATGCAGGGTTGGCAGGAGTTTGCAGCCTACCCTGCTTCCCGGGAAAGCGGTTGTAACTTGGGAGCAGCATCTAAACTACAGTTAGAGGGAAAACACCACCAGCCTAGCTTTTGCTTGGTTTAGTCTTTTAAAGCCTATTGCGGTCAATAATAACACCCACACTGGTATATGCGAAAACTGGACTGGTGGCGGCGGGGTTTCCCAGGAGGTGGGGACCCAAGTGGGCGCTATGTCGGCAGGCGCCGTGTGTGGCACGGCTGCAAAGGAGCACCCTCTGGCTCCCGCTGTAGGGAGAAAGACACTGATGAGTATATATATACAAATATATATATATATATATATATACACATTTTAGATTAGCTGCAGCTTCTGAATCAGAAGCAGATTGCCTGAGGAGCAGGAAGCAGTTGTGCTCTGGATCTTCCGAAATCCTCCTCTTCTGATCTAATTCTGTGCTAGCAGTAGAGCTGCCACAGTTATGGTTATTAAGGTTTTTTTTTTTTTTAACTTTTCACCAGAAGTATAGTAGAGGTATAGAAATTCTGTCTTAGGATTAATAGACTCTTGCATCATTTCTGTCCTATGCGCTATATTAAGGAGCATCTAAATCCTCAGCAAATATTCTYGTTGTGCTAGAACAGCATGCAAATTCATAGGTACAGTGCTTTTCTTTGCTGGGCTTTCAGGATAAATATAGTTGCTTATTCCTTATCAGTGCTCACACTTAATTCTCATTTAATGAAATTAATACATTTAAAAGAGGAGGGGAAAACTCGGTTCCTTTTCGACAGAGCTGCATTGACAGTTTTGTAGCAGGACATAAATATCTGTATTCTAAATGCTGATGACTGGAACAAACAGTAGACATTGTATTTAATGAGACTTTTGACACTAGTAGCCTGAATTCTTACATGTATGCTAGCCAAATATGGTTTATACAAAACGATGATTATCAGTGTGTATACAAATAGTTGAAAAAACCCTCACAGAATTATTGCCAATGACTCAATGTCAGATTGGAAGTAAATTTCAAGAGAGTATTCCAAGCAGATGTGCAGAGATGTTTAGGACTGGTTTTTGTCAATATTTTTATTAGCGACTTGAAGGATAAATATAGAGTGCACTTACAGAATTTGCTCAATCTGGCAGGCAGGATGAGAATGCAAAATGATCTTGATAAATTGGAGAGATGGTCTCAGATCAACAAGATGAAGTTCGATAATGACAAATGTGAAGTGCTACACTAGAGAGGGAGATATCAAATGCATAAATACAAAATAGGAAATAATGAGCTCAGCATCAATGTGATAGAAAATGATCTTGTGCATATAGTGGTTCATAAATTAAATATGACTCAACAATGTGATTATGTTGCAAAAACTGCAAACCCCACCTGGAGTTCTGTTAATAGAAATGTTGTATGTGACACACAAGAGATTGTGTGGGCATTAGATGTCTGCAGTTCTTTAATTACAGCCTGGGAGCCGAAGGAGATCATGCTCCCCATCACCTTCCTGACCTTCCCTGTCCCCTCTCCCAGGGCCCTCTCCTGAGCCACAACCATTCTTCACTGTCTTCCTCCATGACAGATTTTAGACCTCTTCTTCCCCTCAGAAAACATGGCCCGCACTCCTGCTGCCTCACGTCCTTCCTTCTCATGGAAATAAATGTTTGGCGATGCCAGAGGAGGAGGTGTCCAGACACCTCTTCTCCACGCACGCATCTCCTAATTGTGGCAATGTGCTCTGCTCGGAGAAAGCTCACCAGGACCTCTGCAAGGGGGACATGTGCTTCCACAGCTGCTCTAGCTCCTGGAAATTTTGTTCTGGAGCAGGGCAGGATCACACAAACTCAGTGAAAGTTTGTCACTTGAAGACAGAGTTGATCTCAAAGGGGAAATCAATATTTAAAAAAAAGAGAGAAGGAAACAATCCTCTGAAAATGACCACTCTCCCAGGCAATGGAAGCAAGTGGTGGGAAGTGATTGTATTTTATTGCCTCATTTTTATATCAAGGTGAAATTTTTGGAGAATTTTTTAAATTCTCTGTGATTTAATATACAGAATCTCCATTCCACTGTGTGATGAACATGGGAGCTAACCCAGAGCTCTGCCACTAACCTGGATTGCTTTCGTGTTGTTTATCCCCCAAAAGCCAGAGCCAGGCGGCAATGATGGAGCCAGCTCAAGTCCTGCCCTTCCTTCAGCATGGACAGGTCAGTCAATCCTCATCTGAATTAAAGAGGAAATGTGCTGTGTAAAAGTTACAGAGTGAGGTGTCATACCTTGTGTAATTTTAAACCATGTGAGCAGGCAATTTACTCAGATTAAAAATCCACCTGTTGTGATTTTGGAATACAGGCTTAAAAGCAGGATATGCCAGCAAGTTTTAATAAAAAATTCATATACCGTATATTTCAGAAACCATAAACTGGTCACATAAAAATCATGCTCTTTAGGTCGTCACACACAAAAGCCTCTCCTGAGGCCTGCCACTAGATGGCAAACTTTAATTTTTAAATTCTGAATGTCCCCTCCAAGAGATTTGTCCAGACTCTGTTGGTGCCCGACTTGGCTGAGCAGGGTCCCCGGCCCCTCCTGCATGCCGTCGGTGTGTGCCCACTCCCTCTGGAGGGCAGCTCCTCTTCCCCTTCCCACTTGCTGGTTGGGGGCTGCGAATTTTCATCAGAATATTTTATTCTTGGAAAATGACAATTGTCCACACTGGAGATTTTACTGGGAACGTACCATTTACTTGCACGTGCAAAATAGTCATGGTACACTTTTTCAGGCCCATCACTGCCAGTTTTCCCAAATTACAGAACCCCAACAGGGACAAGTAGCTCTCCTGCCGTTTTTCTTTGCATGGAAATTCCTGGTTATTGCCCTGAGCAGGGACATGGGTGACAAAGGTTCAAGCTGCGAGTCAGGATCAGTGAGGTGAGGACTGGAAGCGGGCTGTCCTGGGTGGGAAGCGGGCACTGGGGCTTGCAGCTGCTGGATAACGCTCAGTTGCTCCCCCAGGACTGCTGCCTTCCTCCCTTCAGCCTTGGTTTTTCTCTCTTCGTCGCCAGCTTGGGTTGGTGGCACTGTAGAACAGAACAGCTTTTCAAGGCTCAGAGCATTTTATAGAGTGGGAAAAACTCTTTTTGCTCTTCTCTCCCTGATGGTTATCTTGAAAACCTGTAAGAGGTAAGTTAAGAAAGTGGCTCTAATGAACGTGATCTTCTCCGGATTCTAACCAATCCCCAAGGAACTAGGCACAAATGTAAATTAAAGTGGTGTCAACAATGCAAGTTACCTCAGATCTTACCAATGCTTGCAATATTATGAGAAGTACTATTTTCACATAAATTTTTAAAGCTATTTTAGGAAACTTTAATAATATTGCCCAAATCGATCTTCATTTGCTTATAAACTTATGAAATTATTCATCCTCCCTGTCAGCCATGTGTGTTGTCTTATTTTAATCTGTAAATTTATTTCAGTGTGAGCAGTACAAAGAAACTCACCTTTGAGATGTATGCTTCTCTATATAGAAATGCATTGTTAGATTGTGTTTCATAACCACAGGTTTCTGTATTCGACCAACAGTCAGTCTTATGTGGGACATGCTTCTAACATGGCTACTACAAGATGCTTGTAAATAGCATTACCAGGGAGTGTGCTTCCTCACCTCAGCAGATGATATTTTTGCACCCTCAAGCATGGCAACTAATATGCCTTGTATGGTATTCTTTCCATCCATTTGCAATTCTCATTCATGATGATTCTTTTAGCTCTTTTAAGTCTTGCATATCAAGTAATTCATTATACAGTCATCCTCTATACACTAAATCTCTTGCAGAATTTTGTGTGTTGGGCAAAATACTGCCTGCATTTACTTTTTGTTGCCTTTTGAATTATATGGAATAAATGACATGAGAGAAKATACATTTTTCATGTTAATGTACTTCTAGAATTTAATTATTTTCTGATTATTTAGTCCTAGAGTCAGTCTTGTCACCAGAAAGCAAAATCAGAGAGATTCCTTACAGCTGATGAAGAGTCAGCTCTTCACCAACTGAGCTCCACAGTCTTCAGAGCCTCCATTTTGAAGACCCACCTGCCCAGGGAGCAAGGGTCTCCGCTGTCTCCACGCAGTGCAATTAATCATCTCTGTTCAAAGTAATTTCCTCAAACAAATCTTTGCCAGTGGGAATTTAGGTGCCCCAGAAAGATGAGGAGTTGAAAATACCCTGCGGTTGAGTAAAAGACTTCTGTCTCCAGACCTCCTGGTGAAACCCTTTCCATGAGGCATGGGCTCTTCTAAGAAATTCAGATGTGGGCTCCTACCTACATCTTTTTTGCTTTCTATGAGATTGAGATTCTTAGTTCCTCTATACCCTTCTGCAAATAGCTGTCCACACTAATGTTTTCCAGGATTTGATTTAAGTGTCAGGTGGCTGATGACAGAGACAAACTAAGCCCAGATACCTCCCTTTCCCTTTCCCTTCTAAGAAAGGTTGGGAACTTTGATCTCCATCGTGGATTTTTTCTCTTTCCTCGCCATTTTGTCAGGCCTGGGCAGCTTTCCAGTGATACTTCTTATAAAGGTAAAAATTCAACTTTAAATAACCCACTCAATGTTAAGGCAAGGAATCCAGGATTTTCCAAAGTCTTGTTTCTCTGGTGGACTCTCACTTCAATGCCTTTCAGTAATGAGAATCATAGGGAGGCAAAAAAGACTCATTTAGGGTCAAACAGCAAGTAAGTAATACATTATTATTTATTATTTCCTACAGGCGTAAGCTGAAAACCACAGAGGAAGATTTGGTTTCAGAATGTATATTCATTTTTAATAGAGGAGGRCTGGCTTTGGGAAGGAGGAGGCTGTATACTCTTTATTTTCAGTGTGAGGAAAGCATCTGGTAATTGCACAAGGGCAGGGTTTTGTTTTGTTTCATTTTATTGGGCTCTCACTCAATGCTCTTATCTGTAGTCAGGATGAGTGCAAAGGAGTCCTAAAGGCTACTTGCAGGAGTCCATGCTGGCCTGTAGCAGCCTGGAATGCCTGGGACTGAATGCACATGCATTTTGACACTGGAAAAAATCACACGGTTGTTGTTAACCTTCTCTAATATCAAAAACCGTTCACCCTATGAAGAAGAGAAGCCTCAGGTAAGAGGTGAGCACTGCCATCCACTCAGTCAGGATCTTACCAGCACATGATGGACATTCCCTGCGGCTCCAAACAGTCAAAAAATATCAGAGATGCAGAAACCATTCAGGCTGTCTTCCCTACATATATGGAAGGAAAGAAGGTTACAAGCCACTTCTGAAAATATTCTTTCCTTTCCAAGTTGACTATAATCATCTTCTGTTCAAGGAGAAAACAGCTGAAATGTAATCTGTCCATTAGACACTACAGCCTTAAAGAACACAAGGCAAAGATCAAGCAATGAAAAAAGATCCAGGGAGGGACTGGACCATATCATATAAGCAGTTGGATCTATGGCAGCTCATTCATTATTGCTGAAAGGTGCTTGTTTTGAGGGACAGAGTGGCACAAGGGATTGGTGATACTGCCCAGACTGGCAGCCAGTGAAACTCATCACTGTTTCTCAGTGATTTGATAGCTTATGTCAAGTGTACCAATCTCAAACTACTTCCCAGGGGATAAATGTCTAGGAGGCAAAATCTGCCGCCAACAGCAAGAAGTGATATGTTAGCCAAAGGCAAGCATGGCCTGATGATTATTCTGTTTTTTCCCTGGCAACGGTTGTTCCACCATCTTACAGCTGAGGCTCGTGGAAGATGGTATTTACCCTGTGGCATGCCCAGGTTGCCGTATTTGGTGGTCTCTGGAGGGAGGTACACATTACACCAACCAGAGTGAGACTGTACATGCAAATGCAATGACTATCTCATATACTTTTCCCTATTTAGCTCTAGGATTTAGGGAATAACTTTGTCTTTTGCCTTGTATTTCTGACAGTGTCTCTCACAACAGGGTGCCGGTGTTCACTGRGGGCTCTGCGTGCTAGAGCAATGCAGTTGCTCACATGGCATCCAGAGCTGCAGTGTGCTGCCAGCCTGCCACACAAGGCGTATGCCGTTGTTAGTGCTGCCCACCAAATGCGTTGCGCAGACCTGCTTGTTACGTGTCATGTTAGATCCAGGCCCACAGCCAGACTGTGCAGCTCAGACCCACTTCGCCCTGAACTTCATGTGGGGTAAAGAATTGTTGAAAACAAGGCTGGCATTCCCCAGCTTGGCCTCTGTAAGCATTTTTAATTAACAGCTATCAAATTCTGTGTATTCGGGGCTATTAGCAACATTGACTGAACTAATCCATTGAACCTGTAGGTAAGGCCATCCAGATCTTTCATTTCTTAATTAACTTCTATGGTTGACCTCAGCAGGTATCATTTAGTAGTATTCAGCTGAACATTTGCAACTGTAGCTTGACAGAAGTTTTGAGTTCAAAATTATATTGTTTATTATTTTTTCCAAGGATGCTGAATAAGAACAATTTTACTTTGTGTTATRGTATAGCCTCATTGCCTACTGCACTAGATATTATGCAAACATATACCTAGGGTAATATGAAACCAAACATGTTAAAAAAATCTAATGAATACTGGATAGAAAAAAGGGGAATCATTGTCTGATTTTTTCAAATGGGGTTTTTGTCGTTGCTCAGAAGAAAACAATATTTTAAGGTTGCAAAATTTTTCATGAAATAGGAATTTCATTTTTTCATGTGTTCTCTCTGACAAATCCTGGAAACATTTAGATTTTCATTAACTATTTAATATCAGATTCCTCAGGTGGTGCAAAAAAAGAAATCAAAACAGTAACATCAGTAATGGTTTTTCAAAATGTTGTGTTAGCATTCAAACCATTCCCTTTATACAGTGGGGTAGTAAATAAAATGAGCTTTGAATGAAGAGCTGGTTTTATGAAAAACATTAGTTACTGATGCAAAAGGTGCATGGAATATAGGCTTACTCTGGAAGGCAATAAAAAGCCTTTGCAATTCATTTTTAATTTTTAACTTTATACATGCCATCATGAGTCTATAAAAATGTAACATGCTTATATTGTTTTCCCGTGTGTTATACTGAGTACAAAGTGTAGCTCTTCCAAAAAGAGGCTTTTTATTTTTTCAACAATACTGTTCAATTTTTCCACCAGTCAATAATCATATGTAGAGCATGGATTGGGGAAGGTCTGGTTCTGATCTCAGGCTGGGATAAACCAGGAGTTAATCCATAGAATCAGTTGTGTGACAAGGAGAGAAAATGGTTGTGAGATCAGAATAAAGGCTTCTGCTTCTAGGAAGACTCATTAAGCAGTATATAGCTAGCTAATTTTCCTGGAGAGTCGCTTCAGAGCCTTTCACATGCTTATTTTATTCTTTTTTTTTTTTTTAATACACTGGAGCAAAAAAAAAGCTGAAAACAAAATGTTTCTAATTCTAGTTGTTCCAAGCCATATCTTAAGGTTCGGTACAAAACAAACCATACATAAATAGTGGAAAACAGTCCGCATCTTGTTGCCATGACAATGCCCTACTTATAGCACATTAAGCTGATTCATGTCTTTTCTCACCTCACTGTTAATAAATTATGGTGGCTGATGAGAATTAAGCCAGCTGGAAGAGCTAGTGAATGTAAGCAGCAAATTAATTTGCTACTTAATCGTGGTGTTCTTTTGGGGAATTACCCTCTACATAGCAAATAGTATCTTACTATATGTAAAATGATAGGAATAGGTTGAAATGGCTAATCTTTTTTTTCTTTTTAATACTGATGAATCCCAGTTTATTGCCATATCAGCAAGAACTGGCACAATCCTGCTCCCGTTGTAGGCAGCGGTACCGACTTCAGTTGATGGAGGATGGAGCATTTCATGGCCTCCTCCACTGCTTCATCAGTGAAGATGACAGTGAATAATTCCTTAACACCCTGATTCCTCAAATTTGGTTCGTGTTTTCTCATTTAATACGTAGGGCATTTGGCCAACAGCTGCTGAAGCACATCACCTCCAACCCAGCACCTTTATGTTAAACAGACGTGCCATGCCTACATATACGGAGTTTGCAACAGGGACCTCATTACTCAGTTCATGTGTGAATAGGATTTATACAAGTCACAGTGCAAGGGCTTTAGTGAAGGTGGCCATTGGTCAGTGGTGATCAAAATTTAGACTTCTTAATATATACTCATGATGGAAAAGATTTTCTCATTTTTCTGTAGAGATTCAACAATGGTAGAACTGAATAAACACTGTATAGCTGATAATAACAACCTTTTACAGAAACCAGCCATACTTCATTCAAACCTTTGCCTCTATCCTCACTTGAAGTCAATAAGCTCTAACAATTTATATATTGGAGAACTTTCTGAGTTACAAGTACAAGGACCTTGAAAAATAGCAAATGCTTGCTCTCGAGACGTGAAATCTGAGAAACACTAACTGAATTCTATTTATAAATATTCCGTGATCTTAAAGTATTTGCTCAAGTGCAGGAGTTCAATTGCTTTCCCTACATTTTTTTCTCTGCTGACTCTTTGCATTCTTCTTCAATAGTTTCAGTTATCTTCAGCTGTAAATAGATCAAATGCAAATTTTCTTTGGCCTTGCACTTCAGCTTAAGTAAACTGAAGAAACATTACCTGAGCAACAGTATCTGAGAAAGCCAAAATAAATAATCACTCGGTATAGCTTGGCCAAGCTAAGCCTTGCTCCTTTTGATCCATAATTTCATCAGTTTCTTTCAACAATATGAAAAATCACTGTAGCCTAGCATCTGCTTAGCCATCCAAATGCTGTTGAAATAGACATCTCCACATTTTAGTTTTGTCAGAAAAGTCTCCTACAGGTAGTGGCTTATTGTTCTGAATTTAAGAGTTTCCAACAGTGCTCATTGCATTCAGTTTGGAGATGTCTGCAATAACAGATGTTAGCATTTCTTTCATTTTATTCTGCACCAGCAGATTGGATTCTGCTTTTTTGGTGAAGAGGATGAACTGGTCCAAAATGCCTTTTTTCTGTCTTTAGCAGGGGAGTATTGGACAAGACCTGGGGATGGCTAAGAGACCTTGGTTAATGGAGCAAGAAATATTAGCAACTCTAAACCCATAAAGCCAGAATTCCTAGACTTCTTGTAATTCCAAGGCACAGAACAAAACTTCATACTGAAGATTTTTACCTAAGTTGAATTTTTGCCAATTATCTGTGAATGTTGCAAAAGCATTGCATTGACATATGCTTAAGAGTTTCTGAAAATTGCAAGAACCAATGTGAAGTTCACTTTCAGACTTTCAAACATGGCTTTGCAGTATGCTTCAGGAAACTATGAGTTGTCTGTATCCTAGTTTTACTCATTACCTCTCCTTTTTCATCATATGATATCTGCATTAATTATCTGCGATGGAATCACACCTGGAACCAATATCCAAATCACATATAAAAGAAATGAGCACCACTCTCCTCTGCYGTTCTCCATTGTGTCCTACTAGGGCATTAGCTGCTGCATGTTGGCTTAAAATCTCTCTCCTTCAGGGCAGCTGAGCAGATTTACAGCAGCTGACTGATGCTCTTATGCAGCTTGGTGTGCATGGAGGTGTGTGGATTTTGAGGGCTGGTGCTAAGGAAAGGTAACAAGCCATTTCCATATCTCCTTTTGATTTGTTTTCCCTACTTGAAGATGTAGGTGAGGAGGTCTGCAGCCACTCTTTTGGTTACTTCCTCTTGGATTGCTTCTGCAGCAGGTACTGTGCAACTGCAGTGAAAGAGGCTGTGGCAGCAAATGGCCATATAGCTTCTGCTGGAGCCTTGTTATGATGGGGTTGGGAAAGGCAGTGGTGTAGAAGGCTTTGTGATGCAAATGGATTGTGTCTCAGCACAGATGTTTCCTTCCCTGTATACTGTGGGAAAAAAAAACAAAAAAAAACCCAAAAAACAAACTTAGTTTAGAAAGGAGCATGGCCTCTGAAACCAGCCACTACCTTCTAGACAGCCTGAATGAAGAGCTGTCCTGCTTACACATCTCTGATGTTTGGCAGATTTTTCCTATGCTCCTGCAAGATCCTGTCCACATGTACCTCTGGGAGTCATGGAGCCAAAGGTCTTTATAGATTATCAAAAATGTTCTCCATTTCAGGAAATAGTAGGTGGAAATCATGAAAGACAAAGCAAAAATGCATTCAGCTGAAAGACAGCTTACCACTATGATCTTTAACTTGACCATAGAAGCTCATTTAAAAAGCAGTTTAAATCTAAGGCATGTTTTTTTGTTATCTTGATTGCTTTAGCTCATATTCATTATAATATTCCCACCCTCAGCCCCATTTTATAAGTTAATATTTAAAATAGAAGTGAAACTGTTTTATACTTTAAAATCTCAAAATTAGGTTTTCAGCTTCTGTGTTTTGACTTATCATTGCTTCTTCTGATATAACTATATACAATGATATATCAGCTTAGAGTCTGACTTCTCATGTACCTTTCTTAAAGGAGATGACACAAAAAAAACCCCACAAAATAAGTCTAAACACAACTGTGAATTGTTCATTTGGGACTCTGTAGACAAATGACCAGCAACACTCTGTGCTCTTAACACAGCTTAAGATCACCTCAGAGTGGTTGTGTTGTCAAATAATGAACAAGGAAGAAGAGTTGCCAGTCTGCTTTTCACATGCAGAAGCAGCTGAGCTCAAAAGTTGCAGAACTGCAGTATTTTCTTAACCTAATACAAGCAGTGATATTGTCTGAACATGTTAATATTATGCACCAGTGCCAGGATATGAATAATAATCATAATCACTAATTTAAAAAGTATTAATGCTTGTGATGACCTTTTATTTCCCCAGATACAGTTTTTTCAGGTTTTTGGCAGCTATTTTTCAGACACAGTCTGATCAGGTTGATTACTTCAGCATTTAGAACAAATGATCTTAACATTGCCTTAATTTTGTATTCATCCTGTGTGTTAGAGATGTTGATATGGTGACTGGGATATCAGTTGCTCATCTGCAACAAGTATCTGATCCTGATTTCCAAGAAATCAGTGGAGATTTTGCCTTCAGTGATTAGAGGAAAACCCAAATCTCCCATTTTCCCACGCTTTCATCTTGGGGGGGGGGGGGAGGAAATGTGTAATTTTGATATTCTGAGGAGACTCTCTTGACAGTGCTACTTGCAATCTGTTTAGAGTTTCTTAGACTTCACTCATTTACAGTCACATGCCATATCTGTGGCAGTTACAGAAATGACTAACTTTGTAGGAACTATACTAGGGAAGTGTGTAATGTTTGCCTATCTAAGTACTAGAAAAACCATTATCAGATGACTGATCAGTATCCTTGAGGGCTACAAGTGACCTCAGAGTTTAGAATTTCAAATCTGTGATATTTAGCAATAGTTTTGCCTGGAGATTGTATGGCAGTCCTTTTTCCTTCTTCCAGGCTTTAACACTAAAGGTAGTTGCATCAAGATAGAGGGTCTGGAGTGTGTCAGAAGTTGTGCCAAGAGACCTGTGGCTTCACTTTTTTTTTTGTTCCCCCTCCCCTCCCATTGAATTTATGGAGAATGCCATCGCTAGAGTAACTGTAATTAAAATAAAGTCTAATGCTTTTCTGGTGGATAAGCCTGTTCCTCAAGCCTACTTAGGAAGGCCGTGCCTGCTGGTGAACCGGCAGCAGGACTTGAGCCCAAAAGACAGGCTGTGCAGAAAGGGACCATGAAGACTGGAAATATGGCCAGTGGCAGCGCCAGGGACCCACAGCTTCTCTGGTGACTGCTGCTGCTCTTGATGGCACTCCCCAGTAGGTCACCCCATCACTTCAGCTGATTTCAATGGCACTGGCACTTAGAAATTGGGTTAGTCTAACCTCTTTCTCCTACTAGTCACATACTAAGGGCTTAAGGGTGAAAGTTGTGGACATACAAAGACAGAAGTGGAAGGGAGTGAGCTTGGTTATCAAGTCCAGACCACTCTTATGGCTGTCAGCTGGTCTGCAACTTAAATGGGTCACCAAAAAATCCACTGTACCAAACCCAGGCACTGCAAGACACTGATAGCTAATATGTTAGTCARTTCTCCATATAGTGTCCTGCTTGTCATCTTCTGCAATAAAAACCTCTTTAAAGATGAGACTTGAGATCTCTTTCCATAATCTGAAGTAGTGACAGGATACTGTCATTCACTTGCTTCTGTTGCAAAATCTGCACAGTGGCAGACAGCCACKAATGAAATACTATTTGCCTGTTTTGTTGTTGTTCTTGTTAGCAATGTTAACTGTTAAAGAACATAGAGCATATATTCTTTAAGTGTGCATATACCTGTCTCTTACTGCTGTGATGTGAACCAGTATCTCCATATATGGTACCTATTGCAACCAGTGATCCCAACTGTGCCTCAGCTGTTTTCATTAAGAAAGTCAGGATATTATCTGTCTTCTGGCAGACAGGTTTGGCTAACAATTGCCATCTGCTTAGCGTTAAGCATGAAACTTAAACAGACTCTTGCGTAATTAAAAGGACATGCTGGCTGCAGGTCAGCAGCAGAGCGTTTGCCAGGGCTTTGCTCAGATACAGACCTAAGGTGTCTGCTGCAGTTCTTTCATCTTAAAGGTAGATTGGTGACGGTAGTGACTGCTGTTTCTTTAAACACCATTTAGGGTTGTGGTCTGAGGAAAGAGGAACAGCCTTGTTAACTCAAGCGTATTTTTCCCTGCAATACTATTATGTTGCTACTTGGAAACTTGAGGGAAAAGACTCTCTTACTTAAAATAGTATTTAAATTTTGTCTCTGTTTAATAACAAATGCCACCATAGATGATACTCCACGGTCCCAGCTTTCTGTGGGTTTTGTGAAGCTACTGGGACGTGCTTCCCATGCGTAGCAGTGATCAGTGAGTGTTTTCCCTGCAGTGTGTGACTCGCTGTTGGTGTTCCCGCGCTGCCTGGGCTCCTGCAGCCATGCCCAGGTGAGGATGTTCCCACCGGCAGTGAACGGAGCCTGTGGGGGAGGCTCTTGATAGCACTGATGGAAGTGAGCAGTTTTCCTTAATTTGTGAACCTGCTAATGGTTCTTGCAGTCTGGGTGATTTCAGAAGTGGCTTTGGGGCAGCTGGAGGAGCCACGTGCGGCCCAGCGAGGCTGTCCTGGCTGTGCGTCAACGGCAGCACTGCTGCTGGCACCCAGCTGTGCGCATGCTGATGCTTTGTACCCACCTGGGGTGGAGAGCAGAAGAACCAGCAGGCATGAGTCAGGTTTTAGCAGTCTAGATCAGCCCTGGGACAAGAGGCAGAGTCGCAGTCATCTTTGGGAAGCAATGTGAGTTCGTAAGGTAGGGCAGGGTCACACGAGTGCTTATGAATTGCTGTTTATTTTATCCTAGGGCACAAAGAGAAAGAAAAGAACTGCTTCCAATAACCATGTTAATTTATCTGTGCATATTTGAACAGCTTGATATGCTGGGTGCAATTTAACATGGCTTAATTCAGTCTGCAACTCAACTATGGCTCTTTTTTCTGATACTAGAAAATCTGAACAGATTCCTTTCTTTCCCTGTGGCAATGCATCTTTTGATGTCCTAAGCTATCCAGAAATCATCTAATAAATCCCAATTCAGAGAAACACAGCTTGAGCTATGTGCTTGAAGTCTTATGGCTTCTGTAGAGCCACTTGGGATTTATGGGAAATCTATTATGGTCAATACATTCTTTTAATTATAAGATCAGGTGTCTATGCTAGGCAAAAGTTTTCTAGGTTTCTCTGGTCAGTTCCATCAGAGATGGTCCAGACAAATGCTTTTTATAACTTTTCTGGTTTTGTTTGTTTTGCCTGGCTGCCATTAAGCTTTCTATGTATTTTTTCCCAACTGGACTGCTGTTTCCCCTCTTCTTTCCTTTCATGTCATCTTGCTTTCCATCATATTCCTCTTTCTTCCTTTTGTGCTTACTGAGGGCTTTCTCCTGCAAGCCTCCCACTGAGGCTGCCAAGCGCTCAGCAGCAGCCCTGGTGCAAGGTGTCGCTGCTCCTGCCAGTGTCTGTGGCCAGTGCCCTTGCCTCTGCAGCAGCGCAGGGCCTTCCTCCCTGCTCCTGACTTAACAATCATATATATTGTTTGGCTGGGTCTGGTGGTTTTTTTCCCTTTTTTCAGTCAATTCGGTTTCGACAGAGGCCTAGTCATGAAGAAAGTTAAAGGATCCAGCCCTACAACATGGTACTCGGCCTTTTTAACATCCCCCCTCCCCCCCTCCCCGGCCCTGCACTGTGCTTTGGATCTTATGCCTGAGCAGAACTGGCAAATCAAGTGTTAAAAATTTTGCCTGGCCCCCATAAAATCTTGAGAATGGCTCAGAAATCACGGGGCTGTTTTTAAGAGATTAGGGCTCTTTTTATTTTGTTTCCAGACTTTTAATAAGGCCTTTGCATACATTTGAGTCACATTTTCAGGCTTTATTCTGCAACTGTGAGGGCTAAAACGTTATCTTTTAGAATGAAACTGGAATTTTGGGTCCTCAACTTTTGACTGCCAAATACTACAGTAAAATTGTGAGATGTTAGCTCTTCTGGTCTTCTAAAGTAATTTCTTACAGTGAACCCCCCCTGCACTGAGGTGGTTCTTGATTTGTGCAAACCAATCTTTATTTTCATCTGTTGCTTTTGAGAAGCCAGCATGTATGTGCAATCTCTGATCAGTGTGAACTTAATGAGGGATGGCTAATAAATATTTCTGTATTTACCAAGAAATGAGTTTGTTGTATCTATGCTTCACCACCCTTCCCCAAGGCTATGTGATCTCTCCCAAATCCTCACCACATGTGGCTGATCCAAATGCTGTGTAATCCTGATGCAGTTTGGTTCACTTTGAATCAGCAAAGCATTTTATATGCTTTTAACCTACATACTACAAACCACACCTGTAGGGGGCTGCTAATCTAATTTTGCTTCACAGTGGTGGTAGCAAGCAGGTCACTTGTGGAGTTAATGTCAGCTGTTCCACTAATTACTGTAGGAAAGTGATCCCATTGTTCCCACAGAAAATGTCCAACTCCAGCATGTGAGGCACTTTCAAGGCACTAATTCCATTAATGCTCCATTTTTGCTTCATTTGATCTATGCAGTCCATATCCCAAAGTGGGGTAGTAAATCCCCAACCAGTTCCAGAGCTGGAGAAATTTATAGACAAAAATACTACTACATTCTTGGACACTGTTTTCTATTGTGTTTTTTTGTTTGTTTAAGTTTATTTAGACAGATCTTTCTTGGTACCTTGTAGCTTATAGTGGCCTTAATTGTGCACCCTGCCTTCAGGGGAGTTAAGTGCCAAAAGAAATTTGTACTGACTCTCTGCTCCTCAGACACTGAAACATAAGATAATACAATGCTTCACTATTGCAATACCTTAAATTTTGAGTCTTGGAAAATGTGACAGTGGCAGACCATACAAATGCCCTTAAACACAGAAGTAAAGGAGCATCCTGAAACACCTGGGTAAGTATCCTTGGCCTTGTGGTATTGCAGTTGTCCCCCTGCCCACAGCAGCCTCAGGCACAAGCAATGACTGAGCATGGTACTGCAGCAGGTGGCATGAGCATAACATATATAATGCCATACTGTCTTCCACCCAAAGTCCCTACTAAAGATACAGGCATGTGCAGAGTGTTTTACCTTCCAAAGTTTAGAGTTCAGAGGCTTTAATTTTCTTCCTGCTGAATTAAATGAGGATCCTCATACTGGTTTCGTTAGAATTTCCTTAGGCTTCTTGTGAAACTTAGTCAAATCATACTCTCTCATTTCTACTGAAGCTCACATATGTCTCCTTTAGGATACAGTATCTTTTTTGTCAGAATTTATTCAAGAGCAGCATGCTTTTGAAGAGCAGAAGAAAATGGTGTGCATTAGGAGTCATTGGCTAGGTTGGTTTGGAAGGAGCCATGTGCTCTAAAGGAGAGGTATTCAAAATGACAAATTAATAAAAACTGAGGTGTCTGAGCTTCCTCTAGGCATTCACCAGTTTACTTCTCAGCTGAAGTTTTTTTCTTAAAACTTCACATTGGCTTTCATTTATAACTTTAATGAAGTTTGTCATGCAGTTGTCGCCTTAACTATAGTGACAGCAGTGCTGAAGTAGTTGGGCAGCTAGAGCTTATTGTGGCTAGCAACATAGCAAGGGCTGGCTGATGGCAATTCCTACAGGAGGATGTAATGACTATTATTACAGCACTGCAGTGCTGAGCACTATTCAGAAAGTCCACTCTGTGCCCCATCCACAGAGCCTGTGTTAGTTAAAATTCCCTATACTGAATCTTAAGGAGTTCATGCCAACAAGTTTGCTCCAGACTGCTTCTATCTTCCTGTTCCTTTAGTTTTTAAAATGATGAACTACATAAAAATATAATAAATCATGATATCATGACTGAAGCATACTGCGTATTCTACAGTGAGCAGAACCCATTGCTTAGGACAAACTTATTTGGTGCTTACGTAGCAATGTTTCTTCACACTTTTTGGAGTTCTGGAAAAAATACTTTGCTTCTAAAATGAGCTGAAGTATAAAATTTGCTGTCTAAGCAGAATTTTGTCAACACTTAATCACTGAAGTCAGTGGATTTAGAAGAGATAGGAATTAGCCTTGATAATGAGACATGCTGCCAGTATGCACTGCCATACTGTGAAATGGATATATTTATATGGGGATATATATATAGTTAAAATACCTTGTGTGATAAGGCTAGTTACTGTCAGAATAAATACCGTGATATGGTCCCAAGAAATAAAGCTGTCTTTTTTTGCAATACTTCAGTGATCTTTACCGCTGGGTGTTTGTTGTCTCCCACTTGATATGGAGCACAAGGCTCTTGATGCACCTCTCGAGAACTACATGGGTGTTTTCCTTGGGGAGTGCTCGCCATGGCAGCTGTCTTTGTGCAAGCCTGGGGGTCGCGTGCCTTCAGAGAGCTGGGGCTGTGCTCAGAGCGTGGCATGGAGCTGCGCACCCTCCTGTGGGGTGGCAGCTCGCACCTTCATTTTGCGCTGTTTCCCGGGGCTTGCCTGGCTTTCACAAGGGTTGGCTTATGGCAGATGGCTGATTACCATAAGCAGGAGAGAGCCTGTTGTGCGTGTATCCTGGCGTAACCAAGCAAAGTGCAGCTGGAGCTAAGCATGTGAAAGCAGCATTAGTCTTCCACTGTACACTAATTTTGACCTTTCAAAAGGAAAACTGGTGGTGTCATTTTGAGCAGATGGTGAACAGGAGCATGGCAAAACATCTGTGATGTCATTTTACAAAAGTCGTGTTGGGCTCTTAGTGGGTTCGTGCTGTAGTATAGTTCATAATATCACCATTTCTCCTAGTTCAAAAGGTGAGCTGCTTGCTAAGCACAGAATAAGTGTGAGGGGGAGTGAAGGGGAGTTGTAAAGGAAAATGTGACCCTGCTTCCATTTAAGAAACTGTTAGTGTTGCTTTACAACTTCTTGAACTTAATATATAAGTAAGTCTATGAGAAATATATAGGATTTTCCTTTTGGTTGTTAACTTTTCTTTAACAAAGAAAAGCTTGACAATACACCACAGCAAAATGTTTTCTTTTCAAGGTCTCTATTTTGGAATCTTCCTTACTTAACTTGCTGCAAGGATATTGAAAATCCATTAGTGTCTGAGCTCCCACTTTACAAGTTTTAGCTAAATAAAAGTTGTCAAGAAAGAATAGCCTACGGTACTTCATCTCTTTCATATATACTGCAACCACCTGATCTTAAATAATACAACTGAAGATAACTTTTATCTTCTATAATACAGTGTGGGCTTTGGCATTCTGTATGACTGAATTATTCAACAAAAAATAAATTGCACAAAATAGAGTGGTCATGGAGGGTCCGTGGATGAACCTAGGCAAAACGCTGTTTGTGTGGATTGCTCACTGGCTGCAGGACAATTGCAAACGTCGATCTGCCAAACTTGCCTCTGTCAGAAGTTTAGCCATTTTTATGAGTCCTTTTAATCTATTGCTTTGTATTTAACTTTGTATTTAACAAATTCCAAGTATCTGAAAAATGTTGGCTGTTGTCCTTCATTTCTCAGAGGTAGGAGGTGAAGCCATGAGTGTTTAAACAGCGAACAGGTGCCATCCGTGGATGACTTGGGGAATTTGTCTGTACAACCCCTGACTTTCCTGCAAGGTTACGAAGCCGTTGCTATGGGAATTGCTGCATCAATTACAGCCTCGTCCATGCATGCCCACAGGCTCGCTGAGCTGGGTCACAGCTGCGTCATGGCTCACGGGGATAGATGGTGGCAGAGGTGGCTGAGGCGCGAGATGGTGCTTTCTCTCCCCTGAAGGGAAGGGGCTGGGAGAGAGAAGGGAAGTAAAGCAAGAGAAGTGACAAAAGAAGCATTCGAACAGGCTTTTGGGGAAAAGATTGAAACCTGCAGGAAGTTTTCATCAGTGTGGGAGGGCCTCATGTTGCCAGGGGAGGAATAAACAAAGGGAGAGGCAGCAAGTTTTATGCTAGTTGCCTGCTCAGCTGAATCCACATAGACCCTGTGAATTACCAGGGATGGCACATCTGGGCAAGGCCTTGCATTGAGGGAGCTTGTGCTTCTCCTGGAGCTCCATAAGCTTGCACTATTTTCCCAGTCATGTGATCCTGTTCGTGTGTGTGCATTTACTCCTGAAGTATTAAGCCTCTTTCAGGCACCTCAGATGCTTTGGATTAGTGCGTTTACCAGTATTCCTGCATCCTCTGACTTTTACTGGTATCCCAGCAGATCTGCAGAAATCTTGAATCCCGCGCAAACAAGCGTGTCTCTACGTTTGGCGTGTGCTGAGGCTGGCGCTTCCCGGGCCCCCGCGTAACGGCAGCCGGTGTGCACGCACTATATCTGATGCATCCCAGATGCACTAAACCTCTCCTGTACATGCGCAGCGAGGTACGCTTTTCTCCCTGCAAATTTTAGCAGGTATGGCTCGGGTGGGTTTCTGGAAGACAGTCTACTTCAGCTGCTGTGGGGCTGGGATCGGGCCGGGATCAGCTTCTCTCTAGCTGAGGGAAGTCGTGGCAGAGGGGGCTGTTGCCCTGAAGCATCCCAGCAGGGCCAGTGGCCGGCATGGGTGGTTGTGCCTCCCGGCAGTCTGGGAGAGACCCGTGAGGAGCACGCAGAAAGCCTGTGGTAGCTGCCATTGCACCGTCTAATTGCTAGCTGGTTGTTCCATTTCTGGAACATTTCTGGAAGTCCGTATTTGCCCATTGGATCTGCGCTGCACCTCTGCGTGGTTCATACCAGCAAGCTGGTGGCGTAAAGGGAAGTCAAAAAAACTACCAAAGAGGGCCCAGCAAGTCGTCCTTCCCTTCGGTGGCTCCCTGGCCCCGATCAAATATAAACGTGATTGTAAAAATATGAATGACAAGACACCCAACAGCACATGGCAAAAGTAAGTGACTGAAGAGCTCAGTTACCTCACTGAAAAATAGGACAAGTCTTCATTGACTGTTTCGGAGACAGCGCAGGGTCATCTGTGGCAAAGGGCATGGGATTAATTCAGAAACCTTCATCCCTGGCACCATGAGGTGCTGGGGAGGCTGTGGTCCTCAGCCTAACCCAGGTAGGTCTCTATCAGTCCCCCCATAAGTGTTTAGGAAGGAACCGTTGATGTCTTCAGCATTAGGGCAGCTAATCGTGGCCGTCACCATTGTTTTGCCACTCGATTCGCTCAACAGATTCCCGTCCTTAAAACGGCTTGGCCGTAGCAGGGCTTGTCATTGTGCGAAATGGGGGCAGCAGGCACCACTGAAAGCTGCTGCTGTTTGCAGTAAGGTAGGCAGCAATCTCTGTGCACGATACTTTGCAGTGATCGTTTTTGCTAATCAAATATAGTGCGTTGGGACTTGCTATTAGGTTGCATCTGATCACAAGACAGGTTGTTATTAATCCCTTATCAATGTAGTGCCTTTGATTGAAATCTGTCTCTCTTTTTTTCCTTTTTTCCTCTCTTCCTTGCTGGACATAAAAGACAATGGAACGGAGAGGGCCAAACCGCTCTTCTGCGCACAAGAAGCTAATTGTCTAAAAACAACAGATCATTCAGGACCGTGGCAGACTAAGGACAGTGGCAGGAGCATGAATATACAAAAGTGCCTACTGTTAAGGCCACAGCTTTAAGTGTTTAAATTCAAATCACATTCCCATTTGAGGTTCAAATTTATAGAAAGAACATACACAAAAGGGTTTCAGTGTTTTATGGAAATTTCATCTGATTTCTCAGGGTGCTCCTGATCACTGCGGATCAGAGCTGAGTGCAAGGGAGGCTGCCTGCCTTGCCGTACGAAGCAAAAATACTGCAGGTTATTTTGGTTTGGTTTGGTTTTATGTGCTCTGTGTTAGTAAATAGAGTAGCCTGTCATACCTAGGCTCTGGTTTTCTGATTGTGAGCTTAGTCCTTGGCTGGAAACGCTATTGTTTTTGGATCTCTGCCTTGAACTGGAGAGCTTAGACGCAGGGAGGAAGAGGAGGAACCAAGCTAAAAATAAAGCGAAACAAAATGCTGTTTATTGCTATGGAGTAGATAGTATTTCCTAGATGTCTTAGCTGTACTGCCTGTGCAGGCAGTGTAGACTAGCCTGGTTGGCCTTGAYGCGCAAAAGGCTTGTATGTGGTGCTGGCTTCCCAATGATTTGCTCTGTGCTCCGACAGCGTTTGCTCATTCCAGTCACAACAACAGTGAGAGAAATGGGCTCTGCTTGCCATGGCGTGTCAGGCAAAGACCACTTGCATCACAGTTGTGAGGGGCAGGTCGAGTCCTTCACTCCTCAGTGTTACTCGGCGCTGCCGAATACAGCACCCCACCATGGCCCGGGACTGGTCAGAGGTGCTGGAACCCACACAGGCTTTTCGGTAAAGACTGTGTGCACACAGTACCTGTGCATGCATGCGCACGCTCTGGCCAGAGCACTGCATGGGTCAAAAGCACTCTGGGTTTCCCTTCACTTACCCACCTCCACAACTGGGCATAAAAGGAAGTTTAAAGGCCACAGATTTAACAAGGCAAAGGAAATATTTCTGCACGGAGGGCAAGCAGCGCTCACTGCTATGCAGCTTCGTGCATGCAGGAGCTCAGCAGATGTTGGATCATTTAGACGAACAATGAGAATATCCCCAATTACGTCAGAGGAGCTGTAAGCTAGGCATGAGGCAATCRCCAGCAGTCAGGACTTAGAAGAAAGCTTCTTTTGGACAGGGCGTTTCCTCATTGCCCGCTTTAGGGTTTCTAGTGCCTGCCACTAAAATGTCTACTGTGAAATCCTGTCAGCGGTGGGTACTCGGCTAAAAGCTTAGGACTGACTCAGTGCAAGAATCATCCTGTCTCAAGAGAGAGAACCGACAGGTAAAATATTCAGACATTCAAATATTTTCAATGGAAATCACTCAGCCAAGGTTATCTCTGACTAGTATATCAACATCCACTATCACATGGAAAAACAGTCGCCAAGGAAAGATCACAGAGGTGCATCCTCTGCCTGCCCAGCCGTGCACCTCTTGTACTGATAAAACATTCACGCGGCTTTACAAGTTCAAAGAAATGGGTAAAGAGTTTCTTTCAGAGATATGTTTTCAGTCAGGTCTTTGTGAATATTTTATATTCAGCATCAAGAGCATTACATGCTCAATTTCTGGAAATATTTCAACAAGCATTTTTAACTTAAAAACTTTACTGAGACACTAACCCCCAAGCTTAATGAGGTGCAGTGCATTTTCAGACATTTTAGAGATCTATTAATAATAATATTTCTCTATAGGAGTAAAACACACACCACTGATGATGTCCCTGAGGTCTTTTCCCAACATGTACTGTTTGAGTTCATAAAGGGGGACGATTGATATGTCTCCAGCATCTAATCAGTGTATCTGCAAGGAAAATGCCCAGCTCTTCAATTCCAGCTTGGATGTGTTATTAGTGCCTTCTCTTTCTTCTTTTAGGGCTGTTAATTGTGAAACAACAGCAAAGCTGCCCTTTCTTGAATCACTGAAACCTTGGAGCTGTTTCTCTTTGCAGCAGTGATTGATAATGTGTGGTCAGGTTTGCTGCTGGAATGGTGTGTTATTAACTGGGGTGACAGCAAAGGATGGGCAGGTGACTCCCTGGTGCTGAACCTGTGGGTCGGGCACCACTGCCAAATGCAGCTGTTTTGCATTCATAGCTAAAATTTGGCTGTACTTGAAGTATCTTGCTCTAAAGCCTTCCTCATGACCTGGAGAAGGACTTGTGCACCCAGAACCACGTATGATGACTTTCTTCTGGCATAAGCAGTTGATTTAATAGCAGATACAATCTCTTCTTACAAACTTTGTCTCATTTAGTGGAGAAACCGCAGCAGTACCTTTACTGTCACATGGGTGGGCAAAGGGTGGGATTTGCCAAACTCCGTCCCAGTAACACGTTTGTGCTTTGTCTAGGAAATTGGCAGTGGTGCTTCAGGACCCCTGAAGTAACCCCTACCAATGAAGACACTTGGTTTGTTTCTTCCTGGGGCATTTCATGTCTCGCTGCTTACTAAACGTTAAACCACTTTCCTTCCCTTGGCCGCTGCAAATTTTCCCTGGGACAGCCATAGTCCAGAGCCGGTCAAGGAAATCGTGTGGCTGGGCTTAGTGAGGGGGTGGAAACCCCCTTCCCAGCCAGGTAGGGCATGGGGCAGCATGGCTTCGGTTCCCTGTGGGCAATCCTGTGCTCGTGCAGCCCTGCTGACTTTCTGAGGCCAATTACCTTTGTCTCACACTTTAACTTCTAAGGGGAGTTTCCTCCTGACTGGATGTTCATGCATGCCTGGATTTGCCTGATGGATACCAGGGAGTTTCAACAGACTGGCTCTTAGGGCTGTTGCAACCTGAAGACATGGTAGGAGCTCGTCCGGCTCCTTGGACCTGGTAATGGCAGTCGCTGGTCAGGTGGGACTTGTATTTGTGGCAACTGCCGGAAATGCAAGGTCCGGGGATGGTGTTGCTAGTGTTCAGCCCAGGCAGGCTCTCCGCAGGCTCTGCTGGAGCTGGTGCAGCTCATTCAGCGGCCTTCCTCTCCGCCACCATCAAACTAAAGCAACTTACTCTCCTGCCATGTCACTTTGAGAGAAGACTCAAGCTCCTTGTTGGTTTTAGGTAGTCCTAACCCTGTCATTTGAGGGATTTGGGAAAAAAAATAGAGGCAAAAAGTGGTAAACCAACCTGGCAGTGCTGTCAGTAATGACAATTTGTCATTTTTCACCAGCTGGGCCCTGAGCTACAGGCTGCAGTCACTGCTTGTTGGAGGAGCTGTGAGCCCTGCCTTCAACACTGAGGGGAGCAAATTACCGCCGGAAGAAAAAAACTGGTATCAAACCAACCTCCCAACCAAAACAGGAGCGAGGGTGGCACCTGGAAGCCTGTGCTGGACCCCCGTGAGCTGTGCAGCAGTCCCTGGGCTGACCTGCTGCTGCGCGGCCACAGCTAGGGGTGAACACAGCAGCCCGCACCCGCTCCAAATACGAATCCGTCCAGCTTGAGGCCTGCAAGACGTGACTCTTGGAAAATAAGGTCAGTGGACTRCATTCCTGCCATAAAGTAACTTGGTAACTTCATTGCACCCCTGCGGGGTTATGGCATGGATGAAGTTGGCTCTTTTGTTTAAAATGTTCATCTTGCCATCAAGATTGCTATAAATCCCGGTATTAAATTAAATCTTGTGATACTCTTATTCCAATTCTATCTCCCCAAAGTGGCTGTTTATTAAAAAAAAATCAATTTTACCACAATTCTCCTTGGTCACCTTTCTCACAGGGAATCAAATTGAACTCCTTCCTCTGGTTTTATTAGAGAATGCCATTAAAGAAGGCGATTAAGGTTTTTTAACGGGCAGCTACAGAAGTATCATTTTCATTACACAAAATGTGTGATGAATATCAAGAATGCTTCAAATCAGTTGTTTGCCTTGTTTGATTTGTGTGGCATAGCTAATGCAATAACATCTTTTCAAATTACATTAATTATGACTTTCTCTTGTGTTATGGAAACAGAAACAAGAGCTTTTTTGTAATGTAACAGCAGCAATTTCTCATGTCCTGTACTCTGCAATGTTCAAACCAATTATCAGTAAAAACATGAAAAACAGTTTCACTTGTTAGTCATTATTGAAAAGACATGGCTGTAGTTGCTGAAAATGAACTGTCTACATTAACACACAACTTAGCAAATGCCAGAAGAATTTACTTAAGAGTCTTGTATTTTTCAAGCAACTGCAGTGTAACTGATAACCACAATGGTGATAAAGAAGTGTTCTTGTTTCTCTGGTCATGGCTTAAATTCTGCTTTMAAAATAAAAATCTGAATTCACTCCTGTTGGTTGATAGAGATCTGAAGTCTGTATTGTCATGAATGTGAGCAAGATTTGGCTTAGCTGTGAAAACATATTTGAAGCTGGGGAGAAATTAAGATAAACCAAGAGGATCTGTGAGGAGGTTTTTAATACTACCATGAGCAGAAAGATTGGGTTTCTTCGGTTAATACAAGCAGCACGTTTGCATCCCTGTCTTAAGGCAGGGACCCAGCACTAAGGGCTGCTGAATAACACAGCAACCTTGTTGGCAGAGTTTTGCAGACAAGTGGTGGGCGCTGGTGGGGCGTGAGACACAGGGCCGTGCCCAGAGGAGCGCCGTAGGGTCCCAGCCTGTGCCCATATGGTTTGTGGCAGGCAATGCACCCTGCGGCATCTGCTCTTCGCCTGATCGCAGGGGCTTTATAGTCTTTTACCCTGCAACGCTGCCTAGTGATGACAAATGCAAGTTTTTGGCCCGTAGTTTCACCAAGGCTTTCATCCAGCAGAGCCTGCTGCCCAGAAAGGCAGCACCTTCGCCCTCTTGCCTGCGCACTCTTTTAGCCTGTGTTTCACAGCGGTTGCATGATAAAGTCTGTCTGAGAACTGATCTAGATCAAAGTTACGATTTGTCTTTAGCCCGGCTGAGCAGCCTCAGTCCTGCTGGGTTTGCTATTAAGCTCTTCATTGCATTAAATTCTAAGAAACTTGAAAAGATGGAGAAGCCACCAGCAAGCAGGTTTCCCTTGAGTCCTCCTATTTAGCGCCCATGCTCCACTGAAGATCAGTTGCAAAGTCCTGCTTTGACACTTGATGGAGACCTGGGCAGTTTGAAGTTGACTTGGACAGAGTGGTTTTACGTTCACGTAACGGAGAGGAAAATTTGGCTTCCTGAAGTCTGAAACATTATTTTAAATGTGATTAAGAGTTGAGCTTTGTTTTGGTTATAAAACTTAATGAAACACTGCTACAGAGGTGCTTTAGGATTCCTGCTGGCCTCCATTGTACTTTATAAAGTTCTTAAATGGTTCTCTGTTTTGTTGTGTTTTAATTCTCATGGGAAAGGCTTACCCTTTCTGTTTCTTGTAGCTTGTTAAACGCTGACAGCCGGCATGATGTTGTACAAGACATGAGAAAAGACAGCAGGAAAATTCAGAAGAAACATAGCTAAAGATGTGGCCCCCATGGTAACCAGACAGCAGGTAAAAGTGATCACAAAGTCACCAAATCCTGTGACTTGCACCAGCTTGCTATTCTCTGGATATACAAAATATAGCTAATTTACACCAAAGACTAAGTTCTGTTTCACTGAGTCCAATTGCAAAGTTTCCATTTGCCCTCAGATTCAGTGTCTTGGATTCATAAATGCAGTATTTCTTGATGGTGGGGCAACCAGCTAACTTGTATCAAGGTAAGCTTTATTTTTCTTTGTAAAATGCCCTGACATTTCACTGTTGCACTTAAAATGCTGGTGATACTAGTTAGACTATGTTGGGATAGTGGTGCTATGGTACACCGCCGTAATGTGGGTTGAAATCAAGCTTGATGCACACCAATACTGTTGACATTTTGATATTGTTTATYGCAATAATTGTTCTGACCTCTTTATTTAATTTCATAACCAATGGCAGAGTGGACAAAGGAAGCTGGGAGATAGCTGCATGGCTGACAAACAGAAATCCTTCTAATGACCTCAATGGAGTTGAAATACTTATATCAGCAAAAAATTTCCCTTTTGACCCAAGGGTGGAAATTATACCTGCAGCCTGCCTTGCCCACACCCAGCCTCAGTGTCTCCTGAAGCCTAATTTTTGAGTGAAAGGCTTATTGCTGCTGTGATCCTTGGTGGTACCATGATGTTTTACTTGGCATCAGTAACAAGAAAGGGTGTCACAGTATTAGCCGGTATTAGCCTTGCATCTCATCAGCTCCCTTCTTAACAGACACTTCCCTTGTTATTTACACAAAGTTATATATGTATACTTGTATATATTTTTATTTATATATCATCAGCAATAATGGAGTTTTAGGTACTTTCAGAAAATAGGAAAACCCAATTGTAAAAATGAGCAAAAGGGCAGCTGCAATAGTTGAAAACTCAGAGCTGACTTTGAACTTTTACGTCATTAAAAAAAAAACCCACTAGCTGTTGATGGCATACAGTTTAACGTCATTGCCATAATTAATTTTAATTAAAGTATATTTGAAGCTTGAAGTTTTTTTAATGTCATTCCATAATGCTGTTATTCATATATGATAGACCATCACTCACATGCAATTTTGCAGTTCAGCAGTGACTCATAAAATACCTGCTAGCTTAGCTATGCAGGTTGATCACATCACTGAAAATTCAAAATACTCTCTTGCAAGTAGGTTGCAGCAAATGCCAATACAATAATTACATAACTGAGTGAAATCTACTGTCATGCATAGTTCCAATACTTTAAAATACCATTTGCAGCTTCGCACAAGCCAATATGTTTTTATAGCCTACTGTGGATTGATTCTCCTGTGCTCTTATCAGTTTATTCCATGAAAACTTCATCTCGTTTTGGGGTGCTGATGCAGGATGGGCAGGGCTTTGCACATGCTTCCAAAATCTCTGCAACCCTGGCCATTTGAGTAGCAAATTTATTTCCTCCTTCCCCAAATTGGAGCCATCCTTAAATAGTTGCTGGCTCCCAGCAGCTTCCAAACCTGACTGCTGTGGCGTTTGCTTTTGGGAAGCTGTGAAAAACAATGAATACAGCTGACTTGCGAGTCAGAAATGTTTGGTAKGGTAATAAAAATGTTTTTGACATGACACTTCAATAGCAGCCAGCTTAACAGCTAATTGGTCTTATTCTCACTGACAGATATCTACACACTTTGGAAATTGGCTGGGAGGTTGGAGAGAGCAATATTATTCCCTTCCTTCCTCATATAAAGCTGACACAAAAATCAGAAAGCAAAGTAGCATAAGAAAGCGTGATACTATTGATTACCTTATTACCTTTTACAGCAACTAAGATGAAGGGATAAATATTTAGTACGAGAAACTCCCTTTCCTTTCCAACTGTTCCCTGTATTTATTAAACTCATTTCATTTATGTAATCTTCTTTGAAGGAGGAGAGACACTCTTATTTGGCCTCATTTTGAACCCTGTTTTGAAAAGAATGGTTCTGCAGTTTTTTTCTAAGCAGATCAGCTTTTCTGCTTAAACTATAACAATTTCTCTTCAAGACTTGGAAAAGTCACTGAGGGGAGGAAAAAAAAGTATTCTGACTGAATAGAAAATTAAACAAAGATTTCTTTTATACATTTGAAACACTCAAAGAAGTGTACACACCATGTAAATTATTTACTGTATGAATCTCCATCTAAGCAGGTCACTGTGTCTCGGTAAGGCTGCAAATAATATTAATTGAAATAAGTATCCCTTCTCCTCCTGAAATTTACTGCCATCCTGAATTAGCATACTTCAAAGCAACCACTTGTAAAGGACCCAGCCAATAAATAATGCTGATGGTGCAAAGCTATGTGATCTGGTGGTTTAAAAAGGTTTGGCAAAGTGTTTTGGGGGTCTTTCAGCTTTTCAGACCAACAGTTTTTCCTACCCATAAAAATCTAAGTTATCTGCATGAACTTGTGTGCAAGAGTACTGGCTCAGCAAACAATTCACCTTTATTCTCCAGATTTCAGTCCCGTGAATCATTTCCAGTTCCCCTTTCCTGTTTCAGGCAGTATTATTGCTGCTGATTTCCAAAAGGGAGAGAGCGCTATCAAGAATATCCAGTTACAATTGTTATTGCTAAACCAAGTGAAAATAAAATTGAAAAGAATATTCAACATCATATTTGAAGCCAGTGTATAGCTACTGGCATAGGGAAGAGGAATGCAGATCTTGCACACCCTGGGAAGCATCTTGGGAAGTTTCCATCAGAAACAGGATTGCTCTTGGCCAGACGTCCCACTCCTATCATGGTCCTGGCCAGGCACCCAGCAGTGCTGGCCCCCGCTGGGGCCTGCTCACCTGTTTGGGTGCTGTGGGATGGTGCCTGGGCATCAGGCAGTACCYGGCTTTGCTGGGCTTCCCTTGCCCCTCCTGGCGCCACCCGGCCTTGCTGCTTCCTGACGTGGTCACCAGCTTTCTCCTTTCGGAAAATTCACCCCAACTCACTGGCTTTACTCTTGCTGCTGTGCCCTTTGTTTAGAAACAAAAATGTGGGTGAGAGCCTTCGGAGTACTTTATTTTCAGTATAACTTGGGAGCTGGCTAGTATTTTTCATGCGAAAATAATCTTCACAAAGAAGAGAGATGTTGGAAGTTTGTACAGTGAACAGCATGGCCCTCACTCAAATGGTACCAAATTATGAATAGGTAAATAAATAAAATAAAAGGAGATGGTGCTTCATGAAAGGAGCAATGGACCTCCTGTAGCCTTGCCAAAGGACAGTGTTTGGATGCAAGAAGTTATGACTTCAGAGGGAAAATGGATGAGTGCTTGGAGGAGAGACCATTTGGTTACCGAATAGACAAACTGCACCAGGTTGAGGAAGCCCCCTGAGCTGAAAATATGTGGAGGCTGGAAGAATATTAGGAGGCAGAAGGATCCTATGTGCTTGAAGTGCTCTGACTCTTCCCTTCATGTCCACCTCTGGTCACTGCTGGCTACACAGGAAAGGGCCAGATGGGTCCTTGGTCAGCAGCAGCAGCCACCTCATCATCTCATCAGTGGTTTTCGGGAGCAGGGATATAGCCTCATACACGGGCAGAAGTTACACCTCTCCTAAGTCCTGTCTCCCGGAGGAGAAGCCATTTCATCTCCTTGCTTAATGATTTAGTCTTCAAAATAGTAGGGTTTGGCACCACTGCTGCCTTCTCATATGGATGCTGGGAGACTTTGAAGCAAGGTGAGGTGGTTTACTGGCAATTGATTTGGATGGGCTTCCTTCTCAGCAACTCAAACAGCTGGGTATAGGAACAATGAATATTAACAAAACCAAATTTTAACTTTATTCACCTGACTTTTTTGTTTAAATGATAAGTAAATTCATTATCTTATTTAATTAGAAGTGATTTTTCAAAGTTAACTAACACAGCAGAATTACTTATTGTTAGTAGATATATTCATAGATTTATGAACAAAAGCCGAATCCACAAAAGCTTTCATCCCAATTTTACTAGTATGCAATATGTCTTTAGGTTAGTGGTTATACAAAATAAACTTTGTTTACTTAGCTTACCTTTTATGGGTTCCTAAAACAAGCAAGTGAACCTCTAGGTAAGGACCTGAGGTTTCAATGCTTTATCACAATTCATTGGAACTCCAAAATTCAAATTTCACTTGTGAGAGGAAAAACAGCAGTTTGGTTTCACGTAACCTCACAGATGCCAGTGGAATAATTTTAATTTGTACCGCTCGATAATATGGTTCTAAGTTTCTAGATCAAATCTAATTTGAGCAGGAAGCCAGTTCAGAGGGAATTAAATGCAGTTTTTGTTCACCATGATAACTAATTCATTAAAAATCTCATTTCTCTCAGTCTTCTGAGTTTGTCTAAGATTTTTCACTCTGTTGCACTGAGGGCTTCAGAGGTGGAATTGAGGTCAAGTATACCAAGGTAACATGAAACACTAACAGTGATTTGCATTTGATTTCATCTCTCTTGTCACTTCATTTTGCTGAGAAAAATTGACTCATGGCCTGAAAGCCTAATGTTCCTGTTTACATGGACAAAGAGAAGCAAGCGCTGGCAGCGAAGCGGTGGGAAGCACAGGGCCAGGGCAGCCGGGCGTGGACGCCTCCTCCCTCTGTGCCCCGCTGCACCTATGCAACCCTCTGCGCCTGCATGTCGATAGCTTTGGTGTGGGGAAAGGCTGAGCTCGGGGGGGTCCCCAGGACAGTTTTGGCAGAACGGTGATTTCCACATGTGGCAGAGAGAGAGACTAGCGCTCTCCTGGGAGCGCCCGAGGCGGACCGACGAGACCCCCAGGTCGGTTATGCTCCATGTTCCCTTCTCCCCTCTGCTTTTGGGCGAGCACCTTTTCGTTGCACAGGTTTGAGGCTTTCTGTCATCCCCGTGCGGATGTGACCCCAGCATTGCCCCATGCAGCTGCGATGGCTGGAGTCCTCAGAGTCTCCAAGGAACACAAGCAACATACTTCTGCCAATGCTATGTTTTGTGTATGTGTGAAATAAGAATAAATGGATTCGCGGCTATGGAACAAGTTTTCCGTGTACAGATGCCTGAATGTATGTGTTCCTCRGATAGCTGGAATTTCTTCCAGGCAGCAAGTCCCATCAGCTGTTGCACAGATGTTGCTGTCGGAAGCACTGACAGATAGGCAGACTCAACAAGCACCACGTAAGAAATTCCTTGTCTGTTTGCCTAGTGTACAGCCCCTCTAGCGGGCTTCGTACAAAACTCTGCAAAGTCACTGTTAGCACATTTACCTTTGTTTTCAAAGCTTTGATGGCACTTGAAATATTTTGGGGTTTTTTTTTCCTAAAGTGTAGAAAAGCCTTGTGAAAACAAAACCTGCGCTGGTCTCCAGGAGGAAAAGCAACTTTGTTCATCTTCTGTCAGGTGAAAGGTATGCCACAGTCAGCACTCTTCCTTATTCTCTTTTTCCTGACACAACACACTTAAATGACTCTGATCTCTCCAGTAGGGCCACTAAACTAGACAAATGTCCAATAATAAAGAAGTGTGTTGCCTTTAAACGAGAATGGTCACACCTGGCACTGGAGCTCTTTTATCAGATGCTGTCAATTTCTAACTCACTCTCCAGATAATATAAATGTAGAATATTTCCGATGATAAAGTATAACGATGTGTGGAGCAGAATAGCTGGTGCATACCTCCAAGTCTGATTTTGATCTAAGCTATGCTGCTGTAAATCTGGAGTAACTTTGAAAGAATATGAGAGAGATGATATCAAAAGGATGTGGGAAGCAGTACACTGAACAGGCMGAGCACCCAATTTTGCGATGAGGTTTGCTAGTAAAGCACTCTGGTGCTCTGCCAAGGCACGGGAAGTCAAAGGGATCCCCGGGGTGATCACTTCCTTGCAGATGAGTTCGGGTAGGTTTTATAGCAACTGCTCCTGTGCCAGGGGATAGAGACCTTGAAAAAGTTTTCCAGTAGTCATCCTGGGAGCCCAGGCTCAAAAGGACTGGGAGAAAAGGTGCTGGAGCCTGAACTCCCTTCTGCTCCCTCCTGCGTCCTTGGAAGGGGCAGAGAAAGTGCCCCCACTTCAGCTCTGGCAGAGGCAATCCCTGCCGCACACGGTAAATAATTGTACAGAAGGTACTTTTGACTTTGTGCACCCAACCAGAGACATTATCACAGACTACAGAAAGGGAGAAATTACTCTGGGACAAATTCTGTCATCCTGAACCAAGCAAGGTGCCCACAAAATCCTAGAAAGTTTATTCAAATGAGGATTACTGTAATTGAGCCCAGCCATTTCTCACTGTTCTTCTTCACCTTGCTGTAACTCCAAATACTCTAACCCAAATGTAACTCCCCTTTTTGCTGCGTTCTATGCACACCTATAATAAAGTGTATTTATATGCAATATTTACATAATTTTACATTTACATCGTATGTATATACAACACATTTTCATATATATACACAAAAATATTCATACGTGTGTGTGTACACACACACACACACACACATATGCAATGATCTAAACCTTCAGAAGAAGAAAATATCTTTGGAGGTGGAATAAAATCAGTAATTTATAGCATTTCTGAAAGCCTTACGTGAGGATGTCCCTGATTATGTAGGACAGTCCAGGTCTGTGACATCAGCTTTGATGTTTTGAGTGGCATATGGAGAAAATGTCTTGCAATGATTAAAGAGTTATAAACTGCTACTGAACGATAACCAATGCTACATGCAAATGCAGAAGTGGCTTGTTGAGTATAATATCCTGTAGTAAGTGTTTTGATTGCACTCATTTTAGGGAATTCTGATATACAGCAGGAGTAAGAAGATTGAAGAAACTTATGTTAATTCCATCTTAGAGTTTTCCTACTCTTGACTCTGGTGGAAGATAGAGAGAACCTCTCTCTTGAATATCTTTACGTTTTAGATAATTCTGAATTAATTTTTACAGGTGAAAGATCAGGAAATATTGTTTGTGAGGCATTAATTTGTCACATGTTTTTTGATGTTCCCACGCAAATCCACTAGCACCAGTGAAGGTTGAAAAGAACCACTGACTGTCCTATGTAACTTCATTAGTTTAAAAAGACATGTGGGTTCAGTTATATTTCAGCTACCTACCCCACGTAAGAGGAAGAGGTTTTCAAAAGCCCCCTCTGCTGACAAAATGCCGGGAAGGAGACTGGTATACCCTTGAATGAAAATGGGGCCAAAATGTCTGTAGTGTGATAAGGAAGGGTTCGCACCATCCATGTTGTCTACCTAATGTTGAGGGCACGGGGGACGCTATGGGTAGCTTGTAGTTATATAAATATACGAAGAAAGAGCTTTAGCAAGAGTGGGTTTATCATGGAGGGTCTGACAGCAGGGGAATGAGGGGTTTCTTGTGAGCAGTCTATGAAATCACACACACAAAATATTGCCTATGCTGTTGAAGTCTGTAAAAGCCAGGGCGCAGATGTTAGCTGGTAGGAACAGGTATTGAGGACCTACTTTTAGCTCTTTGAAACTCTGAGGGAAGCTGTATTGCCCGAACTCTAGTCTTACACTCAAAAAAGGCTCATAAAATTCTGGCCGTGAAAACCAGCTTCTCCCAGAGCACATGGATGCAACATTTATTTTCAAACTATTTTTTCTGAAGATTTTAGAGATAAGACAAATCCTCCTCATGAGAAATGAGTCTCACTCTTATTCAAAATCAAGCTCCTGAAAGCTTTATAAATTCACAGACTCCTGATAACGCCCCGGGAATTTTTGCAGGTGCCATGTGATGTGACCTCCAGCTGCACTACGGCTGTGAACCCTGCTGGTCTTGAACCAGGATTAGAGACACACATGGTCCTACTGCCACTTTCCACAGCTAAGCAAGCCAGCTTGCAGTGGCTCTGTGTTCACACTCCCTCCTCTGCACCAGCTGGGTGCAAATGGGCTTTTAAAGTGAGGCCTTGCCTACAGGTTAKGCACTGTAAGAGTCAATGTCTCCTGCCATCCCGTCCCTTCTCCCACACGAGAATTTGGGCACAGCTCTTTTAGCCTGTTTTCTTGCGACTCACCAGCCACACTTGCATTATCAAGTAATTTGCAGTAATGATCTGTAATTCAGTCCTCTCTTCTTGTTTTTTCTCCAATGCTTCCTACAAGGACAAAACACTGCACATTTAAAGGTGAAAGTGAAAAGTAAATAGCAGAATATAGGGAATACAGATCACCAGTGTCTGATGTTTTAATGAACTCTGTGGTCTTATTCCTCCACTGAGCAGCTCCAGTCAATGGAGCCAGCTCTGGGCAATTCCAGACTCCTATCAGAATCTCATATAATTTTTATGCCGATTTTCTCCATTGCACATTCTATATAGACTGCGCTCAGTGAACAAAACAGAGTTTAAGGATTAACTTTGCCCTCTCACTAACATTTTGTGTGGCCAAAAAGAGAGCCAACAGCCCTTTAATAATAAGCTGGGGAAGGAGAGGGAGGAATATGATGTGAAAGCCTGAAATTGCCCCCACCATGTTGCTGGATGGGGAAGGGAGGAGACCATAAGGCTGAAGAAATGGCTGCAGAGAGAAGGCTGATGGAGGGCAAGAGGCTGCAGCTGCAGAGGCAGCTGGAGGAGGACGGACCACARGGAGGGAATGAAGGGTGCAATTCAGAACAGCAGTGTGCGTGTCACAGCTGGAGTCAAAGCAAGGCCTGCTTTTGATTTACTGGGTCCAAAGAACCTGTCTTGCAAAGTGTCACTTCACTGTGGTTCAAACCTTTACGCATCTCTTTTGTTACCAGAATTTCAAATTGGAATGAATATGCAGAGCGAAATTCAGTAACATTAATGGGTCCCTATTATTTCATTCTTAACTAAAACCAGCCTTGAATGGGGATCAGGACCCTTTCTAGATGTACGGGCACAGACACACGTTACCCCCTCTCCCAGAATTTCTTCATGTCCTTCACGCACACAACCTATCCACCATTTTAGCTGATTTTTAACAACTTGTAAATTCTCGCTCACATCCAGAAATATCCTTAGGGAGCATCTGTCCACCGCTCACACATGGCTACTATGGCGATAAGTGTCTAAGAGATGCTCATGCTGCCTGCATTGGTGCCGTATGGGGACCCTGAAGCTAGCCCTGCATCAGCTGGTTCACATGCCAAAACTACCCAGCTGAAGAAGCTGGAGAAGCTACTCAAGCATTGCAGTGCTGTTCCCCAGCAGAATATATTAGCCTGTGTAGAGGTCCATACTACCAGCCCCAAAAGACGTCATTATTACCATGGCTACCTCCAATACCAGCAGATACATGATCAATATGTTTAATGCTGACAAGCCAGCTGTTGGTACTTTGATAGCGAAGTGGATTAAAACCTTGATAATCCATGATGGATACTGTGGATGTTCCCAAAAGGACTGGCTTTGAGAGAAAAGGCTTTCTGTATTCAACCAGGGCCATTAATGGCATGAGGTTTGCTGGCCACAATGAGTACATGGATATAGCAATGAAACAAAATCCTACATGATTTTGCTGGGCCTTAATCAATTGGAAGACACCTTCATGAATGCCACAGAGAAATGCACCAGCTGGAGTTGAATAGTCTTTCTTCTCTCCAAATAGCACAATAATCAACAGGGCATCAGAGTCCAGGGATATTTTCCAGGACCTCATCCATCTTCTCTTGCTCTCAGCCATGAGATTATACCCAGTGACAGTACACTGAGGAGAACAAGTTTTATTCTATGGCTGGGAGTTTCAACAGAGTTGCTCCTTCAGCCCAGCACATCCTGTCCAGGCAATGAAAGTGTGAATTATTTTTTGTCCACATACTGAAGAAGACAACTTCAATTACCCTTTTCTCCCATGCTTTTTATACTCTGCATGATGGCAAGGTCACAGGTTGATACTTTTATCCACTTGGTATGCCTCTATTTCATTGCTACACATCAGCCACTCAGAAACAGTTAACAGCAGACATGCGAGTCCCCAGACACATGGTGATAAGGATGTCAGAGTTCATTAGCTGAAAAAAAAAATTTAGAAAAAATGTGGCTTTGGCTGTCAGAGGCAGTACAGCAACCGGACACACAATGTTTTACCAATATTTTTCTAATATTATTTCCCACCAGAGAGCCTGTTCAAAATCCTTGACTGGAAGAGGATGTGGGTTTTCCAGCTTAGTAATAAACTATCATCTATGTGAGAGTGACTTTTCTTAGCTTGCTTGAGAAGTTCATCAAGACTTGGTTTGCAAGTACCAAATCAGCTGTTACTATTTGCCTCATACAAGAACTTCACAGACCATGTTGAGTTCCTCTTGTATGAAGAGCTTATCGGGCAACTTCATCCAGAAATGGAGGGAAATTCAGACAAACATTGATTTGCTTGCAGAACCAGGCTGCAAAACTATGACTAGCAATATACCTGTCGCCTCACCCCATGTGTGCCCTAGACAGAGAGAGGATCAGGAGCCCAACACTGCCCTTCTTATGGGGTTTTACTGTATCATGAAGTCACTGGAACTGATAACTTGGATTGTTGGGGTCAACACTTCTATGGCAGTGAGAGCATAACTCGATAGTAGTCCCCTGATGTGACAGAGTTACRCAGAGAGCTGCACATACTGAAATGTGCACTCCTGTTTGCCCCATCCATCATCCCACTACTTTTCCTGGTTTCTTTTCTTTTCCTCTTTATATACCTCTGCCAACACTTCAAACTTTGCACAAATAAAGGGCCAGTTTCACATGCAGTCCTTTTGTCCTGTTTGGACTGCCCTGAATTATGTGGTAAAGGGCCATGAGGAAGGAGAGCCAGGAGAGCCAGGAGAGCCAGGGAGCTAGCCCCCCACTGGAGAAACAACCACCTCATGGCACATTCTGTCCCTCCATGGCAACAGTTTTATCTATCGTGACCTACAAATGGCTCGCGAATATGCTGCAATTTTCCCCATGGTAGTCACAAAGACGGCAGTGGTCACATCTCTGGCTCCAGCCACCATTCATTAGCAGAGTACATCTCCAAAACAAATTCCCACAATAATCTTCTGACATTCACTAGACTATCCAGCTTCAAGGACTGCTAAGACGCAGTTTAGTTCTATGCACTGATATCTGTTACTGCTCCTCTGCCCTTTCTGCTATCAGAACCCCCAATAGGTGCCATTCCTACTTCATTTTCTGTCTGAAAATCAACATATCCACTACTAAAAGCTGGATAAGGAGACTTGTGGTCCTTTTCCCCCTGGATCTAGGCAGCATCTGTTCACTAAACTTTGTAGTACACAAGTACACAGACAAAAAAGCCAGTAGGCTAATCAATGCCATTCCTTGTCTTGTGCTAGGCACTCCTCTGTTTGCAAATGTCCTGGGCAAAAGGAGATGTTTCCAGTGCAGATCCCAGCTCATGCAGCATCTCTTAAAGCAACAGCCTTGGAAAGGCTGGTGGATTCCTCTTGCTCTTGGCCTGAGCATCAGGATGGCATAACCTCAGGTTTGTGGGCCTGTGAAAGGCAAGTCCAGAAATGTCCAAGAGCAGAGCCAGAGCTCTTCTGCTCTGTTCCCAATTCAGCCAAAAACATGACGACAGATTAAAAGTAAATCCCTTCTGAAATTATTTCAGTGACGCTGAACCCCAGCCCACCCCTGTGCAATGATCAGATGCTGTTCACCTCCCAGTCCCTCCCTCTGTCAGCCTACCTGTCTATAAAAGGAGATTATAATGACCAGCTGCCTTCAGACAGTGTTTTGAAGTTAAGCACTTGCAAACATTTGAAGATGATTGGATTAAAGATAGGCTAAATACAAGCTGAGGTGAGGAGTAAGGCTTGTTACGTGCAGTAAGGCTAGGTGGCAGCTTTCTGTTTTCATTGGGCTTTAAATCATACATTTCATTTTTAATAATACTGTAGAACCATAAAACCATTGTTACTGAGAGGCATTATAATAAGCATTTTGCACTGAAATTAAAAAAAACACTCTTTCCTTTAAAAATACTCAAGCTCTCTTTAAACTATAGACTCCCTCATAAGATATTTAGCCCTAGATCAGAACTTGAACTATTGCCATCCACCTTAAAATTTTAAACACCAGTATAAAAATGAACCATAAATAAATTCAAGTACTGTAGAATACATGGACACAAGAAGTTGAAAGATAATAGTTAAACAAGCAAGTACTTTCCTAATCATAACAAAAAGATATCACCGTAATACAAGGTGAAAATAACCAGAAAGCAAATAGAACACACCATTGATTGAGTCCTTCATTATCTAGTATAGCTTTTAATGGAGGAACCTGCATGTGTGTCATTGTTCTTATCTCACTAAAGGCAGTATGCACACACTGTAAAAAACAGTCTCTTCATTTTCTGCTTGAAAAGATCATTGTAAAAAAAAAGTGTCAGGGAGTAGAGGTCATGCTGATTTACTGGCAATTAAATCCGCAGGATTTCTGCACTCCTTTCAAAACAAAGCATCTCTGGGTAATTCAGCCTGGCAGATTACATGGTGGGCTATCTACTAAAATGCATGAATCTTTCTGTTTGTGCACAACAGAAACAATTGACTTGGTCTTATTTAGGAAATTGCTACTATTTTCTGCAAAGTGCTTTTATTTCCCATAAGGAGAGGGAGGTAAGTTATCTCTTAAAAATGCAAAATTCTCTCCAGTAGTAAAAATGCCGCTTTTACTCATCCATTGTTGAGTGTAGAAGGACTGCAGATAAACTTACTCCTGATTAAGCATAAATAGATGACTGTGTTAAATATATAATCCAAGCACAATTCTAAGGGAAATCACATTTGCTTTACTCAGTGACTCCATGTTTGATTTAGCCATTCTTGAGAAGGTATTGCCACATGAGCTTTCAAACTAGGCTGTTTCAGCCTGGTCTATTTGTAATGCTATACGTTCTAGCTATATCATTTAGAAATCTGAAAAAAGTCATACCCTTAAGCGCTATGGCTAAATTGGCAAAATCTTCACTATTCTGTTTTAGCGGAACCATCCTCAAACTGGTATGGGCTTGCATCATTTGTTGAACTAGTATAAGCTATACCAAAGAGCCAGATGCAAGTATAATCTCTCTTCCCACACAAAAGTGTTTCCCAGTGTAGCAATAATGGCAAACTCTTTCTAATGTAGATAACTTCTCAGCTCTGTAACCAGTTTTAGGTATCCAATATTGTAGAGTCTTAATGTTTTTGTGGTGCTGCAACATGTGTTTTTCAGTTCTTGGACATGCAACATGCAGTGCAAGAGGAACGAGCGCTACAAGCATCAAATCAGCACTGAACATCTTTCCAGTTGGTGTGATGCCTCTGGTTACATGGTTGGTAAAGCACCTAATTATTCATTTTAGCAGAGAACATTGCCTCTAAAACTTCTCTTACAGTCACTTGATTGTCTGAGCTTTGGATCTACACTTAAGAGATACTCAGGGGTGAAGAGCGGATCTCCGGAGATGTTAACAGATCCTCAATCTTAGGACATACTTGTAAGGGGAAAAAGGAGAAAGCATATTCAGCTAAAGTGAGGGCCTTCCTATCTGTCTATACACAGCTACAACCAAGTTTGAATACAAACTCAGACAGTGAGTCCATTTAGGACATAGCTAGAGATGAGAGAAAGAGCAAATGTGGCAGGCAGCAGGACTGTGGAAGAAGGGTATTTGTGCTAAGAAGCATGCATTGCACAGTATCCCTCATGGCTTTGCCTTGGGCAACAAAAGAGATCAGAGAAATGCTAGATTGGCAGTAGGAGAGAGCAAACCAGGAAACATTCACGAACAAAAACTGCAAGCAGAAAGTCACCATGTGGGAGCTGAGTAGGCTGACACACCAACCTGGAGAAATAGGAAGTCACTTTGAAGTTACTACTTCAAACAGCTCACCAATGCAAATCTAAGATGCTGCTTGCAACAAGAAACCATAGAAGAAGCAGGTGTCCAAACGCTGCTGGACACCTCTCTCACAGCAAGAAGGGGTGTAAATCCCTGGGCAAGAACAAAGGCTAGCCAGACCCTGAGAATACCAATTTGCTTTGCTGCTTTGGAGGAGGCAACACTGTTCCTAGGTGGTTTAACCTGACAAACTCTTCTTTTGCTGGCTCTCCCCAGAATGGTATACTGGTTGTACGTCATCGGGATCAAAGGGCCTGTGGTTTCATGATGCAAAGTGCTGAGGCAGTATAAACCCAGGCTGACAGTTTATACCTGTTCCAGAAATCTCGACACAGTAACTTGGGCTCACTGGCTCTGTGCCTGTTCTAGTATTGCACGGCCATGTCACTGGGCCTCTAATATTAGCTCCTGTGCTTTTTAGCAGCTCCCTTCTTGCCCTTCCCAGCTCTTCATACCCATAGGTCACAGGTATTCCTGTATGCTGCTGCCTTCCCTTCTGTGCAGGTTCCCCCAGCAAGTGCAGTGTCTCCTTCACTGGACATGGATATTGTCAAATCTCAGGATTAGCCCTGTACCTCAGAGAGTGGCTTGCCTCAACATTGACTGACAGCCCAACAGCCTTGCAGACCTGGATCCAGAGCCAAGCCAGGCCCAAATGAGAGCCAGCTTTGCCACGTGCCATGATCAGCTGCCCCTGCTCCTCTGTACCCTGGTCCAGATTGCAAGGATTTGCTAGGCCTAACGAGAAGCTTCTGCCCAGCAGGTCCTCGCTGGCAATACACAGCACTGTGAAATCAACAGCACCATTTTTGTGCCAAAAGTCCCAGGACCCCTGCAGTGAGCAGGTTGCCACAGTCCCAGGTAAGAAAGCCTTCTTTGCAGGTCCATTGCTGCTTTCCCTTTTTTGTTGCTCTTTTCCAGGCTGTCTGCCAGGCTCCTGTACTTTGATAGCAGATCAGCCTTGTGCTAGCTGTACTATGCCCTGCCCCGGCCTTGGCCAGCACCTTCCTGTCCCACCCTGCTGGCTCTGGCATGAGTCAAGATGTGCGCCATACCCTGGCACACAGACCTGGGGACCTTCTCCTCTTTTCAGTCCTGCCCTCCACACTCCTGTCTTATCCCATCCTAACTCCTGTTCTCCATGTAACAAGTCTGGACGATAGCCTGCTCTTCCCAGGGAAAGCCTTATCCCAGGGTACACATACACATACCATCTACCATCAACACCTTGCGTCAAGTTAAGAGAGGAGGTCTGAGAATGGTCACCCTGACATGGCAGAGGTGCAAAGGCCCATTTTCTGTCTGAAGCAAAAAAACCAATAAGCACATCTTTTTTTTTTTTTTCTGCTTAAGTTTCACCACCTGTGGATGGACCAAGATAACAAGAGCCATGACTGTGCCTTGAAGCTGAGAGGATAGCTCACCTGTGGCAGAAGCTGTGCAGGAACCTGGAAGGGAGAGCTGCAGTGATGAGAGAGGCCTTGGCAAAGCAGACGTGACTTGACCTTGAGCAGGCAGTACATTCAAGCACAGCCCTGGAGCAGGGCCAGGAGGCATCAGCAGTCTCTGCTGAGCTGTGTTGGTCCTGAGCAGGAGCTGCAGCAGGTGACAAGCAAAAGAGGTAAAGTGGAGGGCACCTCCTGCCACTTCCTCAGCACCCCCCTCAGCCTCTGCAGTCCCTCTTCTCCATCAGCCCCACAGGAACACCTCTTGTGGAGATTTGGGAGACTGCAAGCAGCACTGCATGGACATCCTGAGGAGCTGTGGAAAGGCCCGTGGTGTAGTACCATGACTGATGTCTATCCTGGCCATTTTAAAGCTCTGTGTCTGTAAATAGTACCTTGTTATGTCTGTGTTCTGCTTTTTTTGATTCCTGTTTTGCTATATTCCTGTTTTCCTGCAGTAGTTACTGTACTTTCCCTGCATGCAGCAGAAGACTGAAATGTTCTGGAGCCCTTGTGGCAGTGCTGGGGGAGCAAGAGGGAGAGCAAGGTAGCATGCAGGCTTAGCCTGGACTGCAGGGAGATGACAAGCTGCAGGGAACAATGCTTTAATACCTTCAGTCCAAAATTTCAGAACAAGCAGCTTTTGGGGATTTTGCACAAAACAGTCTGGCAGGGCATCCTCTATGGCTTGGCTCTGCAGGTTCTCATGGGTGAGCAACTGAGCTGCAGGACAACACAGGTGTCCTTGGCTCTGTTTGATGTTGTTGCTCCCAGCCTTCCACCATCTGTTCCCTCTTGCTCTCACAAGTATTGCGCAGGATTTAGCAGGCAAACCGGACCATCGTAAGGAAGCAGAGATCAAACTCAGTGCTGACACCAAACAGAGAAACAAACACTTATTCCTCAGTCATCCAGCAGCTGCCTGGAGACTACAGGCATCCCGATGCCTGCTGAGTTTGCTAGTGAATGGCTTCAGAAGCCAGTACAGGCACAGACAGGCAGACCAGGAGTGATGCTAGTGCCCCCCAATGATCCAAAAGGGCCTGCAGTGACGAACCATCCCTTCCTATTCATGAAGAATCATGAACTCTACATGTTGAACTCCACAGATATCCATGCCTTTTATATGCCTCATTTTGAAATTTTCTCTTTACTTGCAATCCTCTCAAGTTTGCGCCATGAACCAACATCTTCAGTCATCACTATTCTTATCAAAGGTGCTGCAGTAGAGAATGAGTGGCTAGCATCCTTCATTAGCATGTAGGATAACCGGCCTGCTGTAACTTCGTCCCCATACGTACCCTTCTCTTTTGTACCGGGAAAGCCTGACGTCTTTGTGTGCCTCAGCTTCTGTGAACAGTGGCCGTCACAGAGCCACGCTGCTGCTGCAGACAGGGTAATACTGATGCATTGCTGTTAGGACTCCAGGATTCACACAGTGCCCTAGCAGAAACATGCTATTTCTTCTTAGGGCTGCTTCCGGGAATAGTGGCTGGCCAGAAAGTAAACAGCCCTCCATCATCACTGTAGGTCTAGGGATACTAAAACACATATCCATGGCAACTGCCTGCCCTGTACCTTAGCTGATCTGGCCATGCCCACTCAATATGATATGTGCCCTGCCTGAACTGGGTCAACCCTGGATGCCCCAGCACTGCACAGATCAGGTGTTGCAGAAATGCAATCATAATTAGAAGATACAATAGTGGTGCATTATTGTGTTGAATATCATAGGAGGCAGAAAGCCGAAGCCCTTCTGAGGATTGTTCTAGGCCTTCTTTTGCCTTCCCTGCCCCTCTCCCAACATCCCCACTGTGGCCACTTGTGTTTTCACAGGTAGCAAAAGAGTAAAGGACTCTGGCTGTTGCTGGTGGAGTTAACATCAACTGGGTGATGCAGAAGGCACTCCAGAAAACCTAAATTCGTGGTTACTGCCTTTACTGATAACACTGATACAGAATTGCTGGATTTTTAACACTGTAGTATAGTTTAAAGACAAAAAAACCCCCTGTGGGTAGGCATATTGAAGAGCAGAGATAATTGAAAAAAGAGGTGACAACATCTTTCAGAAGGTGTAGAAATATTTTATTTCATTTGAAGTGTTACACTACACCTTCATTTTAATGAAATGGCAATTCAAAGTGCAAGTTTTGTTTTTGTAAATGTTTCCATGAGGGGACTGTCACTTCAGTTCAAGGCACTTTCAGTTTTTATCTTTTAAGTTTCTGCTTTTGTTTTGCTTTTTTTCACTAAAATATAAAATGTGAGAGGGGTAAGTTCCTATTGAAGCTAGATTGTATTTTTAAAGGGTAAATGTAATGTTTGTGGGCAGCTCTGCTTTAAAGGTCAGGGTGTAAATGTAATCAAGCAACAAGTAGGTGAGAATGGATGCCACAGTTAGTGGCCCGTTCTCATGGAGCCATGGAGCTTTCCTGTAACATATTGAAATCAAATGGATATTCAGTTTTCGAGTGCATTCAAATGGCTTGCTTTCTTGAAGGTAGCCAAGGAGCTGGACAAAAGGCAAATCAACACGCCCAGATTTAAAAAGACAAACAACAATCAGTATTGAGAACAAAAGAAACCGTGTGGCAGGGGAGCTGGAATATGGTGCAAATACGGCCTGTACTGCAAATAGAGCCACAAAACCTAAGTCTGCTAGGAGAAATGCAATGACCTTGTGTAAAGACAGTGGCTTTTAGCACGGTAAAACACATGTCATATTTTCTGGTTGAGTGTGTTTGCTTCACAGAACTTTAACAAAAAATGGGCATTTTACCCCACATGACATCAGTTGGAGACAGACTGTAGAAATGCATCAGCATGCAGAAATGCTGGTAAAAACCACTTCAGTTATAACCAGTAAAATCACCCAAGCAATAGTTCCTTGATTTAAGTGACTAGATCAATAACAGCTTGTGTTTTATACCAGTCCTCTGGTTTGGACTCCTATCCTTTTGGACCCCTTGATCTGAAGTAGATCATTTTTTTAGCTATCAAGGCAAGTTGCAATGCATAATTGTCTTGGACTGTGGAGGACCAGTAATTTAGACAAAGGATCCTGTTACTGGCAAAGTTTTGTTGGTATCAGCAGTGCTAGTTCTATTTTTTATGGTTTTGGAATCAAAGGTGCCTTGAACATTAGATGGGTTTAGTAATACATAATTAATGTAAGTGCACTTCCATTGTCTGCTAAGAGGGTAGAAAGGTCCCAGATAACTTCTGAAGCTGTAAAAAAGGATAAAATGAACCATAATTTATTCAAGCAGTGGAAATTAGATAGGAGCAAAATTAAAGTTGCTGAAAACTTGACAATTATTCTGGTCAAAACTGTGCAGTTGAACTTTGTTTCTGAATCTTGTCCTGCTTTATGACACAGCGAAAAAAATCTATATATGCTGCTAGATGGGCTGAGCCTCAGTGCAGCTGGATTTGATCTTCTATCCTTGAGAGAAAATGTTCTGTCTGCTATAATCCTGGACCTGATTCATCCTCACTCTGAAAAGAACCCAAGAGGTTATTCTCTGAATGGCAAACTATTTCAAATTGAAATACTGGTTTCAACTAATGTGGAGTGGGAGAATTTCCTTGAAATACATTCCTGTCCTACCTTATAAATAAAATTACTGCAATGCATCAGAAGCAGACAAAAGCCAAGTGTCCTTCAGAAAGCAAGGAAACCTTGCGGAGGAAGGATAAACATTTTACTGAATGGCAGACTGGATGTGAAACGCAACATTTCTTCCTGTTTTCTGAGAATCGTTTCCCAGATCCTATTATTATGTTGTAAAACTGTAAGTGTACACAGTACTGTAAACTCTGCTTAAACAAATAGCAAAGTTCTTGCCCTGAAAAGTGTAAAGCTAAAGGCACGAGTGAATACAATGCAGTACAACACAGAACAAACACAGTGGCATGTGGTCTTTACAGCTGGGATGCTTACTCTTTGTTAAGTGGACAAAAAAAAAATAAGCAGATTTACTCTCTTGGGAAAGAAAGTCCTTCATTCTGTGAAAAATGTGTTCTTCAAGAAAAAAAAAGACGACGACGAAGTACAAATAACTACCAACACACAGTTAGGCAATTGTGGATCTGCGAGGGGAGGAAAAGGGAAGYAAAACTTTAAAGAGGATTTACATTTTTAAAGTTGCTGCTGCTTCTGTACTTTTTTGGAAATGCATCAGACGCTTCACTGAAAATACTTTTCCCAGCAGGTTTACTTCCCAGAATCACATGGGATGTGCTAGCAAGCCTAGAAATCCTGCGCGCAGCGGGATTCCCCGGAGGTTTCCATTCCTGCAGCGTCCCGTGCTCCGGCGGCACATGCTCGTGGTGCAGCTCCCCTCGCATCACATAGGGCTTCTCCGGGAAGAGGCTCGGCCAGCATCACATGCCGAAGGGCGCCAGGGCCACTTGCAGAAACTGCTCCCTCGGCAGCCCTGCGTGGTGAATGTCCCGGGCCCCACAGCAGGATGGCCTTGGCCCCATGTGGGGATGGTGTCCAGGGCCCCACGGCAGGATGGCCTTGGCCCCACATGGGGATGGTGTCCCGGGCCCCATACTGGGATGGCTTAAGCCCCACGGTGGGATGACCTAGGCCCCACGCTGGGGCAGTGTCATAGGCCCCACGGCAGAATGACCTAGGCCCCACGGCGGGACAGCCATGGCCCCATGGTGGGATGGCCTAGCCCCACGCTGGGACAGTGTCCCAGGCCCCACAGCAGGACACCACAGCCCCACGGTGGGGCGCATCCCAAGCCCCGTGGTGGGACGGCCGAGCTCCACGGCGGCCGGGGCAATGGTGGCCGCACCAGCCCTTCCCCCGGGGTCACCCCCGGCCCGGAGCCGCCCCGCCAGCAGAGGCGAGCTCAGCCCTGCGCCTCCGCGGA